>KZ825858.1:55858-180656 GCA_003184645.1 Aspergillus ellipticus CBS 707.79 | reverse complement strand
ATCCCTACCCCTGACCCCTCAGACGCAAGACACAACGGAACCTGCAGCTTCACCACGCAGCCAAGCACTCCCAACGAAACCCTTGCTTCCATTCTAAATTCCACCTCCTGCATATCGGATCTTGTGCAACCTCCCCCACGGCAAGTCTCTACATACATACCTGCTCTACAGCAAGAGATGCTTTCGATATGTACGACACCACCACCACCACCACCACCAACAACAACAACAACAACAACAAAGCTGTACCACCATCGACCCGTTCCCCCTGCTGGTTTCGTATTTCGCCCGTATCAATATCCCCCCCTCAAAGTCGCACTGTACCTCCTATCTCCATCCATCCCCGGATCACAGTCGAAATCCCACATCTGCCCCCTTCTCCCCTCCTTCCCCCGCCATCCCACCAACACAGTACCCCCTTCTCCACCTACCTCTTCCCTGCAACAACCCCCCCTCTCTCTCCAGACCTCGCGCACACATCCTCCTCCTGTCAGTAGTCACATCCCACAACATGTTCCTGCTCTCCCCGTCCTCCCCAACGAGAAAAGGACTCAAGAACCAAGAATACGGCCCAGTGCACGCATATCCCAATGCTCCAAGCGCGTCTCCCACCCATCCATAACAATTACTTTTTAAGGATAAAGCCGGCACTAGCTCCTCTAACCCAGAATATGTACAGTTCTTGTCTTGTAAGTAAGCAAGTAAGTAAGCAAGCAAATGACTCGATTCCACCGTCACCGGGTCAGGTCATATTATGATCTGACACCCCAGACACTGTGTAAGTAGGTACATAGGTAGACGTTCAAACGAGACGGTATCATCCATTTTTGGGATGCGGGACACATACGGACACGCAGTGTTTGCCTAACAAAAAAGTCATGGGAGATGTGGTTTTGTTTGCTTTATATGCGGGATGCGGTGCTTGCTGTATGTATGTATGTATGTATGTATGTATGTATGTGTGTGTGTGTGTGTGTGTGTGTGTACTGTGTACATGGTTCGGACTAGAACTTTTGCTTTTGTTTTGGGGATGGATTGATGGGTGGATGGGTGAGTGGTGGTCTTTGCTTTTGCGGGTATTCGGTGGGAAATAAAATAGGATGTTGGCTTGTGACTATCGTTGTTGCGTTTGTTTGGGGGCTATGACTCAGGCCACCGACCTAGGTACCTTAGTTAGGTATGTACCTACTACATACAGGCTTGGTTGGGGTATTTGTAATGCAGTCACTACCGTAGTTAATGTGATGTGGTTTGTGTATCAAAATGATTTTAGGTTTCCTATCTATAAAAAAAAATAACTGTCATTTCGCTATTGTCATCATCCATGAGAGAATTGACACGCTATGCAAGTTTCCTGAGATGATAAGCGCTGCAGCCGTACGCCTTCCTTTCTCAAAACCCAAATGGAGTCCTTTTATCCCTGACTCCCGGTATCCCGAGTGCAAAAATGAACGCGATGATGGAATCGACAAGATGAGGCGCGTAAATCAAAGGATGCCAAAATTCAAGAACGTAGATCAGACCGCCATGCGGATATGCATACATCAAAGGACATCAGTACAGCCCACGGCTGGGATAAGGCTGTGGTAGTAGGCCGACTGCGATCGAGGCCTATCGAAGTTAGCCGTGACTGGGCTGGGAAGTCCATGCGCAAGCTGGCGTGAACGCGCATTGTATTTCCAAATATGTGTAGGTGAGCCTCAGTCCCAGCGAAAGTTCACACTATCCAGTTCCGGAGTAGGAAAAAAAGAAAGGGTGGCAGAGTAAGGCGAAAAGAGACCAGCCGACAGGCTTCAGAAGGGGAGTCTATCTTTGTGAATGCGCAAGACAAAATTTGTGAGCGACCCAGTATTACCGACGACTAAAGAAAGGTGCCTGGTTAGGCATTGAGAGCAGGGAGTCAGCTCTCTGGAAAACGTCTCCTTCGAAAAACTTGTCACTGTACGCACTTGCGGGGGTAGATGGCACCGTCGCCTGCGCAGCAGGGCCAAGTGCAGCACTCAGTGGCGTTGCAGGAAGATGGATAGACTGTGGGGATAAACTAGAGCTGATGTGAAAAGTGTTCGGATTAGACACCGACGTCTGATGCTGCGAGTGCTGGGTCTGCAGTGGAGGCCCATATATGTTTGACGACGCATTACTCGGGGCCATATCGGCAAGGTAAGACCACGGTGAAGCATCAATCAACCGACCGGCTTCTCTGCTGGCCCTCTGAACTGGGCGAAGTATGACTATAATATCACCCGGAAGAAGTTGCATGCTTCGAACTTCTCGCATGTCGGTAACAAGGTCGACAAAGGACTGCATGAACGTCTTGCACAGTTGCCAGAACTCGCGCTGGTTGCGCATTCCACCCCCGGGCTCTTTTACCTTCATGTTAGACAGACGAAGCCCAAGCGCTTCCGACACCTCTAAGCATACACGACAACGGCGAATAAGATTGTTCCAGAGCATTAAAATGCCTTCGGATTCGCGCTCTTGCTCTGCCACCTCATGGCATCGCACGAATTGACGTCGTGCCAAAGGCAACGCTTGTAGAGCAGCAGTGTAGGCGGATGTAAGCTGATAGAAGATCCTCTCAAAAATACGCTCCTCTTCGATTTCGTCTAGGCCAGTTAAGGGGTTGATCCGGGGTACAACGGAGTTAGGCATGCCAGGGAACGATTCGCCCGAACGAGGGGTCGCGAGTGAAGATGGCACGGACGTGTTGATATGATTGGATCTACTGCTCGACCGGCTCCGAGCTCCAAAGCTGAAAGGAGTCGGGGCAAACCCAGGTGAGCTAACTGCAGACTGGTAATTTTGAGCGGCTTGGAAAGGTCCAGTCGTGGTGATCTGAGGGTGCTGGATTGTCGTGTCGCTGCGGAACCGACGTGTTGAGAAGGACTGCTCTCTTCCCCGTGTTGGAGTCACCGTAGGCCCAAGGAACCGGTCTGAACCAGCAGACTCTTTTATTTCGGGCACAGGTGGCTTCGCTGGAGAAGGCCGTTTGCGAGACTGGAGCGGAACACCCAAGCTCACACAAGCGTTGCGCAGTTCGACCACGCTGCCAAATATCATAAGCATCAACGAGCGTAGATAGCGTGGATCGCCGTTTGCAACGATTTTGTCGATGCTGTTGCGCAGTTGTGTCCCGACATGAGTATAAGCAATAATGCACGTTTCGCATTCCCTCTTGACAGCCTCATTCGACAACCGCACCGCTTCTGCTTCATCAGACCGGGTTTGTTCGGCATTCTCGATAGCCTCATTCAGCCGTTCAACATGGGTAGACGCGTTATAAAAGACTATCTCGAGACTGTTTCGCCGGGTTTCGTCGCGTTTTATCACATTGATCAGTGAAGAAACATTCGATTGAATCTGGAAGAGGGCGAAGAGAATCCCCTTGGCGCACTCAATAATGGGCTCTGCCGTTTCTCTTTCGCCCTTGTGTTCCGGCAGGCTCGACATTCGATTCACAAAGCCGTCCTTTAATCGTCTGCGCTCCCTCGGGCTGCTCGGGCTGGAGGAATTGCTGTTGGACACGGCCACAATCGGCCTGGTCCGCAGAATAGAACCATAACTGAGACCTCGAAGATGGCTGTTTCGATACGGTCGCGTCTCATCCAATGTCCCTAGATCTGTGTTTTTCCGTATTACTCCCATACGCTTGTTGCGCGCGGCCAGAGATGCTTGTATGATGCCCTCGCTGTTGCTTCGGTTACGCTCATTGACGGCGAAAGGCCTGGCACCGGGACGTTGGAGAACGCCGCTTGCAAAGAGGGAGTGTTGCCCAGAGGCAATGCGATAATGAGACTTTAGGGGAATGGGCGGAGGTCGAGACAGCGACGGCGACTTGGGGTCGGAGGCGTTGTCACCCGTGCTCGGTATCACAGGGAATCGACTGCTCAATCCGCGCTTGACGGGCTTAGGGGTATCTAACATGCCCTCGCTGGAAATCCAATGTTAACTCGTTAGTTGCACCTGGATAAAGGTCAAGTCCATACCTTATCTCGTTTCGCTCAATCTCAAGAGTCGTAATAGGCTGCTTGGTCTTGAGAAACCTCTTCAGTTCCGCTGTGACCGCGACTTCCTTCTCATTATCTGGCATCGTGGAGGGCGCGAATTCTGTCTCGGAGTTCTCAAGAAGCCGTCGCAGGGGGTACCGCAAGGGGTTTCCGGCAACTTTCAAAATTTGAAGTTTGTTCATATCAGAGATCCCGAGAGGCAAATCATCGAGACGATTTTGCATTACCGACAGGACTCGGAGAGAAGTCAATTTCTTGATTTCTTCCGGGAGATGGCTGATCTTGTTGCGACTGATGTCCAATATCTCAAGAAGTGGCAACTTGTATACCTACAGTCACGATTAGAATCCTGAACCTTGTCCTGTAAACTTTTTGGATATATGGAACGCACCCCTTTAGGAAATTCTCGGAAATTGTTTGCCCTGATATTCAGGTAGCGAAGATGAGAACATTCGGCAAATCGATAAGGAATATGGAAGAGCTGGTTATTTGATAGAGAGAGGCTGGGGGTTGTTAGCTATCTTCTTCCAGTGATGATAGGTGTTCCCGTATGATTTTATCTTGGGCTGGGGTAACTGCGTACCGTTCAACTTCATCCTTGATGGTGTCCACCACCGCCTCAGGTATGCGGGCAATGTTTGCGTGGCCCAAATCAATTGTCAGCTTTGGCTTCACGACATCGCTAACAGCCTCGCTGCCTGCTAGAGAGCGCTTTGTCTCCTGGATCCCATTTTCCACGGCACGCCGAGCCAGTTCAATTGTTTCATCTGGCGTCAAAATGCGGGTCCCTGTTTGATGTTTGCCCGGGTTACTGTTGGTACCATCGCCAGTGGACCCATTCACTAGTGTAACCTCATCCTCACTTTTGGTCGCTCCCTCGGTGTTGGAAGATGACGACGATGACAGGATGGGGTTCGGTTCTGGGGTTCGCCTGCTTAAGTCCTCCTCATCCATGTCGCCACGATATGAGCGAGGCATTCTGATGGCGTCCTCCGGGCGGACCATTGTGGAAAGCATGGCTGGAGTTTGGGAAAAGTGGCTAGTGTATCCGGATTATCTGACACTGATCGACTTCTAATGTTTCGAAATCCAAACAATCGATCAGATAATCAAAGGGCCTCCGAGACGTTCACTGAGTCCGGAACAAAGCATGATCAACAGGTGCTGCGGTAGCGGCGTAATCGTCACGACTGAGAGCGGTTGAAATTACATAAAGGGGGTGTGAAAAGGGTGCAGAGTTGGCGTGAAGGTCGACTGAGGCGCAAGGACAGGCTCGGAGGGCTTCCGTTGGGCTTCAAGCGGACGAGGAGGGTCCGTCCGGGTTCGAGCGAGGGTTCGAGCGAGGTCGAGGTCGAGGTCGAGGTCGGGGGGGGGTTGGGGTGGGTGCACGGGGGGGGGGGGGGGGGGGGGGGAGGGGGGGTGGGATAGGAATTCGAGCAACGGAGAGCTGAGCTATCGATTTGACAGGTTGGTTGGTCGGTCGTCCTCGGGGTCAAAGAATGAGGTCAGGGCGAGTCGGCGTGGGCGAGCAGCGAAACGCGGAGAAAAAGCGCCGCTGTCAGATGAAAGCCACCAACAAACCGGTCATGGAATTCATGAAAGCATGCAGTTCCGATCACCCCCAACAGTGAGGCTTCCAGGAGGGCAAGGATCGGAAACGCGAAGTCACTTGACAAGCAACGTCAGGGAGGTAGGTGTCTTGCAGGTCGATGGGCTGACTGACCAGGAAGAAGATCGGGATGAGCGAAGAAGCGCCCGTCGATACTAACTTTCTGGGGGTCCAAGGCGCGATAAGTCCGCCCCAATGATTGGCCCAGGGGCACGCCCGGCAAACGCATTTGAAACACCGCTATTGTTTGAGGTCGCTTGGTTCGGTTGGTTGGCATGTTCACGTTATTTGGTCGCACTCTTCCAGAGCGTGGGTTCGTTCGTTCCCTGGCTCGCCGCAGGGTTGCGTTCGCGGATGGGGTTCGCGCCGTGCTACTATTTCTATCTCTCACCTTTCTACATACTAGTAGTTTCTACGGAGTACGCCCACTTCTGGCGGCCTCCCGATCTACCCGGACACTGGGCTGGTGTGGCCAAGAGGCTTTTATATATATCAAAACACAACCCTCCAGGTTCGGGTACATGCCAGAAAAAAAAAAAAAAAAAAAAAAAAAAAAGGAAGAAAAAAAAGAGAAAAGATCTGGGAAAGAGATATCAACATCTAGTAGTGTACATAAGCCATTAGAGTCCAGCAAAAACCCGCGCACGGGGTTGACTATACAAAGCCCCAGAGAAAAGGTTACATTCCCATTTTCATGCCTGATAAGCCTCGGGCATGTCCGGCTGCTGTTCTTCAGGCCCGCCGCTCTGGGTTTCCGGAGCCCCGATAAATGCCGCCGTCCTCTGGTCCTGCATCATGGATTCCGTCTTGGCCCACTGCTTCCAACGTTCATACTCCTTGTTCTCAAGCTCCATACCGATCTCGTGGCGCGACAGCCCGAATACGGCGCCAGTGGCTTCGGCCTCTTCGGCAGCAACTCGTCGTTCAATGTCTTCCTGGAGACGGAGTCGGTAGAACTCACGGCGCGCAATATCATACGCGTTGCTCTTGGTCATATCGGGGACATTATTCAAGAGCCAGAGCTGTCTCTGGACAACGCTGTTGTAGACAAACCGATGGTATTAGCCCACTCAAGTCTCATGAATGCTCGACGCGCGGGTATCGGGTTGCCCGGAACCCCGAATCCTGGGAGAACAATATAGGACATACCTCTCACCATCCAGCCTCTTGCCCGGCTGCTGTAACTGGCGCCAGTTGTGTCTTTCAAAGTCCTTGCCGGTCGTTTCGACGACAATTCGGGGTCTGGCAAGCTCCCAGGGGTGGTCACGGAAGAATTCCTTTCGCAGCAGGTCTTCCTCGTATTTGAGCTCGACGGGTTGGAATAGGCGGCTTGCTTTCTTCGGCTTAATGCGTTTCTCCTGAACCTCGAAGACGACCTGCGGCTTCGACGAGCCGGGCACAGATGTCACGCGCTGGCGCACCAGCTGGTGTTGTTGGGCCGGGGTACGCACGGTGACCTGAGCTGGGGGGATATCTGCAATGGCGTCAACCCATTTGGGGAGCATTTTGAACTTGCCGACGGCCTTCTGTCGAATGGCAGTCTGGCGGACCCGGAGGGCCGTGAGGTTCATTTTGCCCATGGTGAATCGGAGGCGGCGGCCTCTTGGCCCTGCAGGATCTGCGTGGGAGGGGGGAAGGGGAAGCAGAGGTTGCAGAAGACGACGTAAGCCCCGGCGATGCCAATGGGGGGTGGATGGCGTTGGTTGGCCTGCCCTGGGGAGTGTAGGAAACGGAGGATGGGCAGCGAGGTCGGCGTGGTGGTCGTGAAGGCGATGGAGCGCAGGTGCGAAAAAGAGGGATTGGCAATGCGCCGCTCCGATTGGCCGGTCGCGGGCTCCGCTCCCGGTGCAAAGCCAGAGACAAGCCAAAAGGCATAATAATAATTTGACGCGGAGCTCACCTCACAGCCTATCTACGATTCCCCCCCCCTCGTCCTCTCTCTCCTCGCTCCAGCCATCTTCCCCCAGGGACCTCTCGTTCCTCGCCAGATTCTTCCGATTGTGGCTGGCCACGCCTGAAGGGCAGCCAGCTCGATTGTCTTCAAGCTGCTCGAGTCTTCCTCGGGACATGCAGGGCTGATCCGATGCCACGATGTCCGCCATCTCATGCCTCACCCCAATAGGTACCAGAGTTCGCCCGAACTGCGATTGCTTTCCTCGCAGCGGTCGGATACGAGCTTGCCCACCCGTTACACTTCGATGTCGACCCCCGACTCGTTCTCCTACAATGCCTCTATCAGACGACTCGGTTCTAGACGTGCCCGCCCTTCCGCCGCGTCTATAGCAGACATGTTCGTGGGCTCCTTGGTCCTGGCGGGTTACTGCCGCGATCATGGCCCTCGCACCAGGGGGCTGTCGACAATGCCTGCGAATGCTACAGGTAACAACAACATGGGGAGATGGCGGGATCGGGGCTTTACACACAGCAGACAATTGTCCTCCAAACACCGTCTTGGCTATTTGGGCTCGCCCACAGGCTTACAACGCACAAATGCACAGCGAATGATCAACTCGGGAGTTGCAATGAGAGTAGAGGAGGAGGGTATCGAAGAGAATTGCCCGCCGAAAAAGCCGGCAGAGGTTCCTTTTTCCGAAAAGCACCGCGAAGATACGGGTGCAGATCAGACATTACATTCACAGACAGGGCTGCAATCGGCGTTAACTGAAATGTCGAACCAGGTCACACCAACGCCAAAGCCAGAACCAACCAGCGGGACCCAGTCTACTGCGAGCCGCAGCACCCCCGAAGAAGACAGGAACCGGCCCTCATTGGCCTTACCAAACAAATCGCAGAGAGATCGGTACTACGGAAGGAGGAGTCCAGCCCAGGAGCTAAGAATCTCGACTGAGCGCGTATTCCACATCGCTCTCAAGGATTCTGCCAGCTGGAAGAAGGCAGTGGACCTTGTCGCGAACGACGCACGGGTGTCGCCCTCTGGTCAAAATCGCCCGGAAAAAATGGACAAATCGGTGGACGCTTTGGAATACGATTCAGTTAAAGTGTTTTTAGAGGCTTTGTGGGATGAAGCGATATCGAATCACTATGTATTTCGGCTCTACCGAGATCTCCCCGCCCCTGGAGTTTCTTATCTGTCGAAACGTTCCCGAGGAGCCCTCCTACGTCGGTTCGCTTGTCCCTCAGATCGCCGCCCGATCGATGCTCGCCGATACCTTGCATTGGTGGATGACATGGTGGATGCAAAGCTGCCTCTTTCCCGCTCGCTGTGGAGTTCTGCTATATCTTTCGCGGGGCGTTCGTCAGGAAAGGTGCGCAAAAGCAGTCTGGTCCAAGCAATTGGTATCTGGCAACAAATGGAGCATCTGGGAGGTGTTAAAGCGGACGAGGTTGTTTTCGCTACCCTATTCGACATTGCCATCAAGGCCAACCAATTTACAGTTGCGGAACGACTACTGGAAGAAATGAAGAATCGCGGTATCAAATTCGGGCGCTTTGGGAAAGTCTCCACCATGTATTACTATGGCATGCTGGGAGACCCTGTTGGTATTCAACAGAAATTTGATGAATTCGTGTCAAGTGGGGAAATTGTTGACACGGTTGTGATGAATTGCCTCATGGCGGCTTTCATTCGCACGGGGGAGATAGAAACTGCGCAACAGCTATATGCACAGATGATGGAAGCTGGTGCGGTTTCCCGGCAGGCAATTGAGCCAGGCCTCGATCCCAGACGCCGGGGGAGGTTCAATCTTGTGTCAGAGATGCCCCTTTACCGAAGCAATGCTAGAGAGTTGGGTCGCGTTTTGAGGGGATCAGTCGCCCTTAAAGACACCCTGCCCGAACACCATCATGCCCTGCAAGAGTCATTCCGGGCAGTCCCCGACACGCGGACATTCCATATATTTCTCTCGTTGCATGTCTACACCACGGCTGATATAGATGGCTTCATGTCTATCCTCACGGACATGGAGAAAACATATGACGTTCCCCCGCGTGGTATGATCTATCTTTTGTTTTTTAGTGGATTTGCTCGCAACGCACGTCGCAAAAAAGGCTGGTCGGCTGAACGGCTGCAGGTGGCATGGAAAAGTTATCTTCGTGCCCTCCATGAGTCGAGCACAAGACTCACCGAGCTGTATCGAAGTCAACAAGGGACTTCTGAGTCGGCAAATGCATTAATCGATGAGAGCGCAGCCTGGCCGTCTGTCCCACGAAGGCCCAGCGGCTTATACACCCCATTGCCCACATCTGGCCCCGCTGCAAAGGTCGGGTCCGGTGAAGCTCAACTTCCAGAATCTGGGACGAGACCCCATGCAGATGGGAAACGAGATGTGAATGATGTCATCCAGAACATCGCAGGCACGGATGAGGAAATCGATGTCGACGAGTTGTTCAATCAGCACGCCCAGCGCCCACATCTCGGGCTCCAAGAACAGGAGGAAATCGAAACCCGGATCGAAAATGGCGTGTTTTTAGGCCGTCGGATGATCGTCATCATCCTCCGGGCATTTGGTGCTTGCTGTGGGCCCGAAGAGATTATGAAGGTCTGGTTGCAGATGGAACGCATCTGGCATCCCGAGAAGCGCAAGGCGCTGGACGTCATGATTGCCAGAGAGGAGCTGGAAAGACAGATGAACCGAGCAGAGTGGCGCGTAACTCATGATCAGTGGAGGTCCTAGGACTACGATGGCCGTGGATGCATGTACATTATATAGACCTGTTATATATACCCTGAGGTGATCCCTGACTGCGGTGTTTTTGGTGGCAATGGCTGATGCTGCCCCTTATTATCCTGTACAGTGAATAAACCGGTGTTTTTGTTTTATTAGCTTTGCATATCATCAATAATAGACCAAGTGGTTGAAGTAATGTCATATCGCACGCCACCGGTTGTAAGCCACAGTAAATAATACGGAGGACTAGTACAGAGCATATTACTGTATGTATACAATCCGCCTTCCCGATCGAGATAAATGGAAATGGATGGATATCACGTGGGATCGTGTCTGCCTTCTTCTTCTTCCTCCCCGCGCGTCGCGTTCATGCAGTGGATCGATCCAGCCCGACAGCCTTTTCCTTGGATCCCCCCCCCTACGACCTTCCACCTCCTCTCCCTAAGATGTTTCGCAATGGGAGGCGGGAGTCTGAAGCGTCGTAAAGTGGATCTAGACTTCTACCTCCGCCGCGTCTTCCAGAAGAAGTCATTTCGGTAAGTCTTAGCTTCCTTAACTCAATCCGCACCTCGGACTAAATCAGACCATAGTCCTCTTCAACAAGAAGCGATTGCGGCCGCTATCGAGGGGCATGATGTGTTCCTACAGGCGAATACTTCATTCGGGAAGAGCCTGTGCTTCCAGCTACCGGCAGTGATCAGTCATGGCGGTTGGTCCACCTCCATCGGACTGGTTATTTCTACCAGGCTCTGACTTATCGCTAGTAACCGTCGTGATCTGCCCTCTTCTTGCGTTGATGGTCAGTCTGAAAAAAAATATACAAGTCACCCTCTGAGCTTTGCTAAAAGGTTATGCAGACAGACCAGGTAAAAGCACTGCAAGCTTTAGGGATCGCAGTAGCAACGATCAACTCGACAACCCCCATTGCCGAAAGACGGTCAATCCTGGATGATCTACTATCAGGTCATCCAAAAACCCGTCTGCTCTATGTAACGCCGGAACTCTGCCAGACAGAGACATTCCGACGCAATCTCCAAACCATCCACCGACAGGGAGAACTCAATCGTATCGCTATTGACGAAGCACATTGCATCAGCGAATGGGGTCATGATTTTCGACCTGCCTATAAGGAACTCGGTTGGTTCAAGCGGACCCTGATAAATCCTTCAGTCCCGATCAGTGCCCTCACGGCCACTGCAACGCCTCGTGTCCGGGAAGACATTATCAAACTTCTCGGATTAGACGCTGCCCAATTAAAGATCTTCAACACGCCATCTGCACGCCCCAACATCCACTACGAGATCAGGTACCTCGACGACTTTGCGAGCGACCCTACGGAACCTGAAGGGTTTCAAATAAATGATCTTGTTTCCTGGCTGCAGTCTGTTCAGGCCCGGAGAGAGGCCGGAATAGGCGACGAGTCTGCTACTCTTCCCCCAATATCCGGAATTATCTACGTCCCACTCCGAACTGTCTGTGATAAGTTAGCAACTTCTCTCTCAGCGGCATGGGATGACCGCATCCATGCAGTGGCTTATCATGCAGGCTTGTCCTCTGAAGACCGGACTCGCATACAAGCCGAATGGACATCGTCCAAGTCCGCACCGCAAACCACCAACAACGATAGCAGCAACCAATCCCCCAAAGCCCCAGCATTCTATGTAATCGTCGCAACTACCGCCTTCGGTATGGGAATCGATAGCCCCCACGTCCGTTTTGTCATCCACTGGAGTCCCCCGCGAAGCTTCGAAGGATTCGTCCAAGAATCCGGTCGCGCCGGTCGCGATGGTTGTGCGGCCGCATCAATCGTATATTACAATACTCAAGAACGCGACCGCATCCTCGACCGCCTGCAACGAGACATCGAAAACGCCCGCAACCGCGCCGGTGGACAAATAAGCAATCAAGGCAATCAATACAGCAAGACGCAATCCACCGTCCAGAACCAGCTCTCCCGGCTAGCAAGCTTCGAGAAAGTAATCAGCTACTGCGAGAATACTACGCGATGCAGACACGATCTGATCAAGGATTTCTTCGGGGACCTCGAGCTTGAACGGATGGGCTCCCAGGCTCCTGCATCGGGGGTAAACACCAGTGGTGGTCAGCTTACATCTCCATGCGACTTTGCTTGCGACTTCTGCAAAGAAGGACGTCAAAGCCTTGCGAAACGGAAAGCTAGAATGGCACCTGAAAGCCGCATGGAGGATTTCGTTGATATGAATGTCCCCTGGTACATGCAGAGGATGTTTCCGGGGCTGTTTCCCGGAGGTTGATCCCTGGGACCTAATTTCCAATGTCATGTATATCTTTTTTTTTATAAAATTCCCCGGTAGCTTTCTGGACTGTACAAGATCCGGGTATTATTTGGATATCTTCTACCTTTTATATCCCTAACGTAACTGGACACCGAACCGCCGCGACACCGAACCGCCGTTTCTCACTATAACTACCATTACCAAAAAATTAGAACTTTGACTATTTATCTTTAAATTAAGAAATATTTTAAAGAAAGTGATTCTATAATATAAAAAATATAAATTATCAAAAATATAGAAAAAAAAAGGAAAAAAAATTAAAAATTTATAATATTATAATTTTTATATATATTAATAGTTATAGTTATATAAGATTATAAGATTAAAAATTTTCTATTAAATTAAATAAATAATATATATAATAATATAAACTATTATTTTATTTATATTAAATACTTATATCTAAATATATGGTTAACTTTTTTTTACTAGTGGTAGTTATAGTGAGAAACGGCGGTTCGGTGTCCAGTTACGTTACAGATATTATGGTGACTACGACTCTTCGATCAGTATCCACGAAAGGGAGCAATAATTTTCCATTCCTAGCCGGGATAATTCTACCCGTTGCACCCTTCCCAGCCCCAGGTGGTAAACACGCAGACGCAGAATCACCATACCAGGACCAACACATTTGCTAAGGCTAAGTAGTAGTAATAGGCTCGCTGGGGAAGGAGACAGCATACAAATGATTACTTTTTTTCCACATCAAGAGATAAACGCAAATTTCCGACTTTGCTCTACATACTTTAGCAACAGAGACCAAATCCCGGTTTTATGAGAAAGAAAGATCCACCAGTATGGGACGGAATAGAGGTACAGACAGCCAAAGTGTGGGTTCGGTAGGGTAGAAGATCGATTCGCCGGCACAGCAGGCAGGGTATTTTTTTGGAGCTAGCACTGGCATCGAATGACCTGTTTCGGGTTCGTTGATGGGAATTGCTTTCCTCGTTTCTCTGGGGTTGTGGTGATTACTTGACAAGAAGTATCACAGTCCAGGAGGGGGAGGGACCTAGATGGGAGTCAGAACCGATGAACGAATGCTAGCTCGTGTCCAGTCTAAGAAGTAGTACTTACAGCACTGTAGCTACTACCACCGGGAGGGGGTGGAGGAGGCGGAGACCCCGATCCCGGGGGCGGGGGTGGGGGGGCCTCGCTGGCTGGCGGAGGAGGCGGGGCAGGGCTCTGGGACTGCTGCTGCTGCTGTTGTTGAGCAGCAGCCTGCTGATAGTACTGGTAGTAGGCGACGTAGTTCTGGTAGCCACCGTACGCAGCGTAGGGATCGGATCCGTAGTACTGGGCATATTGGGCGCTGTAGTCTGGGGTTCCAGTTCCCGAGCCAGCAGCGCCAGCGGCCTGTGCCGAAGGGCTCGCCGACGTGGAGGGCGAGTTCTGGTGCTGGCGGTTTCCATACCCACCACCGCCACCTCCTCCGCCGTAGCCTCCACCGTAGTTGCTATACCGGTCTCCGCGCTGGCCACCATAGCCGCCGCCACCGCCGTAGTTGTGCTGGGGTGGGTTCTCCTTGAAGCGCTGGTATTGTTCCCGCACATTGGCTAGCAAATCCTCACACAGGGACTTTGCGTTTTGAACTTCGTTCGGATCGGGGCCACTAGAGATCGTTGAGTGGTTTGTAGAGAACCAGGAGGCAGATGGAACTTACGCAACGTGCAGAAACATCGGCTCGTCGCTCTCGCGGCCGGTACTGGGCTCCATGAAGCCAGAGCCACGGCCCTTGATTTGGACCTTGCAGCGGGTCTTTTGCTGGATGTGCTTGACATAAGCACCACCCTGTCCGACAACCTGGGCACGGAGGTTGAACCCCGGGATCGGTTCCAGATCGACAGGGATCCGCTCCTCGGGCCATTTGCGCTGTATATCGTCAGTTCCTGCCAGATCCAACATTCCTTGCCATGACTGGTACATACACGGCCGTACTCATCACGCTCCACTTGTTCGGGCTCCCGTCGGCGGAATCGGCGTTCGTCGACCAGATTGGGGAGTTCCTTTTTCATAAGATCGTCGATCAAGGCCACGGCTTGTTCGAGACCATCTTTGTTCGTGCTCGTTACGTGGAGATAGAGCGGGGGGTTCTGCAGCAAGGGCTCACGTCAGACAATGATGTTCAACCCATCGAAGGACAAGCCAGACATACCGCGGCGGTGGCCATGCTCTTGTCCGGATAGTAGTTTCCTCTTGTGGTGACATCTTGTAGAACAAATCATGAGCTTCTTTCTAGAGTCAAACGTTGATAAATATAATATGGAATGAAGGCGTACCGGCGCCAGTTTCTTCTTTGATCTAAATGTCACGCAGCGGAGGTCAGCAGATGCAAGTGAGGGGAAGTGGGATGCTATGCATGTTTGACTTGGGTAAGCTTTAGCCATAACCACAAATGATAACAATAACAAAAAGAGAAAAATCAATACAGGGCGCAGGGCCGAGGCGGAAGCTAGCTTGCGACAAGTGTGCCTGGAGGATCAGCGGATGTAATAGGAATAATTACCATCTTTTGAGTAGAGCCCTTGGTCAGCGTGTAACGGTTGCGCAAGTCATTAATCTCAATATCCTTGATGTAGTCTCCATCAGCAACATAGATCTCCGCATTCAACTTCCCAGAAGCGTCGGCGCTGGACGGCGAGCCAGATCTTGGCGCAGGGCTTGCGGTCTAAGCAATAGAGCAAGGGTCAGTCTTTCTTTCATTTGACCGATAACCAGGGTCATTGTATCCCATGCTTACCGAGCGGATCGGAGGGACATCGACATGCTGGATCCCCTTCTTTGCTTGCAACTGAGCGTTGATCTTAGCCGCAGCGGCAGCTGTGTGAAACTCCCGTCAGTTCTGCCCTTCACTCCCAATTTTCCCTCCAGACACAAGTGACTGAACCTACCAGCAGCGGCAGCGGGGTCGACTTTCTTCGCAGGGTCTGCGCTGGGGCTCCGAGGCTCACGACTGAAGGGGCTGCGGGCTCGAGTCGATTCGGACTGTCGCGATGACGGGGATCGAGAGCGACGGTCGAAGCGCGACGGACGGCGCACTTCAGGCTCGGTCTGGTCGAAGCGGGAGCGTTTCGAGCGGCGATCGTCCATCGTATCGGTATTGAGCAGGTGAAGGCCGGGGGAGACGAGTATGATAGGAAGGGCACCGTGAGGTCTGGAGGCAAGGCAGCAAGTAGGCCCGGAAAGGCCAAGATAATCTTGCAAAGGACTTTCGCAGGCGGTGGAGTTTAGACGATCAGCCCGGTGGACGCTAGTGTAACGACCAGCAGC
The DNA here is from genome assembly GCA_003184645.1 of Aspergillus ellipticus CBS 707.79. NCBI lineage: Eukaryota > Fungi > Ascomycota > Eurotiomycetes > Eurotiales > Aspergillaceae > Aspergillus > Aspergillus ellipticus. The sequence continues at coordinate 164,830 of KZ825858.1, read as the reverse complement.
GGCGGCGCAGAAAAGTAGCAAAGCACGGGGGACTCCGAGCTGGACTCCGGAGAAGTTAGCGGCAGGGGCCAATGAAAGCCTAGGCGCAAGTAAAACCAGGCGGGCCTGAAAGTGTACTGTGTATGCCAGTGGGGGGGAGAATGATTCAGGACGGGAGTGGTACGGAAGCAGGACACACCTACCTCCTGTCAAGTGTCTATCAGTGTCACTGAGAGAGGGAGACTGCCAGCCAGAGTTGTGGTTCCGTCCGCGGAGGATGCCAATGAGGCTAAGAGACGACAGACAATAATGCAGCAGCGGCAGATGAAAGCCGACGGACGAAGGAATGAATGAGATGCAGCGCCGGATCATGTGAGCCTCACCACCTCGCATCCGCGCTAGGCCCATGGCGGTAAGGCGGTACTGTCACGCGCGGTAATACCGCGACGGGGAAAGCCTGAGTCAGCGCGGCCCCGAGGTCGGAAGGCCCGCCGGTATAAAATGCACTCGATGACTGCGGACTTCATTCTCCGACCTGCCTGACCGGACTGTCGCTGCCCATCACGCTCCGCCTGCCCCTTCTCGCAGGCCAATCCGCGGCGATCATGGCTTTCCGCCGTCCTGTCATGCTGTCATCGACAGCATCGGCGCCTTTCCTCTCCGTTGCGAGCAGAACCTCGCGACTGGCCGCTTCTCTTCCCCGGTTCACCACCTCCCGGGCCTCCTCCAGCTCGACCTCCGCCCTGGCCTACAAGGCCTTGCATCGCCGGTCGCCCCTCCCGCTGCCCGTCTCCGATGCCTCGCCGCAATGGGATGCCCCGACGGCCGTTTCGTCCATCCTGTACGAAACTCCCACCACGCCCACCAACCCTCCCAAGCGCCACATCCTAAACTGTCTGGTGCAGAACGAGCCCGGTGTGCTGTCCCGCGTGTCCGGCATTCTTGCTGCCCGTGGCTTCAACATCGACAGTCTGGTCGTCTGTAACACCGAGGTGGAGGATTTGTCCCGCATGACTATCGTCCTGCAGGGTCAGGACGGCGTCGTCGAGCAGGCCCGCCGCCAGCTGGATGACCTGGTCCCCGTCTGGGCCGTCCTCGACTACACTGAATCCGCTCTGGTGCAGCGCGAGCTGCTCCTTGCCAAGGTCAGCATCTTGGGTCCCGAGTTCTTCGAGGAGCTGCTCCAGCACCACCGCGAGATCACCACCCCCGGTGAGCCCGACGGTCAGAAGGACAAGGGTCAGGGCCAGGTTGTGAAGCCCGAATTCCACCCCCGCAATCTGCCTCACAGTCAGGCGCTGAGACACAAGCACGAGCATCTGGACGCCATTACTCGTCTGACTCATCAGTTTGGCGGCAAGGTTTTGGACATCAGCACCAACAACTGCATTGTTGAAGTGTAGGTTTTTTTTTTTTTTTTTGCCCTGTTGATTTCTTGTGAAGTTTCGATGCTAATTGGAATGACTCAATAGCTCCGCAAAGCCCAACCGTATTGACTCCTTCATGAAGCTCATCGGCCCCTTCGGTGTCCTCGAGTCTACTCGTACCGGTCTGATGGCCCTTCCTCGTTCTCCTCTCTTTGAGCCTAACGAGGATGGCGAGAAGGATGCCGCGGACGTGGTCGATGCCAGCACCCTTCCCCCTGGTTAAATTCCAGGGGGTTTTCTGCAATGAAAAGCACAATGTACTCAGAATCTCTTGAACTTAATCCTTGTAAATTGGACAGCCTATTGAGCTAGGCATCTTTCGAATTAATGTGTTTCACACGTCCTTTTTTTTCAATTCTTTGTCACTCTGTTGTGGTTCAGAGTAATGGTTTGGTTTATTTGTTGATCTAGTAGATGGGCCTCTACCAGCTGGCTTAGCTTCATAGATTCTCATTCACCGGCGGCAGACATAGGGCACGCCGTCAGTCCGGTGTCTCGCTTCGAATCCAAGAAGGCAACTGCATTGTAGTCAATTGTTCTAGTAAACACTCCCAAAATTAAGAACCGCGCAACATTGCAGTCTCAAACGCCGTGTCTATACCTAAACGCCCCTTTCCATTAAACAAAGCCAGAAACTGTAGATACTGAGGCTAGCCACTCTAACCCACTTTCAAAAGCACCAGAACAGGTAACGGAAAGCCTAGAGTTTGACTCGCGCTGTGATCCCCTTGCCATGATATGACACCGTATCCCTATAATGTTGAATCTGAACGCCGACCTTCGCCACTGCGTCCAAATCAAGAGTTCCTCCGAGGGCTTTCTTCAAAGCGTCATAGCCAATCCCTCCCAGGTTCAAGTCAACAGGCAGTCGTGGAGTCACCGAAATACCAGGAGGCACGGAAAACGGAATCCGATAGTCGATGGTGCCAACCTCTTCGCTTTCCTCGTAATATGCCTGTGCATTTACCGATGTGATGCCAATTGTTGTATTGGGAAATGGTGAAGATAATGTAAATTCGGCCGTCGATGACCAAAGGTGCATCTAGCAGCGCCCACGTAAGTTAGCCACCCTCTTGAACGGAGCGCTCTCCTTGAACAAATTCCGGTACATAGCCCACAAATTATATGAACTTAGATCTGATGTTCACGGAGAGAGATGAGATCCATGAAAGTAGACAATACCGTGGCGCCTTGGATGAACCCCGAGTCATTGTCAGGATCATTTCCACTACCAGGAGCGCGAGGAACGGGCACATGAGGAATCTGAACCTCGAGTCCTAGTTTAGATAGAGCTTTTCCGAGTTTAGGTAACGCTGGGATGCTCCCTTCGTGGGTTTTAATTGTGACTGTCGTGTTATGTCCTAATGGAATGGTAAGAAAAAACGCAATGATTCCAAAAGTTAGCCTCACTCACCTGATATATACTGTGAGAGCAACTCGCGACCAGCAATGACACCAGCTGGTCCATCTAAAGTGAGCGGACTCCATAAAAGATCCACGGAAATGCCATCGTTGACACCTGGAACGACTGCAATGTCTTTCGCTATGATATGAGCCACTATGGAATCATTGAAGAGCAATTGCAGGTCGATCAATGGCACCGATGCCGAGTATGGGGAGGGGTTGGTGACATTGACTCTGGTCTTTACAAGAAGCGACGAAGCAGTGGTCGCTCCCAACTCCATGGACTCGATCTGTGGATTGAGTTGCTCCAAAGAGCCACCATAAGGAGCTACAAAAAGTCAGCGGGCGAATTCTCCCCGATGAAGCATCATTCAGACACAACTTACGTTTCACAACTACTTCTCCCTCGGCCGGTATCTCACGGACAGCAAACGTTCCAAGCCCCGTGGAGACCTCCGCATCTACATTAGCGGCAACTTCAAGCTTGACCGTCCTTCCCTGGAAGATCAAGGCTTGAAGAACATCGGTTAAGACATCTTCATCCGTCACGTAAAGCGGCGCTTTGTTAATGTCAAAGTCCACATACAACGCTGGGGAGCCATCCACGTCGTCGAGCAGAGTCGAATTCGCGGGCTGCCATTTGCTGAGATCTAGGGCCCCAAGTTTGCTGCCGCTGTAATAGACATCAGCCGTAGCGCGAACTCGGGGAACATCCAGTTGGAGGCCCAGTTCTTTCGGCAGCCCAATCAGCACCTTGACCAAAGCGGACACAGTCGGCTGCGATTCCGGAGAATCTGGCTCCGCAAATGGATCGGGAAGCGTGAAGTGTACATCCGACATGGTAAAGTTCCTGACGAGATTGTCGAGGGCGTGACCCGTGAAACTCAACGGCACAGTCACGCTTTTGAGGATGTCTACAACCCAATCTGGAGTACCCAAGGACGGAACCTTGGCTCCACGAACATAGACCGTGGTCCCAAGCCCATGAATGTAGCTCTTAACCAAGAAGTCGAGGGGAGAACTCTTTTCCCCAGGACAAGTCCTGGTTAGATCGTCAGAGAGGCCTCGGATAATGCCAGAAACGTCAACCGATGTTTTCTGGCCAGGAATGACTGGAAACTCTTCGGTTGTGACCCCTGCTACCATAATATAGGGGTCTCCTGGGGAACAATTGGGGACTAGTATTTCGAATCCGAGGGGAGGAATGCTCAAAGTGAAAGGGGAATCAATCTGGGCGACCACCGAGGCATCGACCGCCATGGCACCTTGCTTTCCAGGACCCTCTGCGTCATGGACATTGAGGTTGGTAATATCGACAGCCGGTAATGCAGGAAAGTCTCCGTCTAAAGACGATATCAGTAAACTTATCAAGCGTCTAGAGGATGTGCCTGACCTTTGAAAGTCATGGTGTCGGTAAGCATCTGCTGACCCAGGGTTAATAAGCCTGACTTAAGCTGGACTGTTGCTGTTCCTTTGACCGTGAGATGTTTGAGTCTCCCATCCAACCAGTCCACTGCGACGGAGCGAATCCCTTCGATATTATCCGCTATCAAGTCGGCCAGGAAATCGACATGATTCACGTGGCCGTTTTGAATATTGACCTTGATGGAAGGTAACAGCACCGTACCAACCTGAACATTCCCATATTCCGGGAGATAGAGGTCCACTTCTGACTGGCCGGTTTCGACCTCTCTTGCAATCCAAGTGACGAAGCGACCAATGTTCCGCACCGGTTTCTTCTCTATTCGCTGCGCGTCGAGTATCACATCCCCTTGCACCCGGGCTCGAAGGCCATCTGCAGTGGCCGACTCAATGGAGACATTTGTAGGCCTGAACACCGTCGCCTCCTTTGCATACTCCTTCACGGCAGCCGGGGCAATGAAGGCGAAGATCAAAATTGCAACCACTGCGGACAGTGTAATAAGAATGCAGAAGATTGGCCACCGTATACCGCGTTGCCGTTTCTTCAACGATCTATCGGGGGAAGGATCTCGAGGGAGCTCGGAAGACTGTCTTCTGGGATCGGTCCCGCCGTATGCCAGTAGATCATCGTCCCGATGGACGAGGAGGGGGGTAGATTCAGATGACAGTTCGTACGGGTGGTGTCCCTGATCCGCGTGGTGGGAAGCTTTGCCAATGGATGTCGATGAGCGGCGAGTCGAAGGAGGACGGGGCCCCTCGTCCAGCAGAGGCCGGCTTGCCTCATCAGCCATGGTGGCCGGAGCTAGGGAGCGGGGAGAACAATGAAGGCTGGGGGCCACAGGATGATGGCCTGGGGGAAGGAAGTATGTGCTTATGAGAAGCGTGAGGTACAGCTAGCCAGCTAGCGGAAGGACGAGTGAATCGGAGGGGATAAATGAGCGGTTAGGAGGGAGTGGAAGCAATCATGGGGTTGAGCTGGTGTCACCGCGAGGCAGCGGGTACGTGGAGAGCATCCCGGCCAGTCCAGCCTGCTGATCGCCCACGTAAGGCTGGCCCGGGCGGTGTGGGGATCAACTGCCCCCGTCATGCCCCCCGTCAGCTAACTGCGACCACTACTTACATACTTAGGCAGTACCCTCGTTTCACCGTCCTCAGGAGATCCACCCGCTTCACTGGATGGCTGTGGACGACTGGCTGATACACCGGTGTGGCATCGTAGGCGTTGAGCTCGCCAGGTCGACTCTAAGCCGTTCCCGTCCTCCGCAGCGGTTAGACATAAATATAGTACAATGTTGTTAGATTAGGGCATCACACAGACATCATATAGTCATCGGCGCAATTTCAGGCCCCACTTTTTATAGTAATAGCCCTGAAAGAGAGATTATATATGGAGTACTACGTACTTAAGAGAATTAACAGACTGGCAACCTCCTCCAATGCACCATCACCAAGAAGCACCATACTGTACGTACCACATACCAAGGTACTTAAGTAGAACACTCCCAACAAACGGTAAAGCTAATCCAGCCCACCCATTCCCATCCAATCAATCTCCATCTTAGTTAAGGTTATCATGTTATCATGTTAGCATGATATACTTTCCGTTCGGCCAAGCTCGGGACAAACAGCTGCAATGTCGAGCTTCCCATTCCATTGTTCCTCTGGGAGAAACCATTCCTTCCCCTCGATTGCCCGCATTTTCACATGCCACCCGCGCACGGGCGGAGGAGGAAAGCTCGAGCCGACGACAGTGTGGTGCGATCACCATCAATCCCGACAAGACCCTGGAGGCTTAAGAGCTTAAGAGCCAGCCCGTTGCACCCTCTCTGCATTGACGCCTCCCCCCCTTCTTCCAACCCCTTGGATCTCGCGATCTCTACCACAACACCCGACTCAACACTGCTCGGCCATTCAATCCCACCCCTCATGGATGTAAGAACCACATCCCCTTTCCCCAACTTCACCCACTCACTAAGCATCGTCGATAACACCAAAGCAGCCTTCACAATCCCAAAGTGGCTTCCGATCACGCCGTTCATATCCCTCCCTAAACCACGTCTCTCTGTCCCCACTGAACCCTCGATTCCCCATCGACGACGATACCGATCCCGTCGACTACTTCTCTCCGCGACGCGAGGTTCCCGACGCCAGGACCTCTTATCTCTCTAGCTTCTCCGTCCCCGGAACTCCAGGCGTCCTTTCCCACTCCCACTCCCGCAGCGGGTCCCGCGCGCGACATGATTCCCGAAGCAAGAGTTCCACTCACATCCATTCCAGCGACACCATCCTTCAAACCCAGGGCGACCTGACCAGCCCCCTCCATCATCACCACCACCACCACCACCATGAAGTCCCAGGAACCAAACCATCCCCGCCACCCCTATCCTCCCGCCGCCACCCACACGGCTCACACTCCCGTCATTCAGACACTGAATGGATGCTCCGCGCAGGCATTGCTCTGGCCTCCTCGACCCGCGAGGAAAAGGGCCAAAGCTGGCTCGTGAAGCGGCAAAGCTCAACGAGCCTTGTTACAGACGACCTACCAGACAACAACCCTTCAACCCGGAACCACCGACACTCTCGATCCGGCTATTCCACCCCGGCCCTCCATTCTCGACGAGCCTCCCGGTCTCACCCCTCAAGTAGAAGACCCAGCCGGCCCGATCTCCTCATGACCAGTCTCGGCAGCACGAGCAAATTTCCAGCCAACCATGCTCCCACCACCGCCACCAGCAGCGGAATAGGCACGCCCATTGAAACCGACCACGCCGCGGCCCGCCACTTAGTCCCGGACTTCGTCGACGAGCGAATCCGCGCCGAGATGGAAATCATCCAACAGGACGAAGACGAAGACGAGCTCTCCTCAAACTCAGACTCCTTCACCTCCTCCGAAGACGAGATAGACGAACAGGAGCTGCAACGTCTCACCCGAGAACGGGGCTTCGGGCTAGGCAGTTGGATTGACCGAATGGTCGAATGGACTCTATTCGGGGTCGAGGACTGGCCGGTTTCTTCTCCCGCTACTACTGTGTCACCACCCGTCGCCAACCGCCATCAAACCATCACAGCCCCGGGACACGAAATCGAGGAGGAAGCTGACAACATCTCCTTACCGGATTCCGATACCACCTCTGTGGCCGAGAAACCGGGAGACCGCGGCGGCTGGGAAGATGCCGGGTGGTTGTTCCGAATCGTGAGACGTGCATTGCCATAATCATGTATCGTGCATGGCCTCTCTCTCTCTCTCTTTACTTCTTCTTTTTTTTCTGCGTCTATGATTCTAAGTAGTCGAAAGAGTGCACAAAGTACTCACTACTACTACGTTGTAAGCAGACATTCACGTAACTAGTTAACTACCTACGTATACCTAGGCAGCTACCTATCTATCGATCTCCGGGTTGGATGAACTTCTTGGTTCTGTCGTGCACGAACACGTAACCCGCACACGTACGCCCAAGCCATCCCATCAGCCAACCCCTTCTTTTTAACTGGTTGGTGCAATGTGACCGGGGGGTGTGTGGGTTGAATGACCTATCAATCATCATGGATATATGTGGAGAAGGGGAGGATTGCTTTGTTCAGTCTGCTGCATTGGATTCATTTCTATTATTGGTATGGATGAGTACGGAGTACGGAGTTACCTACGGAGAGATATTACAATTTACAGTACCTAGTAGCTTAGCAACAGAAAGAAACAAGGTACCCACTCTGGACGAAGTATTAAAACTAAAAGTTTGGGTTCGGGGACGGTTGTTGTCATGGGAAGTGGCGTTGATTACGGGTCTTGGTTTTGTTGTTGTTGTTGTTGTTGTTGTTGTTGTTGTTGTTGTTGTTGTTGTTATTTAATATAAGTACCTTAGTACGGAGTACTCCGAAGTACCTACCCAAGATAGGGCAAAATCTAGGTAGGTACGGAGTACCATAAGTTAAGTATCTGTGCACGGTGCTAATAGTAGAGCCCCCCCCCCCCCTTCCCCCCAACTGGCAACTTCACATTTTAGTAATGATGATTCCACTCTGTCAATACTAGGTTGGTCTTGTGGAACGTCGGGCGTCCAATGGGATATCGGCATTGATATTGCTGGATGTACACTAATACATACAAGGGTGGAACCCGGATACACCTTATCTACGGATGATGGCTGGGATATGGCTCGTTTGCTTGTGCTCATTCTGCGATTTTGTCCCAATTTAGGCAATACTCTTTTTTATCTTATGCTAGGTTTACTGATATGTTGCTGTAACCTGACCCACCAATATGGCACTATATAAGACGAGACCCTCCAAAAGCCGAACAATGATCCTGACACCAGTAGTATTAAGGGGAAAATAATAAAGGGTATACAAGACAGGGGGAAATATAAGGAAATGCAGCTGGTCCGAGGGAAAAGAGTGTTTCACGGGGCTTCTGATATGTGTCGTGGACATAGAATTGGACAACATGAAGGGGAAGGAAAAATGCAAAGGGAAGGTGGACGAAACGAAAGAAGAACCATGCTGGATTGTAACAATGCAGGGACTGTGACATGGGTGGGTGGGAAAAATGAAAGAAATGCGGAACCTGGGCCTCGACCTGGCAATCTAGTAAAAATGATGGCGTTGGCTTCCAGAAGTTTGAGACAAAAGCAAAGAAAAAGAAGAAAAAAAAAGTTTGCTTGCACACTATAAACGCCAAGCTGACCCTCAGCTCTAGTTCATGCGGTAGGTAATCGTGATCGTATCATACGTGGACGTGCACGGTTGAGGATTCGGACAGTAGCTCTGGGTATTTTAGGGCGGACGATTGTGTTTCGGAGTGGTTGATTGTTTGATTGTAAGGTCGGAAATGGGGACAAAGACGGGCGCGGCCTGTTGCTGATGGCTTCACCATGGCCCAACTTTGACGGGGGTGCCGAGCCCGTACGTGCCCGACAGGAGCTGCTCCCGAATGGATCCAAGGTCGTTGCCTCCCGGGCTTCCATAGCCTTGGGCATCCGGTCTGTGCATCCAACCCAAGCTGGACCCAAGCTCGTTGACGGCTGCCTGCATTTTACCGCCGGAGTTTTGGTTGTGCTTCGCCAACTTCTGATCCCATCCACCGTACTGTAACTGAATCCCACCTCCGCGTTTTGCTGCCTCCCGAATCACTAGAATCCAGGCCTTGCAAATCTCGTCGTATGCGGAGTCCCGCTCGTAATTGTTTTGTGGCGTACTCCAACGTGGTAATGCGTGAATTATTTCAGTCGCACCATCAAGATAACTCAAAGAAACCGACGACTGTGACTCATGGGGCGGAAGAAAATGTGGCGTGAAGTCACTCAAAGCATCCAGAAGGTTCCCCAGCGGTTGCCGGACTCGATTGTAGGCGTAATCGGACTCGGAGTTGCCACCCAGTGGGAACGACGAGTGAAGAGCGGATTCATAGTTTCGAAGCACCTGCAGGGCAGATGCCACACTCGGCCGAGGGGCTGTATGGACCACCTCGTCCACCAGGGCCGGGTGACGTTCACACATGGACCGAAGGATGCCCCGGAGGGCATCTGTATCTAAGGTCTCCAGCAGCCGGGGTAGAGCGAGGGGCCGCCCGCTGACATTCGGACGGGCACGCTTGATGTGGCGGCTGGCTGGGAGGGTTCTAGGAGTCAAGGCGGGCGAGTTGGTAGGTGAGGCTGACATTCGACCATCGTGATCATTATCATCATCGGCTTTCCGTTTGCGGTTGGTGGGAGTGTGAGTTGGGGTAGACACTGGGGATATGAGTCAGTTATCGAGGACGACCAGCCACGGGCAGGGGATTGCCAACGGCAGCCCTGGGAATGGAGGGGCGCTTACTTGGACGAGAGGGAGAGGGACGGGAGTACTCGTAGAAGTGATGAGGAGGCACAGGTGGTGTAGCCACCAAGCTGTTCATGATGGCCACAAACAGCTGGATGGCGAAGGGTGGGAAAGAAAGGAAGCTGGAGCTGACTGGAGGAGACAAAGATGAGGGACAGGGGACCAGCCAGGAGCACGAGGAGGTGTCGAAGGGGGCTAAAGAGAGATCACGCAAGGGAAAGACGGAGTGCAGGATGAAAGATGAAGGGGAGACTTTCTGAGGTGGTGGGGAAAGAGAAAGGCGAGCGAGAAGCGGTGGACGGGCGGGTTGCGGGAGGCAACGCGGGCCTGAGATGCATTTCTCTCTGGGCCTTGGATGCTGACCCGGCTGCCCACAAGTGCCCATGTCTATCCGTGATCGTCTCTCTAATCCGCCAGGTCCTTCAGTGGAGGCCGCAATCCCTGATTTGTGGTGGCCACCTCCCCATTCTCCAGGGCCTGCGCCTGCAGCAGCAAAGCAAGCAACTGGGCCACTTACAGAACCCCAAGGGCCGCATGACCACAACTCATCAAGCGTCAACTCTAAAACTGTCCGATAAACGGACTTGGGGTTGCGAGTGAGTGCCTGGCCGATGGCTGAGACAGCCTGTTCCACTGCGTGGCCGTCTGGAGATCGGAGACCGCTATCCGTGCCCCCAACCCGGGGATCGCAGCCCTCTTTGTCCTCTGCCCTATGCAAAACCTGTGTTTTCTCTGCCTCGACGGTCGCTGCTCTGGGGGCGGGCGAGGCTATATCCCGATTCTGCCTGCAGCGTCAAGTATCGGCATCTAGACTGCTATTCATCTACACATGCAACCCCAGACCAGGAATGTCTCCACAAGCTGTAACCTTGACAGCCTTGCAGGGGACCAGAAATGAGGTCTTATCCCAGTGGAACACCACGTAGAACAGATCTTGCTACCCTGACTTCTCGATGCCCCGGTTTGTCTTTATCAGAACATACGTTCACTACAAGGTCTTCGACCCTCACCCACACTTTCACCTGCCTGAAGGCGGTGTCATCATTGATGACTTTCGAGTATCCCAATATTGGCAAGTACATATACTCAAATATGCGTAATTCCAAAGGCCCCAGAGCAGGCAAAAATTTCCGCCTAACGCCAGTACTATCTTCGTTACCGTCGTCAGTTCTTCATTGGCATGCCTTATCAAAAAAAAAATACTGACATTGGCCAACTATTACGGAATCTTATCACATTGGCAAAGTTAGATGATAGCCCAATGCACTCTAAGGTAATACCTAACTAACTAACTACTTCAACTAATTTTACATAATCCACACCATCAGATCTTGATCAATGCCCAAGTATAGCTACCATTTACCATCGAAGATTTTTACCGCGACAGCATATGAACGACCTTAGGGCTACCACCTAAGCGACCTTATACTATATGGATTCATAGCGAGACCTTGGACGTCTCTTTGACCTAGTATTAAATGCAAAAAAATAAAAATAAAATAAAACAATATAATATAAAGCAATTATAGACATGTTAAAGTATATGACCTCAGCTTAGCTCTAATGCGACCCAACATCTGAACAATTTCCCGTGGCTGAACCTTTTTTTTTATACAATAAAATGTGCAATTACATGTGCTATCAATTATTGATGATGCCTCATATCACCATCGAAAGAAACCGATACCAACAGAACAGACGCACATCATCGCGATAACGTAGGTAGTATCCAATGTTCAAGGAGCAGCATCAGGAGACTCACTTCATTTCGGATGTAATCTCAAAATTAACCGAGTTCTACGGAGTGAATGGAGGGCAGATGGATGCATGCATACTTTCTGACATGGCTGGTGTCTCATGATGGCTGCTTCTCGGCTAGGACGGAAACGGTTTTAGCCATTGTCGTGAACACAACCTATCAGAGGGGTGGGTGGTTAGAAATCCGTGGAGAGTAAGATTCCCGTTGGCTTTGAAACCGGCTTGTCCGTCCCCAAGTCCCTGCCTAAGCGCAAACTCCTCGCGTATGTACTCTGTTCGCAAGTCATAGAATTCGGTAAGAGGTAGAGGTACCTAGGTAGAGACATATTCTAAACAGGAGGTAACACCTGGTATCACCTGTGTCTTGTGTAATGCTCCAAACGTCTTTCCAACTGAGAAGATGGGTAGGGCAGAGCCAGGGCCATAAATCGATAGAAGAAACATGAGGCCAAAAAAAAAAAAGGGGGAATGGTTAGGAAGAAGTGTTGCTTCAAAGCTATGTCTCTAGAAATAAGTGTTGGTGATGTCACATAAAAAAAGCACCCTCATTTACAGATAAAGTGAAAGAAAGAAGAGCCAAATCCTTTTTGAACCCTGACGCCAGTAAATGCGACCACCAAGAAAGACATACCACGCGCAATCACCCTACACATAAGATAGGGGAATACAGGAAACCAATGATAGCAGAGTACCTTACAGGTACAAGGACTGGGCGGCGACGATATCCCTGCGTACCTTCGTCAAGGCCGTCTCGAATTTACCCTCGAGTTCTTCACTGCCCATGACCTTGGATGCCTGCGCCATCTGGCGAAGACACTCTTCAAGGCGGCGGAAGACGCGAATCAGACTGCCTTCGTAGACGTCGGTCATTTTGCTACACGGGAGGGAAAGGACCAATTAGCAACCCAATAACAGTACATCACCGACCGTGAGTGGTGGGCAGTAGAGGACTTACCAAATGTCAGCAAAAGATTTGCCGTTCGACCATTCATAAATGACCTCCATCAGTTCCCAGTGGAAGCCCTGCACGTATTCGTCTTCGTTGACTGCCAGCTTGGATTCTTGCGAGACCTTGGCGACGATCCGAGCCTGCGCTTGGATCTCTCTGAGGGGCTTCGCCAGCTCATCCCGTGTCAGAGCAGGGGTCTCCTTGGTCTTCTCCTCAAAGACGAAAACGCTCAGGGCGGCTGCCACTTGTTCCGGCGTCAGATTATTGAAGAAACCGTTAAAGAGGAGCTCGCTGAGCATCAGCTCATCGCCCGTGCTGATTTCACACGCCACCCGCGCCTTCAACTGCACCACTTCGGCTTCGTTGATAAACCCAAAGCGACGAAGCACTCGCTTACGACATTTCAGTTCATCAAGTTGCATGATCGCCATGGCTTCCGAAATCTTCTTCTTCGTGTCCTTAATGTTGGTTCCGAGGTCCACCTTTTCGGAATATTGGTCATAAAGTTCCGGCAACCGTGGCGAGTTGTGCAGGGGGTTGGAGAGGAGACGAGACTCAAGAACCTCAATTTTCTGCAGCGCTAATTAGTTGACAGTGTTCCTCTTGATCAATGGTGATAAATAGTAGGTTCTTACCCTGAGCGTCTTCTTGAATTCTTCATCTTGGATGCCCATGTTTTCCAGGGGATCTAGAGGAGGGATGCCATCTGGGAAACGCCGTTGTACTTCAACTAGCGTTTTCTTCATTTCGTTCCGCGCATCCTTGGAGTTCAAATCCTTGGGAACGCGGATACGGACATGTGAGATGCTTTGGAGACAGCTGAAAACGGCGGGCACAACCTCCATGCGAGTGTTTTCACCCTCCTGGGGTGGCCTGACACCAGCTGGGAAATCCTCAAATGACTTAGTACCCACGGAATCCCCCTCAGCAATGTTGAGCAGGACATCGACAACGTGTTTCTGGTGGTCAGTGTACTCCTCGCTCGAATTCTTTGGTGACTTGCGCGGTTTGCAATTGACAACGACACCCCAACCGAAATCCTGGCCCTTGTACTTGATTTGAACCAGACGCCCGGGTGTAATGAATTGAAGGCAATAGTCGGGATGGCTCATTACAAGTTGCACGTCATCGTTGAATCTAGTAAGCTGCTTCCGCAGGTCATAGTATTCACGAATAGTACCTTCATCGGCAATGGTCAAATTGGAACGCTTCTCCTCCATGTCGTGAAGTTCTGTAGCAGAGTTAGCAGGCATCACAAGGGTATTGACTCAACAGGAACATACGCTTTTCTAGTCCAACGACGCCGGCGGTGTTTTGGAACTGGTAAAAACACTTCTCGAGCATGAACTCAGGCGAGATACCTTCCACACGCATGAGGTTGAGAATCATGTTGTAACCAAGATGGAAGGCCGAATTCAGTCGATCCTGCTCACCACGGACGATCTCCTTGGCCACGGCAGGGTCCATCTCTTCTCCAACCATCATAATAACGATACCACGATCATCAAGACCTCTTCGACCGGCACGACCAGACATCTGGATGAACTCTGATGGTGTAACCCAGCGCTGGCTGAAACCGTCAAACTTCCGCACACTGGTAAAAACCACAGTCCTTGCAGGCATGTTGAGACCGATGGAGAACGTTTCAGTCGCAAAGAGGACCTTAATCAGACCCTCTTGGAAAAGAATCTCGATCGTCTCCTTGAGAATAGGGAGAAGACCTGAGTGATGGACACCGATACCTCTGCGAAGAAGAGGTAAGATATTCTGGATCTGCGGCAATTGTCTGTCCTCCTCAGACAGCATCTCAATTGCACTATCGAAGACTTTTTGGACCATCTCTTTCTCGGAATCGTCGTTAAAAGCCAAATTCTTCATCTGCAGAGCACAGTTCTCACACTCGCGCTTGCTGAAACTGAAGACGATAACGGGGTTCAGGTTCTTGAGCATAACCATCTTCACAATCTTGAAAATGTCGCTCTTGTCTTGGTTGCCGCCCTTGTTCAGCCTCTTGTCCTTGCCTTTTCCTTTCCTCTTGGCCATCGCATCCGCGGGATCGTCACCCCTTTTGTCCGCAATACTGCCCATGGCTTTCTGGAAATTCTCCTCTCGGAACATTCCCTTCTCATCTACAATCAAGTGCATTCCTTCGGACCCTGTAGGGAAGAAGTAATGTTGCAGTGGCGTCGGTCGAAAGTCGGTGTAGACAACGTGGCAGGGTTGATGGTGCATTTTCGTTACCCACTCGGCGAATTGCATGGCATTGGGGATAGTCGCAGACAAGAATACATATCGAACCTTATCAGGCAACAAGATAATGGTTTCCTCCCAAACCACACCTCTGACTATAGCACCTGTCAGTGATCGGCGAACAACCTTTGAATCTGTAAAACGTACTCGCATCGCGCATGTAGTGGATTTCGTCGAAAACGACCCACGCAACTTCGCGCATGATTTCAGAGCCACGGTACAGCATCGATCGCAGAATCTAGTAGTAGAGGAAGCAAGGTAAGTTCAACTGTAGCACGATCATAACTCTCAGGTGGGCACCTACCTCAGTTGTCATGACCAAGCAAGTGGCTGTTGGGTTGATAGTAACATCTCCCGTCATCAGTCCCGCATCTCCAAACTCCTCAGCGAATTCTCGGTACTTCTGGTTGCTCAGCGCCTTGATCGGACTAGTATAAATAACTCTCTGGTTGTTCTTCAAGCACTGCGCGATAGCGTATTCGGCAACCACCGTTTTTCCTGCACTGGTATGGGCCGAAACAAGCACACTCTCTTCTCTTTGAATCGATGCGATCGCAACCTGCTGGAAAGGATCCAGGGTGAACGGCCACGTTCTGGCGGGCGTCTCTGGCGGCTTGTGTTCGGAGATGGGCACATATGGGTAGTTCGGCGGTATGGCGACCTGGTGCCGCACTTGATGGGACAGCTTGACAGACGTGGAGTCATTGGCACCCTGAAGGCCCGCAGAGCCTGCGATTTCACGTAGCTGCTCCGTCTCAAACGAATCTGCTACCACCGGCTCAGCTTCCTTCTCGAGGCGCGGGCGTTTCGCATCCGGCTGTTCGTTGTTGTCTGCGACGGGGCTTCCCTCTTCCTCCTTGATGTCGTTTTCGATAGCGGGCGCATCAGGAAGGTCGACATCCTCGCTGGTCGCTGGCGCGACACCGTTTTCCTTCACGTCGGCATTTCCCTTCACATCGCCATTCACCTGCCGCTTCTTGGTCTTGTCCTTCTTGGATCGTTTGGGAGCTGCCTCAGAGGGCCGGGCTGCCTGGGGCTGGTCCTCGAAGACGTCGAAAAGCTCATCCATTGTCGACAGTCGGCGACAGAGGAAGCGGGGACGAACAGTGAGCTCAACGGTTGTGACGCAGTCCTCCGTCTCACAGATGGACGATCGCACCGAGAAATTTCAATGATCCCGTTGGGGAAGGCGGCGTGTGATTGGACCAGGCGAATCCCGGCGGTGTCGCGCCGGCGAAACTTGCCGTTCGCGACACCGCGTCACGTGAGCGGAGTTCCGGGGAGCCGCCGAGAGTGTCGTTCCACCCGTCCTGCTGTCTCCTCCGCCCGTTGATATCAGTAGGATTGTCTCGACCGTCGTGCTTTGCTTTGCTCAAAGTGGGTGCATCGCTATCCCCCGAATCCCCCCCAATTGCCTCTGACACAGTCGAAGATGTACGCTTCCACCGCCCTCCGCGCCAGAATGGCCACCTCCCTCGTTGCCCGTCGTGGCTTTTCCACCACCCGCGCCCAGCTCGGTAGCCCCTACCACTACGCCGAGGGCCCTCGCACCAACATCCCCTTCAACCCTCTGACCAAGCACTTCTTCTGGAGATACTGGGCTTTCATGTGTTTGTGCCCCCAATTGCTTCAATTGCTATTTACAGCGATCGTGCATCGGTTTTGTGGCTGACTTCAAGCTTACTCCAGTCACCGGTTTCTTCGCTCCCTTCGGCATTGCTGGTATGTTGTCCACTGTCGTACCGCAATCCACGCTCCTCTGTCTAACAATTTTCTTCCTACAGTCTGGCAAACCTACAAGACCCGCTAAATGCTCGTCCGTGCTGTATTTCCTCCGCGCGCACTGGCTTTGTTGGGCATTGGGAATTGGTCGGAACTGGATCCTACGTCGGAAGTGCTCGGAAATTGTGTATAAAGCTAAAGAATTCATTGAGCTCTGATTCAGAAAGTTTTAGCCGTGTTGTAAAGCCAGACATAAGTTGTGTAGTTGGGGGTGAAGTGCGGTGTGGTGTTGGCCGTGTGATGCCCTATTAGAATATGGATGAAGTCATTGGTCGATTTTTGTCCGTAGGAAAATTAAAATCTTTGGCTCGGCATCTGATATGATATTGCGAACCATCCCGCCGGCCACGCGCCTTAAAAACAAGAAAGACATTCTCCTCTCCATAATTAATACTGTAATTTAGGAGAGTGAAGTTCCTCTAGGTTTATTTTCTTTTTCCTCTTCTCTCCTTTCGCCCGTCATCTTCTCCCCGTGCAGTTTCCGTCGATTCATGGCGGCGGGGTAGACCACTACTACTATCCAGAAGATGCGCAACCTAAAAACCGTGCGCCTCGCCGAGGTGCAGCTTCAGAACGAGCTTCCTTTGACAGCAACAGCTTGGGATACAGCTTCGGATGCTGTCGTTTGTACATTTGGACCGACTGCATCCAACCCAGTCATTGAGCTCCGCAGAAAGCGCCATGACGCCTACTTTTCGGACCCCGTAGGCGCGGATGCATTTGAGTGCATCGCATCCTGGGATGCGCCATGCCCACTACCAGACCTAGAATGTGACCGGGTTCTCTCTCTGCATTACTTTGCAGACAACCTGACCGCATACCTGGTTTTGGAGGGAGGTGATATTGTCATTGTCCGCGAAGAGCCCCTTCCTGGCGAGGACAAGATCGAAATTGTGGGTTCGGTCGACGTTGGCATCACAGCCGCAGCGTGGTCTCCAGATGAGGAGCTGTTGGCTTTGACCACCAGAGCCAACACATTTCTTTACATGACTAGGGAATTTGAAAATGTTGCCGAAATCACTTTGACACCCGAGGACCTCAAAACGTCCCAGCATGTCTCCGTGGGCTGGGGAAAGCGTGAGACCCAGTTCCAGGGCAAGCGGGCCAAGGCCCTTCGGGATCCCACAGTACCGGAGAAGGTAGATGAGGGAAAATTGAGCACCAGCGATGACGGCAAGACGACTATCAGTTGGCGTGGCGACGGAGCCTACGTCGCTGTGAACAGTGTCGAGGCCGGCATCAGACGTGCCATCAGAGTCTATTCAAGAGAGGGAACCCTGGACAGCGTGAGCGAGCCTGTGGATGGGCTGGAGGGAGCCCTCGGCTGGAGACCCTCTGGCAACCTTATTGCAAGCATTCAGCGACTCGATGATAAGCTTGACGTGGTATTCTTTGAAAGAAACGGCTTGCGCCATGGGGAGTTTACCCTCCGTCTCACTGAGGAAGAACGGTCACAGATTGGCTCGAACATCCATCTGAGCTGGAATGTTGACTCGACGGTGCTTGCGGTGCAATTCCATGACAGAGTTCAATTCTGGACCACGGGAAACTATCACTACTACCTCAAGCAGGAAATCCCAGTGGTGGTCAACGCTGAATATCCCCACCCCTTCTCCTTCAAGTGGCATCAGGAGAAGGCATTGCGATTCATTGCTGGCGCGTCAGGTAAATGATTTCTTGGGATCTTTCTCGTCAGTTCATCACTAATGCATTTGCAGAATCGATGCTAGACGTGGACTTTGTTTTCGACGTTACCCAGGGTTCGACTACTAGCCCAGACGATGTTGGTGCTGTTGCTGTCGTCGATGGAAGTAAGTTTTTACACTTGCAACAGTATACGATCTCTTGTTAATGTTACCGAAGAAACCCTGAAGTTGACTCCCTTGAGACTGGCGGGAGTTCCGCCTCCCATGGCTCACAACGAGTTGGCGCTTGACTCTAATGTAGTTGATGTGGCGTTCAGCAAGTCGGGAACGCGGATTGCAGTTCTCATGAAGGATTGCTTCTCCATCTTCATTTGGTCTCTCAAGACAAGACCTGTTCCTTTGCCGATCCTTGAGTCGAGTTATCCGTTGTCGGATGCTCCCGACAGCCGTCCTCGACAAATTGCCTTCGCAAATGAACATGAAGTCTACGTTCTAAAGCAGGACGGTCTACGCAGCACTTGTATTGAACGAACCGCCTTGGAGACTCGGACGACGCAGATCGCCTACCAAGCAGCAGACTCAGAGCAGCTTATGTCGATTTTCACTTCCCTTGGACACGATGCATTGTGGTTTTCCCATGTCAAACAGCCTAACCAACCAACGTCCTACTCCTACATCTCAATGCCTTCCTCGGAGGAGTTGCAAGTTCAAACTTGCCTCGAAAGCCCTACCGTCGACACCCACTGGGCAAAGGCCGCGCGAATCTCCGAGGACGAGGTGATTTGACCCAACACTTCGGGCGTACCAATGGCTAACTGCTTTTCTAAAGGATGTTTTGGTCTCCATGACAAGATCGGGAACTCTCTATGCCAACAAGAGGCTTCTTGCGAAAAACTGTACTTCCTTCCTCGTAACTGAGGCCCATATCCTATTCACGACTTCTTTGCACCTGATCAAATTCGTGCACTTGACTAGAGTTGAAGGTGAGCGATGTTCTTGGTCCTCGTCTGCCTAGTCTGTCCCGGCTAATTTGATAACAGATATGGATGTGCCTCCGGACACCCCTGAAACCGACGAACGATGCAGAAGTATCGAGCGTGGCGGACGCCTAGTGACGGTGATGCCCACGACGTTTTCTGTAATCCTGCAGATGCCTCGTGGCAATATCGAGACCATTTACCCTAGAGCCCTTGTCCTGGCAGGAATCAGATCTTTCATCGACCGCAAGAACTACCGGGCTGCATATTTGAGTTGTCGCAGTCAAATGGTGGATATGAACATCATCCATGATTATGCCCCGGAGCAGTTTATGGAGAACATTCAGTTGTTCGTTGATCAACTGAAGAAGGTTGATTTCATCGATGAGTTCATCTCACGCCTCAGGTATGCTACTCGCCGATGTCTGAAGAATTACTGACTAAAAGCCCTCAGTGAGGAGGATGTTTCAGAAACCCTCTACAAAGACACTCTGAAAGTGCCTCAAGCGGATGCCGCGCAACCCGGACCTGTTACACCTGCACCCAACAAGGGCAGCAAGGTCAACCGAATCTGCGACGCCTTTTTGGTCACTTTCGAGAAGCGCTTGGATACTAACCTGCACAATCTGATTACTGCGCACGTCTGCAAGTCCCCGCCAGATCTCGAGGCTGGTCTACAACTGGTTGCGCGTCTAAGAGGTGCGTACACCGATCATGTCTACTGCGTCAACAATTACTCACTTCATACTAGAGCAATCCCCCGAACAGGCAGACGATGCCATCGAGCACATGTGTTTCTTGACAGATGCGAACCGGCTGTACGACAACGCGCTGGGTCTCTACGACCTCGAACTCACTTTGCTTGTGGCCCAGCAAGCCCAAAGAGTGAGCAATATCCTTCCAGGCTTCCCCGAAAGCCTCCACTGACAGTACCAGGATCCCCGCGAATACCTACCATTCCTGCGAAAGCTACAGCAACTACCCGAACTTCGCCGGTACTACGAGATTGACAACTACCTCGGACGGACATCGAAGGCTATCAAGCATCTCCATGCACTCAACGCCCATGACGAAATCCGGGCCTATGCAATCAAGCACGTTCTGTACAAGGATGCCATTGACCTCTACAAATACCAGCCCGAGCAGCTACGCGACCTGACTCACCTCCACGCCGATTACCTCTACGACCGATCCCAATACAAGGACGCAGGAATCGGTACGCACCCACCTCACCCTCCCTTCCCCCCAAACCCTACAGAAAACACTAACAACCCCCACCCCCACCCAGCCTACGAATCCCTCGAGCTCTACACTGACGCCTACCAATCCTACAACCTCGCCCACCTATGGCGCGAATCCATGTACTGCGCCATGATGGTCCCTCTCCCCGAAGCCGACCTCGCTGCGCACGCAACGGCCCTGGCCGCGACCCTCACAGAAGAAAACCGCGACTACATCTCCGCCGCGCACCTCCACGCCGAGCACCTCCGCGACATCCCAACGGCGGCTCGCCTCCTGTGCCGCGGCGCCCGCTTCGCCGACGCGACCCGTCTCCTCGCCCTGAACGGCCAACAGGCCCTGGTCCCGGAGATCGTCGACTCCGGCCTCGCAGACTCCATGGGCACCATGACGGACCTCCTGGCCGACTTCCGGTCCCAGCTCAACGCCCAAATCCCGCGGATCCGAGAACTGCGCGTCCGCCGTGTCACGGACCCCCTCGCCTACTTCGGAGGTGACCCTACCATGGGCGACGGCGGCGTGGACATCCCCGACAACGTCTCCCTCGCACCCACGGATGCATCCACCCTCGCGGGCCGGAGTATGTTTACTAGGTACACCGGGAATACAGGGAAGACGGGCAAGTCCACGTCCTCGCGGCATACGTCCAAGACGCGGAGAAAGGAGGAGCGCAAGCGTGCCCGTGGTAAGAAGGGTACGGTGTACGAGGAAGAGTATCTGGTTAATAGTGTGCGTCGACTGCTGGAGCGGGCCAACTCGACGGTGAATGAGGTGCAGGTCCTTGTCGATGCGTTGCTGCGTCGCGGAATGCGTGAGCGCGCTGCGGCTATTGAGAAGGCTATGCAGGAGGTGTTGAAGTTGTGTGCGGAGAGCCGGGAAGAGGTATTTGGCGCTTTGGTTCCGGAGGCTGCCAAGGAGTCCCCGGATGTGGATGTTGAGAATGCCGCGACCAATGACGAGTATGCTGCGCAAGGAAGGGGACAGGCCGTTTTCTGGGATAGCGTGACGGCGACTGCGAATGTTGGGAGAGGGCGTGAAGTTCCGGCAGTCAAGGAAATGAAGGCATCGGCTCTGCTCAACTGAGGGCTGGGAGACCGTACAGGCTTATAATGGCGTTCATATTTACAGTTTCCGCAAGAAGGTCATAAAAGTCATAGATTTGAGTCCTTGAAACCAGTTACCTGATATGTTTGAATTAAAAACCAAGATGGCAGCGTATGTAACAAGTAGTAATTAGCCCGAAAGGAAATATATACATAATGAGGCTACTAGACCGTTGGGGGTTCTAGAAGATTATTATGTCCTGGGAAGTATGAAACAGATGCAAAAAGCATGGGTATCTTATCTCAAGATGGTCCGTTGTTGAAGGACTCTTGACTCTTTAGTTGCCGATGTTTCGAACCTCCCAGCTGAGACGCAGTCTCTTTAGTGATAGATAGCATCGCCCTTCTCGTTGACAAGGTGGTCGTCCACGCTGACGGGGCCCTCGCCGACACCAGTCAAGATCACACGGCTAACCCCATCCTTGAGCAACTCAACAGTTCTGGGATCCACCTGGTCCAGGGCAACACCCGGGGCGGTGAGGTTCTTCAGAGGCTCGTAGAAGGGACCCTCCCAGCCCTCACTCTTCTCGCCAAGGATAGTCTTGATGGTACCGGCGACAAGCTCGGTGTCCTTCTCAAGGTAGTAGATGACAGCGTTCGGGCCAGCATCGAAAGTGTAAGAGCAGACAGTCCGGCCAACTGCGCGGTTGATATCATGCACAAGCCTGACAGCGGCCCGGGAGACGTCGTTCATGTAGAAAATCGGGGGCCAGGAGTCCAAGCAAGTAGCGTGGAAGCCATTCGAGTCACGCATAGTGATTTCCGCAAAGGCAGGGAAGTCCCGGTTCTGAATCGCGGTCTCAATGGCATCCATCCTCTCGGGGACAACAGTAGTCGCACGGGTAGCGAAGAGGTTCGAGGTGGCAACCGTCGTCTGCATACCCTCCGTGCTAGGGACGTCCTTCTTCTCAGCACTGACAACCAAGACAACGGCGCGCATCTCAGGCCAGTGGGACTGAGACGCAACCTCCTCTGCCAGACTGTCGCTGCCATCCTCGAGGCTTCCCGCGCGCCAGGCGACATAGCCGCCCATCAGAGAACGGCATGCAGAGCCAGAACCCTGGCGGGCAATGCGGCTCAGGTCCCGGGCGGACTGAGGCAGCTGGTAAAGGTCTGCAACAGCACGGACGAGGGCCGCGAAACCGGCAGCGGAGCTGGCGAGGCCGGCGGCAGTGGGGAAGTTGTTCTCGGAAACGATGCGGAGAGGGAAGGCAGACAATTGAGGCAGCGACGAGTCAGAAGCCTCGATCTCTCGACGAAGGGAGCGCAGGCTAGCCAGACAGGCCAGCGTGCGCTTGGAGGATTGGATGTCCTGGGGCTTGCCGTTGAGAATCAGCTCGTCTTGGGCGGGGTAGAAGGATGCGCAGGAGGCAGTCGTCAAGGTACGGAGGGAACGCTGCGAAAGGGTGACGGAGAGGGAGGAGTTCGTAGGCAGGTTGAGGACGGCATCGCGCTTGCCCCAGTACCTAGGAGTAGGAGGACAGGGTTAGCATCCACCATGCGTGCAGAGTGTCAGCGCTGATAGGGGCCCTCAGCGTACTTGATGACCGCGATGTTGACGGGGGCGGTAGTGGTGGCCCGGAAGACCTTGCTGTCGGGAGAGGCAGCCATTGTGTGCTGGGAGGGACGATTGGAGCGAGGCGAGGCGAGAGAGAGCACGGAGGGCGTCGTGGCAGGAGAGAGAAGCGGATGGGAGCACCAGAGATGGAGGGGCAGTGGGTTTCCCAACCGGGAAAGTTGGGGGCCGCTTTTGTTGTCGGCCTCCAGGGCGGTGAGCGGCCAAAATTTCTCCGCCTTCTCGGCCTGATCCAATCGTTGATTTGCAATCAAACATCATCATCGCCATTCCACCCATTCCAGTCGCTCCAAGTGTCGACCCCAACGCCCGCCTCAGTCTGCCCGATAGTCAGACGCTCAGCTGGACACACAATGGGAGCTGGCGCGAGCACTCCATCCCCCGACCCTGCTGCGGCCGGAGCATGCCCCGTGGATCACAAAACCCGCGAGGCATGGCTGCAACAACACAAAGCATCCGGCGGCGGTGCGCCACCTCATCCTCCCATACCTTCAGAAGAGGGCCAATCAAAAGGGAAATCCCAAAGGCCTCTCTCTAGCGACCGCGAAGTGAGCAGCATCCCGCGAGCTATCGACCCTCAGTCCCAGCCGTCGTCTTCCGACTCCTCGAATGCACCCCCGTCACCATACGCTTCGTCTGCCGCATCGCACGGGTCCCCGTCGAACGCAGAGGCTGAAACAGGCCATGACCCAAACACTGGCAACTGGATTTACCCGTCGGAACGGCAATTCTTCGAAGCGCTGGTGCGCAAGGGCAACACACCCGAGTCCACACACTCCGCCTCAGAACTGGCAACAACTGTCGCATCCATCATCCCCATCCACAACGCCGTCAACGAGCGCGCCTGGCAGCAGATCCTGCAATGGGAAAGCCGGGCCCCTAGTTCCGATCCAGGTAGTAAGAAATGTGGAGGGCCCAAACTGTATTCGTTCCGGGGTCTGGGGGTTGACCCGCAGTTCCTGAGTCCGCGCGCCCGTGTGAACAACCTGATGGGTTACCAGCTCCCCTTCGACCGTCACGACTGGGTTGTAGAACGATGCGGCGGGGATAGGGTCGAATACGTGATCGATTTCTACCAAGGAAAAGCCTCGGGAGCAGGGAGCGCACCCGGACTCGCTGCCAACACTGGACCCGGCAAGTTGAGTTTCTACCTCGACGTACGACCCAAGCTGAACACGGTGGAAGGTTGCCGGATGAGATTCAGCCGCTTCATGGGGCTATAGGTCCCGTTGTTATTCTTGCGGTGCATGAACAGAGGCGAAAAAGGAGTTTGGGCACGATCTTGGACACGATCTTGGGTAATCATCGCAGTGTACATTTCATGTATAACAGAAGCTATGTATGATATAGGGCATAGAAAGACAGAAACGACAAATGTAAATAGCACATCCTCTGCTCCATATGCGCCTGCGAATCCATGAAGAAAAGAGATGACGGAAGACAGCAAGCCGCCTGTGGTAGTTGAAAAGCACGAAGTATGCGCATAACGGTACATAGGGAGGATATCATCAAAGGAGAGGACTGTCGTGCTGAGTGATATCAAGCATCATAGGAAAGGTGTAAAAGGAAGAGCGGACGTGGACGGCGGTCGGCTTTACCCCAGAGTCGCCGCGAGCACAATGATCAGAAGGATGACGGCCAGAATGACAAGCAAACAGCAAGCCTTGTTCCGCGCATTCTTCTGGTACCTGCTTGCGCTACGAAGCTCGACGTTTGCTCCGCGGGTGTCGTCGCCGACTCTCTCGACATTCTCGCTGATGATGTCGAGCTGCCCACCTTGCTCATGGACGATGTGGGCCACGTCCCTGAACAGTTCGTTGAGTTCGCCGACGCTCTGCTCAATGTTGCGGATCTCCGCCTCACGCTCGATGATGAGAGACTCCTGGAAGTCCACCTCATCTTGGTTGGCAAGTCGAGGCTGCTCCTCCAGTAGTTGCTCCTGCTGCTGGTGGTGGTGACCACCTTCCGACGTAGGCTCGGCTTCGTCCGCGGCAGTGCGCGCCGCCACTGCAGATGCTCGTTGCTTCTCCAAGGCACGACGTTGGACAGTCTGGAACTCTTCTAGCGTAGCCTTGAATTCAGAGGACAGCTTCTGCTGCGTCCATTTTTGGGAAGGCTGGTACGTGCGTATCAGTATTGCTTGGCAGATCGCATCGCAGGGAGGGGGGCTAGATGAGCGCAACCTACATTCACATCTTCCCAAGTCTGGACCTTCTTGATTCCCTCCCCCACATCCTTGAATCCTAAGCGGGTCTGCTCCAGAAGAGTGTGAACTCGTTCGCGCACACGCTCCGTATCCCGTCGGGTACCCAGGAGCGCAATCTGGTCCGACAACCGGGTGATGTTCGAGGTCAGGGTAAACAGGCGGTTGGAGAGGCCCTCGGTCAGACGGTGGAATTCGGGATCATCGCGGTACTGGGGGTCATCGGAGCGGCGCAGATGTGTAGGCTGCGCCTCTAGCGAATTCAAGCGATCGAACGACATGGCGGATTGAGTTGAGATAGAGGGGGTAGTTGGAGGTTGGATCACCCGGCCGATGCAACCGGAGTCTACTTACGTACCTACACTAGCCTAGCCCGCATCAACGTGACGGGGCCGACGGGTCGCTGCCTGGCGTCGCTGCCTGGTGGCCTGGTGGCCTGGTGGCCTGGCGGGCCGTCATCACCTGACTCCCACCGCGGTCGGCGTCTGTGGCCGGAATGTTTTGGTGCTCGAAGCCCGAAAAGCTTCTCTTTATTGTCTTGTCGCATCCGCCGCCGCCAATTCTTGCCCAAGCTTCCCTTGCGCCCGCGAAGCTCTCCGCGACAGGGCGACCAGTCACCCACACTCTCCCGCACCCTGATCATGCAGTGAACCTGTTCGATTCCTCCTCTCCCTCGAGATCTTGCAGTCCCTCACCCAACCTGCATCATGGCCGCAGCACAGCCTCGCCCATACCGGCGCATCTTGACCTCTGCGCTGCACAGAAGATTTGTTCACGCTTCTGCGCTGGCGCTGCTAGTCTGCTATCTTGTGGCATTCTTGATTGGGGACAAATCATCCTGTAGGTTCACGTCACTTACTGGTGGCCTCGCCATATTCGACTCGCCGTGAACGCTAACTGAGCCGCGATATCCCAATAGTCTTGTGGGCTTGGTTTCCAATTGGAGGATGTGGAATTCGCACAGTCCTTCTCTTCCTATGCAGTCTTGTCATCTTTGTTCTCCGTGTTGGTCAAATGCACATCGGCTTGAGGACAACTGCTTCACCGATCGGCACCCTCAGATATCTCATCCCCCTCGACATCATCCAAACCTTCGGCTGGTACATTTTCTCCGCGTGGTGGTTCAATGAAATATACCGGTGGTCTTCCCCTATAGATTCGCACTTGGAGTGGGTGAACAGAGCTAAGTATGTCTCTCACCGAAGTGACTGCGGGTAAATTCTAGACTTGGTTTAACAAGATGCACCAGACCACACGAACGAGCAAGCTTGAACGAAAGAGCGATCTACCTTTACACTTATAACCTTCTCCTGGCGGTTACGCAGTCGATCGTCCACCTCCGCCATGACTACGACCGTGTCCCTATTCCTGTTGCCAGACGAATTGCTGGTCAAGAGACTCAACAGGTGCATTCGATTTCGAAGCGCATCCACACAACACTGCCACAAGCCATCAAAGATGGCTTGAAACGAAGCTTTGTCGTCGCTCTGGTCTGCCCGATAGCATACATATTCTTCCTTCGCCGTCCGGCATGGAGCACCACCTTGTACTTCGCAAAACTGTTTTGGGATTTCCCGAGATCTGCCGCCGATCCACCAGGTCTTATCCCACCACTCGGCCCCGGGATTTTCACTCGGACGGTAGTTTCAGGAGGACTTCTTGCCATCTGCTGGCAAACAGCCAATCTCTTCTTCTCCGTGTTCCTCAGCAAAGAGCCCCTCAAACGAGGCCAACCATTGACCGCCGAAGCCAAGGACCCCAACGGCAGCTTGTTGAACGGACTGAAAGCGAAGAAGGAAACTGTTCGAGCATTTGCGTTCTGGGAGCTATCTTTCATCAGTCAGCAATTCCCCGATCGCCGGAAGGCCATCTTCAACGATATCGACCGCGAAGAAGGCCCCGCCTGGTCCCAGATCTTCCAGTCTGCCACCGAAGTGATCAAGGGCATCCAGACCCGAATCAGCGAGGCAGCCAACCCATCTTCAGGCTCGCAGCCTGCGCCAGTCGAAGAATCCCAGCCCGTCCTTCACACCCTGCCCCGGTTGACGGACCCGCCCAAACAGGACAACATCTTTGCGCCTTCCCCCAAAGGAAGCTCCCGGCAGGAGATATTCGGCGAAGCCTTCAGCTCCACTGCGAGGTCATACGGCAACTCCCCCGATTGGACACCGACCGCACGGGCAAGAGCCCGCGATGTCTTTGACCGCGCATCGTCCGCCATGCTGAGCCCAGAGCGCAAGCAGAGACTCCTCAATTCCTCGCAGGAGCTGAAGATGCTCACCGCTCCATCCACCAGCAAGCCCGAGAACCTGCACCCATTCCTCGTCCATATCCTCCGTTCGCCCCTCGGCAGACTTTTCCGTCAAACCTACGCCCGTCGTCTCTCCGGCATTGTCCTGGGCACTCCCCACGCAAACCTCTGCTCCGTCATCAGCGCAATCGAGTCCCTCACCTGTCTTCTCGTGAAGAGTCTTGACGAAGACCAGTACGGCAAAGTCCAGGCCGATGTGCCTGCCGTCGTACATCTCTTAACGGAGACCATCATGACCCTCGAGCCGTTCATCCACGGTGGCCTTGACGCCCACTGGACCGACGTCAACTTCCCCCCATCCAGCAACCCCGAAGCCCAAGCCCATGCTCGTCGTGTCCCCGATGTAGATTTCGTTTTGGATACCCTGAAGTCTGCTCTCAAAGAGCTTCTATCTTCATTCAACCCCTACCTCAAGAACATTGGGCTTGTAGGCAAGGAACTTCGATTGGCAAAGGAGGCCGCCGGGATAAGAGACGATGATAAATAACGGGCGTTATGAAGTTAGGAATGTGCAGTTACCGTTCCGCCCCTGTGTATTTTGCTTCTTCATCTTCTTCTTTTGCATGAGGCCTTGTCCTCTCTATTCCTTTTCTGGTCTTGTTCTTCTGTGCTTTCCCAATCATTATAATGCCTTGTGAAAAGTTACGACCTAGACTGGTCGGTTTGGCTATGCATTGCTCAGGCGTTAGTGGGTAGTGTGTATGTACTAGTGAATGAATAGTTTTGAGGTTTCAGCATACATTGCTTTATCCGACACTATACTGTAGGATACCATCTCTATCTGCATCCACATATGGAAAATCTTCTAGGTATATACATATACCCAGCACCGGCTAGGTCAAAATGTGTTCTAACATGGACATATTCCAAGACAGGAATTCTCAAGCACGACAGCCATCGGCTACGAAGCTTGAGACTCATGAAGGAAGAAAGGATAAGAGGCCAACAAGTGATGAAGAGAAAAAAAAAAAGGTGGAAACCAAGCCAAACAACCCGATAAGTGCAAACCCAAAATACACGATCAACCGCCCCGCCAATAACCTGCCTCCCAGACTCCGAGTTTTGTATCGCCAAAGGAACAAAAATGAAAAGGGTAATAAGATACAATGAAAGATGCTTCTGTCATGTCACATCAATACCACCAACCGCCCCCCGGTCCTTTTGAATTCCCCTTTCCCCGATACCTTTGATACCCAAATACCACTGTATGCTAAACGCGTCGATGTTTCCAAATGATGAATAACAGTCCCAGTTGAACGCCAAGAACTTTGGTAGATACAGCGTTGTAGTCTATGCCCGCCTTGCACCGAGATACAGGCTCCGATGGCAGGGAGAATGACAGTATGTCTCAGGAGAGGCGAGAAAGTTGGAATGCAGGCACAGTGACAATGCAAAGGTGGGGGGGAAGAAGAAGCGTATAAGTGAAGATACAGCCGATGCTCAATAAAATCATCCGAGACTTCACGCACAAGCATTGAGCTCGTTAAATTTACTGACATGAAAACCACTAGTATAACCCAGTGATTGTCAGCAGCCGCTCAGGACCTCGTTTATCTTATTTGACGTGAACGTCCCAGGCGATGTCGAAATAGACCCTCCACTTCCACTGGAGTTCTTCGGCTCCGGGAGTGCTTCTTCTTTCATGCAAGCATTTTCCAAAATATTGGTCCACTTTCCACTGGTACCTGCATGACTATGTTTCAGGTGCTGCCGGAAGTGATCCGCACGGAAAAACTTCTTCGCATTGTTGCATTCCCCAAACTTATGCACCGCAGTAAGATGCTCAAATCTGCGGTCCCAGTCCGGCTGAGGAAAGTTGGAAAACTCTTCACCGCAGTAGCCGCATATGTCGTGCGAAGGACCAGAGCTTGTTTGAGCCGAAGCAGATGATGGGTGAAACACAGCTTGGTAACTTGATAATGCCGCACAAGACCAGGAGTGGCGCCGCAAATGAAGTGAATTCTGATGACGCTCCGCCTCATTCTTGTTCTTAAACCGGTTATTGCAGAACAGACAAGAGTATTGTTTCTCCATTTCATGGGCGCTAATCGAATACAGGTATGCGTTAGATAGGTTCATACATGAAAAGTTGAGGACAAATCAGACTTACCGAAGTTCTTCTGGACTGTCAAACTTTTTGGGCTTCTTGGGACAGCAATCACAAATGTACAGCCCACCAATCTTAGGCCCCGAGGGCTTTGGAACGGCTAGGGTTGGTTGCATGGACACCTTCCGAGCAGTATCTGCACTTGATGGTTCTAGCGTTCCCGGAGCCTGGACATTCCTTGT
Organism: Aspergillus ellipticus CBS 707.79; assembly: GCA_003184645.1. Classification (NCBI taxonomy): domain Eukaryota; kingdom Fungi; phylum Ascomycota; class Eurotiomycetes; order Eurotiales; family Aspergillaceae; genus Aspergillus; species Aspergillus ellipticus. The sequence continues at coordinate 134,701 of KZ825858.1, read as the reverse complement.
GGCTGATTGTCCGGTCAGGTTCACTGGAGAGCTGGGGTTGAGGAGGGACTTGTCATGGAAGGCATCGAAGTCGGAGTTGGGTGAGAGGCCCCCCGGGGAACGATCATAGCTTGTCATGCTGCTCCCTCCCAAAGAAAGACCCGCGGATGAGTAAGACCCGGAGGTTCGTAGGCTCACAGATGAAGCAGCCGAGTGACTTCCATGACTGGCGGCATAATTGACATTGACTGATAAGTTGTTGGTGAATGGATGGCCGCTGGTTCGTCGTTGCGACAGATCACCATTACTCGTGGCAATGTGAAGTCCATGTCTGTCCCTGCTGATCGGTTCACGGGGAGGAGAGGATGCTCTTCGTTTCATGCCTGGTTTCGAGGTTTCCAGATAAGGCGGTGTTGCTTCCCTAAGATTAAAAATCCGAGGCGGTAGTGATTCATCCGTCGAAAAATCACCTTCAATATCAGAGAAAACGCCATGATCATAGCTTCCTCGGTTCGAACGACTGGGAAGACTGGTGGTTTCGTCGAACAAGGGGGTCGTTCCACCGCCACGACGGCGTGGCATGTCACGCAAATAAGGTGGCTGGTCGTAGTCTACGGCAGACGACGGGGCACTACTCTCCACACTTGGACTTCGAACACCGACATAGTCCCTCCAGCCAGTCTTCGTACCAGGCGACACTCCACCCGACTGATAGCTACTAGGCCATCGTACATCGAGGCTGGACCCTTCGGAGCCTCCAGGGGAAGGCAGACCTCCAAAGTTCCTCGAAGGGATAGTAAGTGTTGATAATAAGCCTTTGTTCTCGCTACCAGCGCTGATGGATTGCCGTGGAGAGAGCGGTTTCCCTATTTTGGACAGAAGATGTTGGTCGTATGCATCCGAAGAGTCTTTCACGCTTCGTCGAGAGAAATCTCGCTCCCCCTTCAAGATGGGACCAGGAGTGCTGACTGATATAGCATTTCTAAAGCCTTCATCCATCGGTGGCGGAGGCTCGATTCTGATATGAGCTTCAGGGCTCCTGGATATGGGCAAGCCATTCTGTCGACCATCCAGCTCGTCGATAGCCATTCGATCACTCTGCGGTACTATTTCCGGGCGACGGTGGCCGCCGAATAGACTTGAGTTGGGGTTAATAGGGGCGAGTTTATGGGGTCCTCGAACATTCGCATGTAGCCAGCCCGCATCATATCCGTCTTCTAAGTCGTCGATACGCGATGGTGGAGGCAATGGTGGAGGGGCGAGATTGGCCATTGAATGTGTTGGAATGGGCATAGGTCCACGTGATGAGAACGATTGTCCTGACATATTATATGAGGACCTTGTGGTGGAATTTTGATGGTCAAAGCTACTGTTGTTAAAGTCATGCACATTAATCGAAGGAGGCGCGATTCGCGGAATGTCCATCGTATACGGAGGGCGACAAAGGGATGCTCATCAGCAGTCGGAAAGTTTGATCGGGGAAAAAAGGTCACGGGAATCGGAACCAGCATAAGCTATTCAAAGTAGCAGGGGTGCCGTAGTTCTGATGCGGATCGAATGAAACGGGGAGATTGACAGAAAATCCTGCCTGTGGAGCTCTTTTCAAGTGCAGTGAAAGCTTCAGTAAACGAGTGAAGAAGTTAGGAGACTATTCTGTCGTAGAAAGTGGTGGCGATTCCGAAGAGTGAAGTTTATGGGCTGTGTGAAGTTAGGAGTCTGGCCGCATACAAGTCAGATGAAGGCATCCTACCTCGTCTGCAAAGGCTTCTTTGGGCTCTCATTAAAAGGAAAGGTCGGATGTACCAGCGATCAGCTAGGTTAGTGGCTCTCTGTTACTGTCGCGCACAGGCTTGCGAAACCGTCTGTGTGCCATGAAATCACCAGGTAGCGGCAACTTAACAACGGACAACGGCGCAAGGACCACAGGACATGCTGAAGGTGTTAACTGAGGAATCGGTTGAAGGTGGATGCAAGGATATAAGGCTGGAGGACGATATGCAGTAGAGAACGGGTCGGATATGCAATGTCCTCGACGGGGGAATTGTGGTGATCAATACCGCAAGTTGCACTCTCGGAACCACCCGCGCGGAAGACCGTCTGTTTGCGCAAAAAGAAGAGAGACGGAGGCAAAGGGCAAGAATAAAAAAAGCGATAGTTGGATTTAGGGAAGCGGAAGAGAAGGAGAAGAGGAAGAAGAAGAAGAAGAAGAAGAAGAAGAAGAAGAAGACCGGACGTCACATGCACCGGTTCTCAGCGAGGAGCGAGGAGCTGAGCGCAATCAATGCGAACGGCGGAAAGAGCAGCTGAGGCGGGCGGCGGGCGGCGGCGTTCTTGAGGCGAAAGTAAGACGCCAGACTCTGGGCTGCGCTGCAGTAGCCGCAGAGGGGTTGGGGGTCGGAGGCGAAAGTGGGAGTGGGAGTGGGAGTGGGAGTGGGAGTGGGAGTGGGAGTGGGAGTGGATGTGGATGTGGATGTGGATAGTCGAGGATCAAGTAGGTAGTTAAGTAGAATGCGAACGCTGCGACGGGGGTTGCAAAAGCCCAGCCTTATTGGTCCCTACAAGGCTCGGAGGAAGAAATGACTGTATTGCTGGCCCAAGGTCGATTTCCCTGTTTCGCGGCTGTCTCACACGTTGTCGACGATTTGGCAGATTCTCCCAGTTAGCGACCAGGGGATGGGAGGAGGAGGGGGGGAGGGGATGTGAGCTGGAGGGAAAGGAGGACGATGGTCGTAATACAGGCTGGCCGAGTTGTTTGAAGGAGGAGAGCGAGGGAGAGGGCAGGAAACCCAGATAATATTAAGGTCTTCGATGATGATACAACATTGGTATTTGAATATCCGTTTCAAACTGCAGTTTGGGCCGGGTGGGCACCGCTGGCTTTCCTTCGCTGTCACGGCGGTAATGCACGGAGACGCAGAGGCAAATGAAATTTGCAAAGGCCAGGAAAGCGACGGGAGCAGTGCCTGAGAGGACGGAGGAAGGAGAGGGAGGCAGCTCAGCGAGAGACGACCGCCGAATTATAGCATCGATCGCAAGCTGTGTAAGGCCATGGTTTATCCCCGAGTCAGCGCTTCCTTCCTCTGCTGCCTCTCTTCCACCCTCACCCTCCCCTTTCCCCTCGTTCACCCCCCCTCCTTTGCCCTTGCCTTGTTTGAACGTTGACGGCGAGAAATGATTGCCGCCGGTCAGATTACATGGGGTCGTTATTGCATTACTCCCGCGTAACTTACGCAACGCCTCTGTGACGGTCCTTCACGGGGAGCCGACCAAGCCCACCTAGGCAGGTAGGGACCACGCAATGTACATTGCACAGGCAGCCAGCGAGAGAGATGGACGACAACCACTACTACTACGTACTGTGTACTATTTCTGCCTGTCGATAGTCGATACTAGCAGTATAGTCTTATGCTAATCTCGAACCATTCCTTCATGGCAATTCATCCAGGCCAATTAGCAACGCACCCTAATCGCCGGGCTTGAGAACCACGCCGTTGCAGCAGCCCGCGCGGGATGGCAGGGCTAGAGCTGGAGGCCGGCCAGTCGAATGGATCGGTCGAGATACTACTAATTGGGTGGTCGGGGGGAGGGAGGGGGGGAGGGGGGTCTTTAAAGTGCTACTACTCGTTACTAAGTACTACGTATGTAAGAAATAGCAATCGCATGGATCCTCCGCGTCCAATATCAACTCTAATGGCTCTATCAAATCTTAAGTTTAGGGAACCCGCATGGACGTCACCGGCCGTGCCTCCCACTACATTTCCAGGTCTCCCGGTTGATATAACCTTCCTCTTTGGGTCTTTTGTGCTTGTGATGCTCTGGCTAGGAAAGTCTAATCCGCCTTATGCCTTCAATCACTCCATGCCTACCGACTACTAGCAGTATTACTACTACCGGTAGGTACCTTAGGGTACTGTAGTATGCGCCGCCGTATCGACTTTCCCACCTTGCATGCTGCCGTGCAGCTGGGATTCCCCCAAGGCAGGTGCTTCAGCAGGGAAATAATTCGCCCGCCTAAAAGGGGGTTGTGTGGAGGGCCGGTGATACCCCGTATTATCCAGCATGTCCATCTTCTCCCAGATTAATTAAGAGGAGAGGCCGATCGGTCCCTCATCGTTATGAAGGTGGACGACAGAATGGGGGGGCTGCTGATCGCAGGTGGCTCCCCAGGAATTTCACGTGTCTGGATGCCTCCCCATCCAGGCGGCGTCCAATACGTAGTACCTAATACCTAGTAGTAGTTGCACCCAGACCGGCATCAGGATGCAAAGCACTGGCTTATAAGTACAGCATGAGTGAGGAAGCTTGGATCCAAGCGACAGGACCGAGTCAGGGAACTGCAGCGAAAAGAGGCCAGGGCATCGGCCAGATCCAGAGCGGTGAGCAATGGGCTAGCCGGATTGGACCTGACAGTGCAAGGACGACTGGGGACGGTTAGATTGGAATGAGGCAGTGCTGGTAGTTTATGACCTAGTGCCCTGTTGATTCTTCGGGACTGTGGTCGATTGTCCCACTGGGATGACTGGACACCGGCCAGTAGTAGTACTGTACCACTGACAATGTCCCATCGGCCGTCCCTTTCTCCATTCGTCCCCATTACGCTATGGGGCTGTGGTCGAAGCAAAGCACAGAAAACAAGGCCTTGCCGTCATCCACCAAAGATGTATGGGGTATGTATTTACTACTTACTATTACTACTGAAGTTGACTTGCAGTTGCAGCATCATAGGGTGACGATAAAAGTGCCTGTTCTCCACAGTGGTTGGATACATTATTGGAAGAGCTCGACCCGACGACTGTTCCCAGGCGAGAGTCAGCAATTATCAACCCTAATGACTCAATAAGAGAGCGTTTAACTATCGGTTATCCACAGCGTCAGCAGGATGGTCAGGGCGAGAATGCTGCCAAGGACTGGGTGCTGCAATCTACTAATCTAGGTCAAACTGTTTGTGTTCTTGTAAGTGCTTAGCGCTCACCCAGAGTCTGGATGCTGCGTTGAACTGTGGGGGTCATTGGGGGAACGGCACGGAGGACGCTGGGATGGTCTTCATTCTGAAGGAATGAACGTTTTGGGTGGTGAGAGCCAGGGCGAGAATAATATACGGAGTATTCCGTGTTCGTTGGGGTAGTAGATTAGTTGGATCTCATGTAGATTGTGGTTATGCCTGCTCTATGGAGAAAATATTTATGCAGAATGGTTAAGTTTGCTGTCTATTTCTCCGTCGCCTTACCCGCGCGACCTACCTTTTTCAAAATACAGGGGCAGCCGGAGTATTATTACCAAATACCAGCGCCATCAGCAGCGGCGGCGGCAGCAGCAGCACCCTCATCATCACCCCATCCCAGATTCCAGAAGGCGGGAGTAATGAACGTCCATCCAGGGATTCCACGGCCTGCCGGAGGGGGAAGGGGGAGGGGGGGGGGCATTCAATCCCTCTCGACTCACCCGGACCTAAGCTGAGCACCTAAACCCGACCCTCCGGAGTAGGGTACCGAGTCGATACTAGCAGTCCAGCTTCCACAGGCACATTCAGTCTTTCACAACCGACCTGCGCTTCCATGGGCCCCACCGTGAGTTGTGCGGAAAAGCGACCACGATTATCAGTGGCCCTGTTGGGCTTGACCCACTGCCAATGGGGGCCTAGCGGGCCCACTCGGTCCTTTAGATACATGCACTGCCACATTGCTGTCATTTGGCATTTCCCATTTCCCGTCGCACCTTGCGATCCGAGGAACTCCCTGGAAACCACCGGATAATGTTCGCTGAAATAATAGGGCAGAGAAAGGGGCCCGGGAACTGGAACTGGAAGGGCTGAAAATAAGCGAACGGGTTGGGGTTCCAAGGTTCCTGGGCCAATTGGGCCGGATACGCAGATGGGCTTTTTACGGTGAAGATGGCGAGAGGGTGGGAATATACTAGACGATAAACATGCGACAAAAAATAAATCAAGGAGAGGGGGAGAAACCCAGAAAATTCCGAAGAAAACTGGAAGCATCAGTGATCTTGTTTTGCTCCCTGTGGATCTTAAGTAAGTCCAGTAAAGTAGACAGGGCACAGTAATTGCCTTTTTTTTTCTTTTTGTTTTTCTTTTTTCCTTTTTTTTTCGTTTTTGCCGCTTTGTTTTCGGTTTTAATGGTTTGGATTTGGATTGTCTCGCGCTTCGTGTATGGCGTAAATACATAGGTCATCACATCCTTGGGGGCTCGTGTCTGTCGCCAATCCGGCTTCATCGGATCGGATGTAACAAGCGACCAAATGAATCCCCTCCCGAGGCGATTATTGGCGAGAATAAGAAAGGGAGGGGCAAACGGATCTACAAGGCAACTTACAACTTGACTACCATCACCTACGTATCTACCGGTCTGTCCCTTAAATACCGAGTGCTACTGGTGTACTGTATGTAGCAGCAGTAGTACCTAGGTAGGCAGGCAGACAGCTCTATCGTCAGATGCCTTTTCCCTTTTCGCCACAACTCGCCTAGATTCCTTGCAAAGGAAAAGGCCGGCACTACGGAGTCGTGCGTACAGGATGCGGGAATCGGACGGACGGCCTGCCTTCATTCAGTCCACCACTCGGTATAACGCGGCCAAGAACGAGGCTGGCTCAATAAAACTTATCCCTATACAATTTCGAATCTTACGCGCCCGCCGACGACCATCGCACAGACTGAACACGCATACATGCATCCACAGCTACCCGGTGGTGGTGGCAATTCTGGGAAAATAGACCGCCAGTGGTCTTTTCCCTCCTCGATCCTCATACCAGGAAGTCATCAAAGTTTGGAGCTGGTATCGACTGGCCGACTTGACTGGTCATTAGATAGTTGCAGGACCGCAACCAGATGGACACCTGGGTTGGCACCCGGCCAATGAGACCCCGGTCGGTCGTCCCATCGGCTCAACTTCACGAGCGCTAAACTGTCAGATAAAATCAGATAACCAGGGCTGTTATTGATTGTTACTGTACTAGTCGGGTGGCTGGTCGATCTCACTGGCTGACGAAACCCCTGTACGTGTCAGCCAGTATCCCGTGTGTAGAGAGCTCGGGTCGGGGAGAGGCAAAAGACTCACTAGTAGTCTATAAGGCAACCTCCCCAAGCAAGGGAAGCAGGCGCAATCATCCGAGAAAGGTCGGGTTAGGCTTCGTGTCTCGTACAAAAGCGCCGTCAGCCTTAAGCCTTAAGGGGCTGCAGACTAAGTCTCGTGCACAGGCCGTGTCTCGAATTAGCGGTCGATAGTTGATAGGTATGATGATAGCGGTTTCTGCAGAGCAACTCCTACCATTCATGGCCATATGAACCGCTGCGTTTCCCCTTGCTGCATGTTCCAGGGTAAAAGGAAGCACCCAGATGTCATGCAGACCGTGGTAGTCTTCTATGTACGCATCCTGCATGTTTCTGTTTTTTTTTTTTTTTTTCTGCTCCGTATATCCAAGCGCGGACGGTTACACAGCGAGTGATAAGATAGCCATTTTGCCAGCTGGAGCTCCCGTCTGCAGAGTAATATCTTTCCCAGGAAAGCAGTTCTAAAACAGTTCATACTTGCTTCTTTAATCCACTTGTGCCATCGTTTTGATTGGGCGCAGCAGGCGGAATCAAGCATTATTTACCTCGAAATTGCCTTCAAATGCAAAGACCAAGAAAATTGGTTGCATCTTGGCCTGTCAGCATCCGATGCTTGCCCGAGTCCTAACCGCCCCAGCGGTTTCTATGCAACAAGAGCCAGGTAGTGATAAATCAATGAAAGCACCAAACTTTTGCTTACATAAGAGGCATCGCATCGTTCTTTGTACAGTCGGACAATCCCAGCCTTGCAGAACCGAGCGCGAAAGATTGCATACCGCACGGTATACGTGACTGCAGAAAGAAGTCATGCTTCAGACCGATTGACACCACTGGCATCCAAAACAGGCGAAATCCAAAGCGGTCTTTATTCGGAACCAGCTTGCGAAGTCTTGGCGGTAAGCGAGGGCTGGCTGATGGATGCGATTCGCGAGCACAGCGGGAAATTATAGGTTACTTTGATAGGCATAGCAGCATGAAGTGTGCTGGAGCCCGGCCTACCGTAAGTGATCACTGGCGGATACGGACTCAAACAAGAATTGAGATGTTTTTGCCTCCATGGCTATCGATATGACAAATCAGACGGTTACTATTGTGGTTGCCTTCATCCTGACTGGTGTCGTAGTACGAGAAGTCCTTTCTGGGGTCCTATCACAAATCGTTGCGTCGAATGTCTAGGCCGATACGCCGACGGATTCAGGCCAAGATTGCTCTAGACAATGGACATGCCGTCTTCGCCATCGCGTTGGTACCACCACTTACGCGAGGATCACGTTGGCGACAGGAGGGCTAGGAGGACCCTGGAGCCCGATGCGTTGGCCAGGTCAAGTCAACAGTATGTCACACACCTTGATTGCAGGAAAAGGAGGGGTAGTGAAGGGATTCAACGAGCTAGAAGGGGCTGTGTACAGCGGGAGGCCAACTCCGAAAGATTGGATGGATCTTGGCTTTTGGGTCGAGTCCGTGCTTGCGTGCTAAAAGCCTAAACGAGCAAGGACTGGGCGTTAACGTAATCCACATGCGGGCTGGCCACACAAGCGGCCTGGCCGGCTTGCCAAGATTTCCAGTTAACATACATTCTTGAAGCTGAAAATCAATATATTTATACTGTTCAAATTATTTTTTCTTAGTATTAAATCCTTGCAGGGGATCTTATATATATATAGCTAAGTTAATTATAATCAGAATAGTAAGATAATATACAGTAGTAAGACTATTTCTTACTGAATATCTCTAAGAATCTTTCAGTTTTAAATATCTTACCAGTTTTACAGATTTATTAAAAATTTTTAACTATTTTACCAGCAGTTAAGCTGTTAAGATCTAATATTTAATAATAGTTTTATTTTCTTTTCTTTTCCAGATATTTTATTAGGGGTTGGAAACCCTTATATATAGAGCTTGGTTACCCTGTGCTTAACAGATGAATAAGATAGATATTCTCTCCTATATAAGGCGTGGCGGCTAGTTAACTGTTGCTCAGTTAACTTGTGTTGACCTTTTAGTCTAGCGGGAAAGTATCGTCACGTGCTTACCTCTATCCCGTAACATATTTATTAGTAGCCTGGAATTAATAATTCTTATATTTAAATAAAACAGCTTTATTAGGGGTTGGAAACCCTTATATATAGAGCTTGGTTACCCTGTGCTTAACAGATGAATAAGATAGATGTTCTCTCCTATATAAGGCGTGGCGGCTAGTTAACTGTTGCTCAGTTAACTTGTGTTGACCTTTTAGTCTAGCGGGAAAGCATCGTCACGTGCTTATCTCTATCCCGTAACAGCTTAATTTAATATTATTTTAAAAATGTTTAAAATATATAATATAATTATTTTTATAAATTCCGGAGGATTTCATATTTATAAAATAATTTTTTAATTATATTTTTATATTTTTTAAATATTTTTAGCAGTATTAAAACTGTATTTAACCAGCTGATTAGTATAATCTTATAAAAATAATAAACTAGTTTTTTAAATATTTTATCTAGCTAGAATAGTACTAGTCTAGTAATTTAAAAAATATTTTAAATTATTAAAATTTTAAAAATTTTAGTTTAAGTATCTAGATATATATTTGAAAAATTAATTTTATTAATATAATAAATATTTATATAAATTAATTTTTTAATTAAATTATTATATATCTTTTTAAAAAATATAAAATATATAATATTAAAAAATTAATAAAGATTTAAAAAACATACTAGTATATAGATAAAAATAATATTATTTTAATTATATATTTTATTAAATTTAGATATTAAATAAAAATTATATTTATTAAGAATTAAAAAAATAAAATATTTATAAAGCTAGTATAAATTAATATTATTACTAATCCTACTGTTTAGTAAAATATTAATTTTTTAAATATAAAATATTTTATTTCAATATTATATTTTTATATAAATTTTTTTTAAAAAAATTAAGTATAAAAGTAAAATTCAGCTTAAAATGTTACGGGACGGACGCAAGCACGTGACGATGCTTTCCCGCTAGACTAAAAGGTCAACACAAGTTAACTGAGCAACAGTTAACTAGCCGCCACGCCTTATCTAGGAGAGTCTCTCTTATAGACTACAAGCGCAGGGAACCAAGCATCTCTTTATAAGGGTTCCCAACCCCTAACATAAAATATTAATATATTTAATTAAAATTATTTATTTATAGTTTCTAAACTGTATAAAAAGTAGTTTATTTATATAATCAGATCTTATTATTATATATATAATAACTACTAAATTTATGATAAAATTAGTTTTATTAAAATTAAAAATATTCTTATTTAAGATATTATACTTTTGTGATAGAACGGGCTGGTCTACAGCAGTCAGAGTCGCTGGCATGACGTATTGATGAGATGGTCGATGGAGTCTTGAGGTCATCGATAAAGGGTCCCGACCCCTCCGCTCAGTATATAGTAGCGAGTCTCACTGATCTACCACTGATCCTCCACAGTCTATTCTGTGGATATAGGCTACCTTTGTCTGTTCTATTGTGAATCGATAGTGTTTTGTGGTTGATTCCTTTCCTAGTCGACAGGCGACCTACCCTGACAAGTAGATCCTATCACAACTTTAATATAGTTTTATAAATTTAATTTAATTATATTTAATAATAACTACATTCTTATAAAAAGTATATTTATAATTATATTAATAAAAATAATAAATTTTCAAAAAATTATATTTCTGAATAAAATTATATATCTAATTTTTATTAACAGATATATAAATAACTAAATTATAATTTTAAATTAAAATATTAGCTATTTTACAGATGTGGAAAAATTTAAATAAAAATTTTTATTCATTTATAAAAAGAATTTATTTTTTTCAAAAAATTTTTTAAGAGAATTAATTTATATAATTTAATATATATATTACTAATTATTTTAGTTTTTTAAAAATCTACTTATAGAGTTAACTGTAGAATATTATATAATACTATTATTTAATATATAAATAAAATTTTACTATTTTTTAAAAATTTAATTATTAAGATAATTCTGTTTTCTTATTTTACTAAGTTTCTTATTAATATAACTATTTTTAGTGGATTGGTGGGTGGTTGTTTAGCTTCGTTTTTGGTGGGTGGAAGGAACGCGAAGTGGTGGCCAGCCCGCATGTGGATTACGTCATGTGGGGTCTCCGGTTACTAATCGCCACTAGTCCGATTGATTGCCCTTCCTGCCTCAGGTGTCTAGGCTTGCAGTCATCCGTGCCCTTGCCCTACACCCTAAGCTTCCCTCCCGGGCCGCCTTGCTGCCAACCAATCAGATCTCCTCCCAAACTCTTGGCGGCGTATCGCGGAAACGTTCTGTCTGATCTTGGCTATCAAGGCCAGCACTCTGCATCTTATCGGAGTCGGACTCTCTTTCGTCTGCGACCACGACTGTCTTTGCTCCATTCTAGATTATTGCTTGCTTCTCATCATCGGACACCATGGCCATGAATCAAATCTCTGGACAGAATATCTACGTTGGAGGGTTGGTTGCTCTTTCCCCAGCTGGTACTAAATCTTCTTCCCCTGGGCACGTCATATGACGGACACGGGATAGGCACCACGCGAAAGAGATCATATGTCTCCTCCCGAAGGATCTGTACTGACCATGAATTACGTCTACATCTAGTATCCTATCACTCAAGAATAAGGGAGCCTTGAGTAGAGCAAACATTACACATGTTGTTTCTGTGTTACGACTAAATGGAGCCGATGAGGCACTAGAACCCTTCAAGCAACTCTGCATAGAGGTTGATGACATCGAGGATGAAGACTTGCTAGAACACTTCCCAGTCGCCATCAAGTTCATCCAGTCTGGCCTGGATGCTGGTGGGAGTGTGCTTGTGCATTGGTCAGTTTTAACATTTGCCATCCTGTCCGTTGTCAATTCAAACCACCTGCCCCTATATGGGCTATTGGCAAATGCATGCCTCGGCGATGCCTAGTTATTCCTGTCTTGGAATAGGCCTTTGCTTCACACGCTCTTCCCAAAAACACTCCATCATGATCTACACCCCCCTCAGGCAATTCTTATTGGGTCACGTGCTAAATATCGCCGGTCACCTGAACGGGTGTAACACCCATGTTGGACTGCCTCCTTTTTTATGATCTGCCATACTGACTGCGTATAGTGCTATGGGAAAGTCCCGTTCAGCTGCCATTTGTATTGCGTACATGCTCCACCGCCAGCCCACCGCACTGACGCCAGAGTCCGCGCTTGCTATCATCAGACAGAACCGACCGCTCTGTGAGCCCAATTCTGGATTCATGGAGCAGCTCGCGGTATATCATCAGATGGGGTGTCCCGATGAAGTTATCACTCACCCACTCTACAGTCGGTGGCTTTATCGCCGTGAAGTCGAGGACAGCGTCGCATGTGGGCGAGCGCCGGAGATGGGATCCGTGCTGTTTGAAGATGAGCAGCCACAGCAACCTCAGGAACCTACAGGTCGCTTGACGGAGATCAAATGTCGGAAGTGCAGGTAAGTGCACTACGGTTACCTCGCTGGAGTCTACGAACTCCTTTTGACGGAATCAATAGATGCAAGTTGGCGACGACGCCATTCATCATTCCCCATACCCCTCAAAAGAATGCCAGGGCTCCCACCAGCGATTGTGCTCATGTATTCTTACATCCGCTGACGTGGATGCGCCCGTCGCTCTTCCCCAACTCCGACTCTAGCGCTACCACTTCGCCGTACGGGTCGCCGCCAGAGGACGCCCCGTTATCTGGCCGCCTGACCTGCCCCAATACATCGTGTGGGGCTAACATCGGGAAGTTCGCCTGGCAGGGCATGCAATGTAGTTGTGGCGAGTGGGTGGTCCCCGCCATCGGTCTGGCGAAAGCCAGAGTGGACATCTCCAGTCCAGTCAATGTCGGCCGTGGGCCTGGCAACTTGCCCGCTGGGATGGGGATCCGCTTACCGCCTGGAATGAAACCCAACCCCGTAAATGAAGGCAATGGACGTGGGAATCTCTGAACGATGACGAGGGCATTGAAGCGGCTCGCTCAGGGATAGCCTATGGCGCAGCCAGGCTCCGCCAAAAGCCGGCCGGAGCATGTACCTTGGTAGGCTTTCCAGCCACGCGCTTCCTTCCATAAGACGGCGGGTCTCTCAACCACCTACGTCACGTGGAGTTGAGACTGACGCGGTCCATTTTCTGACGAGCGCGAAAATCGCGGTTCGACGTGGCATCGGTCTGGAACATAGAGGCAATGGAAATACTAGAAAAAGAGACGTCGGAATGTGGCGTCGGGGGATTTTGTTTATTGCTATTGACATAGGGAGCGATACAGCGGAATAGCGTGCATCCCATGCCTACGCAGTAACGGCCGGGTTAGACTCAGGTCTAGACTTGATCTGGGGGTGGTCTGCGCTTCTGTGGTTTCAGGAGACCCTGATGCCGATCATCCCTCGGCAAGTCGAACAGTCAAGTCAACGGTGAGCTGAGCTCTGCGGAGTGCGGCGTACCGCGGTGGCTGGTGGTGGCCAGCAGGCAATGACGCAACCAATAAGAGGATCCAATATACTAGCTTCATTTACTCAGCCGACGGGGCGGCACCACTCCTGGCTTGTCGCGGTCGAATCTCTCGAACCGTACTCCGTAGATAGCCCACATCGGCGCCTACACACCGATCTTATCAAGGCATCCGCAGATCGATTTCAGCTCGTGCCCCGGCCAATCATCCGACATGGGAAGTACTTAGTACTTACTTGGTAGTGCTGCACCGCCTTCAAGGCACTGCGACTCCCCGTTCAGTACCGAGAAGAGAAGCGCTAGGACCTGTCAGGATTCAGATTCAGGGCATAACCCCACAAACCCCATGAGGCTGTTTTAAGGCAGCCCCACGGGCCCCAGCGCGGCGAGGCCCAATCACGCCGTGACGTAAGTCCCGGGATCTGCGCCAGAAGGGAGATCGGGGAGAACAAAGTTCCCGGGCCTTGCACAGTTCCTGGGCCCGATTAGTAATGGGCGACGGCGACAACTCCTTCGACTGGGGCTAGCAAGGTCTAGGCTGGATCACTAGCGCCGGCACGGGGGCTGTGCAAACTGCTCTTACGCAACTGGGGCGCGCTAGCCATGGATGAGCTGATCCCGGGCGGTACGGTATGGCGATATTGGAGATGAGATACGGTTACACTGCCGGTAAGGCTGCTGGCGGTATTGGTGTAATTTGCATTTCCCCGTATATTTCGAGGTTTGCTGCCCAGGTGGCAAGACTCATCATACAACTTATCTTATACTACTGTGTATTGACTTTAAAATAAAAGAATCCTTTCCTACCTATATCCTACCTGCCTACCTAATCTCTCACCAAGACCAGCCAGCCAGCCAGCCAGCATCCATCATAAACTCCATCCCCTATTCAGTATCCTTCACGCCCCTTATGCTTCCGCCCCCCCCCCCCCATCCCCATCCCCATCCCGCGGATAATACTTTTCACATAGTATCCATCCCAGAAAGACTAAGAAACTACTTAATGCATGCATACTATTTACATTAGCACCTCACTCAAAAGCAACCCTCACTCACTCACTCGCTCACACAATTAATCAATCTCTCCCTATCTCACCCACAACTGTCAACCTAAGCACAGAACAAAAAAAAAACATGAAAAAGAAAGTCGAATCTAGGCAACACCCAAACCCCCCCCCTCCTATGAAACCACCACTGCCATACCATCACCAAAGCTTCCCTAGTCTCCGCTGCATATCCCGTTAAGTTGACGTCAATAATAGAGGGAAAATACTAAATAGAGGGGGGTCTTCACACTACATTCCATATATACTCCGTACTAAAGGCACAGACATTTTTCCTTAAGTATGTACTAACTACCTAGGGTAAGGTACTAAGGTAGTAAGTAGTCAAATCTAAAGGGGATGATAGTTATACCCAAGGTAGTAGGTAGGTACCTTATATCTCAGATATCCATACCATACTACGGATACTACCTACCTACCTTACCTATGGGTATATATACCCAGACCGAACCAGATCAGACCAGACCAGACCAGATAGACATACGGACGGACAGACAGACAGACAGACTAGTCACGTTGCGGATTAGGCATGTAGCATCTATGTATCAATTTACTAAGTAAGTTAAGTCCTAAAATATGTACCTACTTCAGTAGGTCCGGAGTAGTACGTAGTAGTAACTTAGGTACACTATAGATATTAGATAGGTACTACTTAGGTAGGTACGTAGTTAGACCTGTCCGTCGCCCTACAGGGCCAGGTACCACAAGTAAGGTATCTAGTGGTACCTATTCCGTCCCTACAGGGCCAGACGCCCTGCCCTGCCCTGCCCTACCTACTCCAAGTCTCCAACCACCCACCGACCTACTACTAAGTACACCACATATATCCACGTTAGGGGGCGTGGCGTGGCGTGGCGTGGCGTGGCATGAATGGGAACCAGGACAGAACGGACGGACGGACGGACGGTGGGTGGGAGTGGGTTGGTAGTACCTACCGCATTGACGTCGAAGCAGACTGGATCCCCATGGCATTCGCATTAATATTTCACAGGGCCCGGACTACGGAGTCTGAGACCAATCTCAGGGGGGGGGCAAGTCATTGTTTGAGGGAGTTCTCGTTGGATGGTTGGTTGGGGGATTACCTAGACGGGTTTAGCTGGGAGGGAGGGGACACACTAGCAGCACTGCCTCGTTGGGATCCACTGCTCTGCATGATGGGGGGGAAAGAGGGCAGGATTCTTGCGACATGGGTGGGCAGTAGGCGGCACTACTTACTTACGGGGTAGAGTCTTATTGTCGGGATGGTATTCGCTACGGGGTGGTGGATGCAATGGGTTCTACAAAGGGAATGGGATGAATGGGGTATTATTTATCTGCCTGGTTTGTGGGTTGTGGTAGTTGATTGGTTGGTTGGTGGGAGGGAGAGGGGATTTGAGATGGATTGCGGATATAACACTATGTACCACTCACTGTATATGTGATCGGGACGGGATGGTTCATTTGTGTTTATTTAGGTAGGGAAGTAGGTTTGCAGGATTGTATCAGTGCTTGTCCGTCGCTAATGTATGATGCATGTGATGACGAGCGCTATCCAAGCCAGTATATTTTTTGGGGCGGTTTGCTGACTAGTGCCTCGTAAACGATAACCGAACTAGGAGTAGTACTCCGTATCTACTACTGCGGACTACGAACGATTCGTATATCGTGGCATACCTTACTTCGGGGTCATCTGGTCGCATCACTGGCACTAGGATGTATACCATGTAGCCTAGTCTAGGGACTAGTTTCGAGGGTTCCGCGTAAGGCTGTATGGCGCAGCAGCCCTTCTCCGGGGGGGCAGGCAGCCCGGTGAGCGATTCTGCCTTCTAGAAGCGATTCTACGTCTAGAACCTGTCTAAGACCGAGCCACGCCCGTTGATGTTTCCGCCTCCTGCTGGCGATGTGGACAGGGCAATTTCCATCCGAGTGTGCCGTATATACCGGAGGGCTAGTCGTTCGTGCGGCGAATCCTTCAATTGCGGCTGAGAACACCGGGACGCCGAAGGTAGATTTATCGGAGGATGCCATTGATCGTAGGGCTGCTTTCATACTGACAGATGTGGCTGGGATGAAGCTGCATCCATGACAGCAGCAATCCCAGCCCTTTAGATATCTCTCATTAGATCCCGGCTATGTCGCAAATGCGCGCCGTGGATCACTTCGTCAACGCGCGATGGCAGTGGTGCCACGATAGGCAAGGCAACGCGTGGAGCTGTACCCATCCGAACAGCCACAGATACCCAATAACAGTCGAAACTGAACGACCATGTCTCATCGGACCCAGACGAGCATCACCCTGTCAGGCCCAAGACAATCACCAAATTTAGACCATGTTACCAGCCCCATCCACGTAGGCATCCTGGAAACAGTGCCCGACGGTCCGGCAAAGGAACCACTGTCTGGCCCAAACATGCTGACTGCAGGCAGCCGGTTACCGTGTCAGCAGGTGCGCTGCCACCCCCAAGAAGGAATAACATTCGCAGCTCACGAGCCTAAAGCCCCCCTGTCGGAACAGACGGAAACAACGAAGGATCCTGTAAACGCTGACGATTCCGTCTCGCCATCTCCGCATTACGCATTCTGTCGATGCGCATTTGATAGAAGTTCCTACCCAGCGTCAGCCACATCTCCCCAACTCAACAGAATAACCTCAAAACCTCAAAACATCAAAAAAAAAAAAAAAGGAACCTACTTGTGCAAAGCAAAGACCCTCGGCGAATCATCTGCCACAGCCCCTGATTTCTTAAGATCTTCAATCTAGACACCGCAGATGATCAGCGACAGACACCCAACCCACCAAGTGTGAGAGAACTGAGAAATGTGAAACAAACCTTATCATCCCGCTCCTTCTCAATCGCCTTGTCCCCACCATCCGTCTTCTTCGTATCAGACGCATCGTTGCTCTTCTCGGTCGATTTCCCCTCGTCATCCTTCTTGTCTTTCTCTTTCTCTTTCTCTTTCTCTTTCTCCTTTTCCCGGTTCTTCTTCCGCTGCTGCCTCTCCTCGTACTCCTTCTTCACCTTCTCGATCTCCCGGGCCAGAGCCTCCTCCTTCGCCTTGACCGCCACGGCTTCGGCGTCGACAATGGGCGAGCAGAAGTGTCGGTCTTTGAGGTGGGCGGGGCACACATAGAAGAAATCCTATAGTTGTGTGTCTTAGTTTGAGTGTCATATCAGGAAGTGAGCGGAGGGGAGAAAACATACCCGATTATCGGGCGTGATTAGGACACTGCTCGATGGTTTGTAGCAGATAGTGCACGCTTTCGAGGCTGTGTCGGCCACCCGGCGTAGGTGCCAGACATTCTGGAGGGCCGTGGACATGTTGTGTATGGATGGGGGGAGTGTTGGGTCTGGTGGTGGGTGGAATTGGGGTGCGAAGGAGGGGAAGATGTTGGAGAATGATAAGATTAGGCGGGGAAGTGTTTGTGTTGTTTGCTTGGGTGCGGAGATTCGGTGATGTCATGTGACGGATATCGAGGTATCGCGGTATCGACAATGGAGTGCTTGCTGGTGGTGGTTGGGTTTGAAGGATTACGATGGGAATGATGGTGAAGTTGTTCGAGTTTTAGAATGGATTGTTGTATGTATATGTTTTGTCATGAGGTTAGGTGTTTGGTAAGATAATGGAACTCTTTTGATCGCCGAAGACCTGTATGTTGCATCGAGCGTCGCGTATATACAAATAATTTGGTATTAAAAGTAAAAGAAACAATATCACAAATCTACTCAGTCACACTATCCTTCAGGCCTCTCAGTGCACTCGGCTCCTTCGACCCCGTGGTCATGGTAGCCGCATTCTCCGACCGTCTTCTCGCATCCGTCCACACCATAAACTCACTATACGACTTTGGCATCACCTGCACGTCTTTCTCCACCAAGAACGTGTAATTGAACATGCCGGTAGGCTTCTTCGTACCATGCTCCACATCGCGGACCTTCGTGTCCACCCGCACCCGTACCTTGGTGTACTTGCTCTCCACTCCCTCGCGCTCCAGCGGCTCCGTATACGCCACCGTCGCACGGAGATACAGCACGCTTCCAACGGGCACGGAGTTTTCGAACGTGCTCGGGTCCAGGGAGATGAAGTTGGGTCGGGCGTGTGCGAAAGATGCGGCGCAGCAGAACGCGAGCTCGAAGGTTTGCTTGAGTAGGAAACCACCGAAGATCATGAAGTTGTGTCGGTTTCGGTCTTGCGGTTGCATGATCATGGCGGATTTGAGAACGGTGTCAGTCATGAAGACGTCGTTAGCGGGCCGTTGTGCGGGGGAACTGGGGTCTGTGGATATATTGTTAGACTTCAAATCCTGGTTGGAAAATGTAGGGATGATGCATACTGAGGTAGGACATTTCCTTGGTCCACATGGAGTGGATCAGGTTACTTTCTTCAGCGTCGGGAGCTTTCTCTAGAAGACTCTTGGACCGGAGCGACTTCTTGGCTTGGTAGTTCTCCTCGCCTTTCTTGAAGAGGAGGCGCTCCTCGGGTGTGTCGACCACGAGAGGGGCGATGGGGACGGGCCTGGATGGGTAAGATAAAGCTTGTAGAGAGAGGACCAGACAAGGCAGACATACTTCTTGGTCGTCGGGTCGAGCGATACCATCGTGAACGCACAGGTAATCAGGACATCTTCGGGCTCGGCTTTCTCGCCCGGAGCTGGGGCCTTAGCCACTTGGAGGGAAACCTCCATACTGGACCGGCCCGTGGCATACGTGACCTGGCCGCTGAGCTCCAGATCGCAAATTTCCATCAGCGGATGCTCGATGGTGATGCGATCCACGGCAGCAGTGACGGTGGAGACTCCGTCACCAGTGTGCCTGTAGGCAATGACACCCGCCAGCGCATCGAGGTCCATCAACAAGGATCCGAGTCTGTCATCATTAGAAAACCATCACTGCAGAGGTTCTGTCTGAAGCAATCGTACCTGATATGTCCAGAGGCATTGAGATATGTATCTAGGAGCCATTTATCCTGGGCCAAGGGTAGGACCTGGTGGCGCGTCAGTTAGCGACAGCAATCCAAGCGCGTGGAGAACAACGCACAGCACTGTAGTAACTGTCCGACATCTTCTTCGGCGTCAGGTCAGGTTTCGCCGAGGGGGCAGGGGCACTTTGCCCGGACTGCGCAGTCTCGCGACTCTTGGTCAGTGCCTCGATCCAGGGCGTCTTCACCCGCATGGGCATCCATGTCGGTCGGAACGCGGCATTAGGTTGGCTGGGGTGGAATTCTCTGGCCGAGAGCAATGACTGTGCTGGGCGCTGTGCTGAGGTGCGGGTAGCACTGGTGGCGTTGGAGAGGCATTTGGAGCGCGTCGCCGCGGACCGTCTGGCGCTTAAGCTGAACATGATGATGGATCCCTGCTTTCTGGATATCTGAGGGGTTGTGTTGGAGGACTGCAGGGGTGACGGAGGAATGGAGAGGCTTTGAAGACGAAGATGACTCGGCTTCGGCTGTTGGTGTTCGTCTCCCGACGGCTCTTTCGGCTCCGGCTTTGGATGCCGGAGCAAGTCGGCAAAGCGACAAAGGGTCTTTCCGGGGATGACACATGGCGTCCGTGTCTGCCTGATTGATTGACGGGATGGGCTGGGATTACTCGACGCCCGTCGGGCTCCTGGGCAAAAGCGCCCCCCCCCCCCTGGCGCGTATACAACTTGGATTAATCTACGGAGTATCTAGTACGGGAGTCGTTCGTCGATCCCGCCTGCTGTACGATGACGTCATGGTCGCTGCTCGCCTCCGACATCGTTCGTCCCGGCGACGCTTGCAGGTCCATGCAGTCAATGCAGCCGATGCACGAAAGGCTGACAGCCATGGTCTTGCTGAGAAAGCAGATCGTCACGGAACATGGTTCAGCGGTGTCAGGCGAGCTTAACTCATCTACTCTGCCGAGTCATGACCAGCTCTCGTCCGCTCTCGTCCGAGAGCGCGTCAAGGTGAAGTCATCTGGACTATAAATTGCCCCTGTAGAACGGCTTGTCGGATGGTATCGATCACTAGAAGCTCAATAGACAATCATCTGATCAATGAGCTATCTATAAGACCTCTAAACCAGTCGTCTCCTTACTATCCGCCTCTGTTTTTATACTAGAGCAAAGATATTGCTTCTTTCTCTTAAACCATGAGTGACCCAACAAACCCCAGCATCCAGCAGCGAACAACGCCGCAATGGGGTCTCTACCAGCGAGAGAACTTCTGGAGAGTAAACGATGGCCAAACGGTTCCCTTCAACACCGGTATGTGCCATTCTCCTGGCCCAACTAACTCGTCCGAGTCGTCCGTTGACATCCCATCCAGATCCGAAGAAGCTGGAAGAGGAAGCACATAAAAGGCTCAGCCAAGGGGGATGGTGAGCATCCCAACACCCCATCCTCGTGTTAAGCCGGTCTCACTGACCTTCCCAGGTTCTATGCAGCTTCCAATGCCGGCATGTCCAACACCCACCTGGCCAACCGGCAGGCCTTCTTCCGGCATCGGATCATCCCCCGTCAACTTGTGGACACCAATCTGCGTGACACTACCACCGAGATTTTCGGTCACCGTGTTTCCGCCCCGATTGGCTTCGCACCCATTGGGATCAACAAGATCTACCATCCCTCGGCCGAGATCGCAGTGGCCAAGGTCGCCGGTGAACTCAACCTTCCTTACTGCCTCTCCACGGCAGGGAGCTCTCCAATCGAGAAGGTGGGCAAGGCCAACGGGAAGGGGCCTCGCTTCTATCAGCTGTACATGCCCCACGATGATGAATTGACCTTGTCCTTGATCAATCGTGCCTGGAACTCCGGGTTCGATGCGCTCATCCTCACAACTGATACCTGGCAGCTAGGTTGGCGACATGACGATGTCGCCAATTCCAACTATGCCTTCTACCGGGGTATCGGTGCCGACCTTGGGCTGACAGACCCTGTATTCCAGAAACGCTGCCGTGAGGACGGTATTGACGTGGAGAAAGACAAGGTGGCGGCGTCGGCCAAGTGGATTGACTCCATCTGGCATGGGCGCGCATGGTCATGGGAGAAAATTCCGTGGCTGATCCAGCAATGGAAGAAGATCTCCGGTGGTCGACCCTTCGTGATCAAGGGAATTCAATCGGTGGCGGATGCGAAGAAATGCGTCGAGTACGGGGTTGACGGCATCGTCGTGAGTAATCACGCCGGCCGACAGGTCGATGGAGCCATTGCCAGTCTTGATGCTCTGGAGAATATTGCGAACGCCGTCGGAGATAAGATTTACATCATGTTTGACTCGGGAGTCCGTGGGGGCAGTGATGTCGCCAAGGCACTTTCTCTGGGAGCACGTTTCGTTTTTGTCGGTCGGCTCTGGATCTGGGGCCTCAGTATCATGGGGGAGCAAGGAGTCCGCCATGTGATGAAGTCATTGCTGGCCGACTTTGACATATTGATGGCTGTTGGTGGAATCAACAGCGTCGACGAATTCGACAAGTCCGTACTAGGTAAGACATCCAGTATAGAAGTGCCGAGGGCGAAAGCTGACCGTTGAATCAGAATCATATCCAAAGTCATACACGATGCTGCCGGACAAGGTTCTTTAAATAATGTGGAAGCGAAGGAAACCCTCATAGCATATAGCTAGATCGGCCTCAAGCCGAGGGTAAACACGAAGCGATGACAAGATGAATAATATGTTAGATGATTAGAATAGATACGTCGAATGTAAGTTGTAAGTAAATGCCGCATAATAGCACGCTGTCTCTATCTAATAAAAGAACATATGTGCAGATACAAAACAGCAATAAATCAAACGAGTGTATTGATTTCGAAATCAAGAGTGGGATGGGTATGTGGCGGTCTGTCAAACAGCGAGCTATAGCCAAAGCATGCACAGAGCAATGGCCATCGTAGAGAAGAAGTATTCAGGGGTGATGCTAGTGATGGTGCCACTAGACTTAGCATCAGACGAGCTGGTGGAGCTAGCAGAGCTCTTGGATGAAGTCGAGCTAGATGTGCCGGTAGAAGACGCACTGGTCGTTCCGTTTGAGCTCGTGGTGTCCGTCGTATTGCTAGATCCCGAGGAACGCTCTGCGAAACCGACGCGTTCCTCATCGTAGTCAAACACAGCGTAGACATTCTTGAGGAAAACGTCGCCCAAGAGCCAGATGTCATTGCCAAAAAGGTCGTAGCTCACAATGTTTGAGACGCATCCAGAGCCGTAGGTTGAACCGATGTAGTCCTTGGGAGAGACAGAATAATTGACCCCAGAGAAGGTGAACTCTACATTGGTAGTTGAATTGCATGGAATGATGAAGTAGTCTCCAGAAGATGAGGAGTCGGGGATCAGGGCATGCAGCGTTTTGGCATCACTTGAAGGAAGCATGGCATAGGACGTTCCGGTATCAATAATAGCTGACTTGTTAGAGAAATTGCACGAAGTACCATCGACGCTGGCATCATCCACCGGAATGCGCCAATAGCTCCCCGAATCAGAAACCGTATCCGTATAGGTGATGTCCCCAGTGTACTTGTTCTTGTCAGCACTACCGAAAGTGACCGTGCCATCCTTCTCGGGGCTGCGCGAAAGGGCGAAGCCCACAATGTTGGACTTGAAAAGGTTCAGGGTCGCAACGGCGTCCATGAAAGTTGGATTGTTATACGAGCTATCGTTTGTTCGACCCATGCCGAGAATGCCGTCCATTGGATACGACTCGAAATCATCCGATGCGTTGGAAGCCAGGCCAAATGTCATGCGCACATTCACGCCGGCAATTGTGAGGTTATCCGTCCCCAAGACACCACTGACAGTTCCGGTCCCATAGCCAACACTCCATTCTTCGGATGTCATGTCGAGGGTTGTAGAATTCTGGCTCAATTGGTTGTGCTCCGTACAAGACTTCGAAGTACAATTTGTACTAAAGACCCATGTATCGGCTCCTCCGGTGTCCAGCATCATGTATAGAGCTTGTTCATCCGAGCCGATGTTCACGACCGAGAAGTAGGAGAGATCGTTACCATCTTGGTCAAGGGCGGCGGTATTGGTCCAGGAGGGCTTGTCTGCTAGTACGATACTGAAGTCATTGTCGCGGCGAACGGGAACCCTCCTGATATCCAGAGTCAGCGAATCGTCTTTGGGGGACGATGCTGCCGCCAATGCGTCGCCGGGTTTAGATACGGGTAAGAAACGGCGAGTAAATACGCCATGACCAGAGTTGCTGACCGGAGCATCAAGTTTGAGGGTGTAGGGAATGAAAGCAGAAGCACTGGCACAGAGACATGCTGCGGTAAAAAGGCGCTGGGAAAGATGCATAACTAGTAGCAGCTGAAGAATTTCATCTCAGTGCAAGTCCAATGCCAAGAATGGAGCACTGAGCCCTCCTCTTCTAGGGAGACCAAGTGATACGAAGAGAACGAATGGCAATGGTAGCACCGATGGAGGCCCAGGCAAACCGAAAATGGCCTCTGGGTAGACTTAATGGCAGGAACAGGAGGGTGAGTGACAATGCTGATAGATCAAATAGATCAAAGATAGACTGCTCGTGAGATCGACAACCGAGGAAAGCGGAGAGAATCCGGTAAGGCTGGGCAAAAAGGAGAGGCTTGAAACAACGTAAAAAAAGTGTAGCTAAAAAAAGAAACGGTCCAAGACAGGTGAAGAATTGAGTTGCAAGATGCGACAATGACAAGAGGAACGAGAGGGGATGAATGAATGGAAATGCGATGAACGATAACAGTGAGCTGAACTGAACTGAACTGAACAAGACCACCCCCCCGATGTTGGCCCATGCAGTCGAGTTAATAAGAATAATAATGGGCCTCCAGGAGGATTTGCTCAGGAACAATTAATTATGCTTACATCGTGGGGAGCCCGGAGGCCAAACGGCCCACTCGGCAGGTTTGCAGAGGGCGGCGGGCGGATGCGACTGGCTGCTGGCCGAGCGATCCAGGCCCGGATCTGCAGGTCTTTGGCTTTTGGGCAGCGCCGGTGGAGCTCCGTCCCTCCGATCCCTCTTTCCCCTGAGCCAACGCAGCTGCACGAACGGCCATGATTCTGAGTCTTGTCGCCTTGGAAAGTTGGAACTGGGAAGACCTCCGTAGTAGTACGGTAGCCCCGGCGGCGAAGGGGGGATATTCGCCCACTTCCATTCTTAGCAACGTGTCTCTCACTATACGGTTCTAGCAGTGATAGACCACAGCACCGGTGGACTTGGCAGGTTCGGTTGGCAGAGGGCGCGATAAGCTGTCGCCTAATCCTGAAGAGGGCGGACCTCCTTAATATCTGGGATGACAGCAAAAGGCCCGTTCATTTCGCATCTTACCTAAGATGGCCCTCTCTAACTAGTAGTACTCCGTAGTCTCTGCTCACTGCGCTTCTCATCCCGATGACGACGACCACGCCACCGAGGGGGTTGCCCTCGACTCTCGCCATCTCCAGCCGACTACTACTGCAGCTTGGCCTGGAAGTGGATCCGGAGCGCGTCGATGCGCAGCTGAAGAGAACCAACCGCAACTGCACCACCCGGTCGCGAGTTGTCTTTGGGGCACCAACCAAATCTGACGAGTTGTCGGAAGAGTGCCATAGGCAGATCTAGTTATGTAGGATAAGCCTCCAGCGGCCCCAAAGCTTCGCTGTTGGGCTTTTTCGAGGACCGGTGATGGCACATCATGTTCGCCAGGCACCCAGCCACTCCTGTCAACGGACCGTTGACCAGAGCTTTCATGGTGTTCGTGAGCCAACACATCTGAAACGTCGCCCTGATCGAGGGGCCATACTTATATTAACTGATTGGACATACTGCCGGGACTCCCCAATAATGCCGGAGTTCCGTGCTTTGCTTATCCGCATTCCCGACTCACAGCCACACCACCCATGGTTGTGAGTCTTTAGAAGGATGCTATATAAACACGATGACATAGAACATGTACAAGATATGCAAAGAAGGAAGAAAGGTGAGGGGTTGGAAAAGAGCAAAAGAGATTCTCAATTTCCCCCGGAACTAAACGTGAAACACCCCAGCATAACCGAGGCAGCCACAATGGCAGAACTAGGCCTATCTGGACCCTGTTATTTACCCAAGAGAAAAACTATTCACGGGTCCGAAGTACAGGGCTTATGCGCAGTATGCTTCTATGAATAGGAATAGGCTCCTTGCATTACAACCCCCCCCCCTCTGGAAACCAACATTTCTATGTGAACGGAGAAGGCGTAGGCATTCCGGAGCCTGCGGGGCCTCATCTATACCCGCCACACCCGATAAGCCCAGGAACCGAGGCGACTCGCGATATGGATACAGAAGTACTCCGTACATAAGCCAATCAACCCAGTAAACATAGGACGAGCCAATGTCCATGACTTCATAGGTACCCCATCGTCATACCTCATCTTCAACCATTCAACAACTCAACAAAACACTCGTCGATTATGCCACATGAAGCGGCCCCCCTAGAAAAACGCGTCGGGACATACCGGAGAATAAATGGCATCATTCCCCAACCGCGGCCGGCTACGACTGTCAATCGTAATTGACTTTATCCACAGCCGCATTCCCGGCAAGTCGGGTGACGGGTGGTACCTGGCTTAGATCGGACTGATGATAATATTGCCCTGTTCCGATCTGATAAGAGCCCGGCCTGTTTCCCCAGGGGGGAGCAAAGTGCACCCTGCCATGCAAGTGCCGAACCGTACCTAGGTTAAGCAGACCCGACGTGGGGAAGAGCAGACTGATCATGATTTATCCGACAGCGTGCTTGATTGATCACCCGGTTCGGGTGCTGCGTGCCATTGCTGCGTCATGTAGGCCCAGGATATTACTTGGTACGGAATGTATTGTATGTAATGTGATGTGTGAAATGACCCATATTCATTTGATAAACCCACTTGATCGCTGAGTAGGATTGGGTTGCATTGATTTGCTAACCCTTAGCTGAACGAATGTAAAATGCCCATTGGAGGGCAACCATCAGGCATCGCTAGGAACGAGACAGAAGACAAGTAGACATGAAATACACAATTAGTGTTTCTGGGCACGCTGCTGCTTGGGGCCTAAAATATCTTCCAAGAGACCGCTCCAGAGTTCTCGAACCACACCCGGTTCACCTCCGTTCTGTTGCTTCTTGAGCTCCTCGCCGAATTTCGACTTACCCACAGTCTCCGTCAGAGAGTATGGGTCAATGTCCACCGAGACATTGTCGACAACCTCGGTCATGGGACTAGCCGAGACATCACCCGCACCCCCGAAAACAGTGTAGACCTGGGGCTTCATAGGCGACTCTTGGGGCTGGGTCGCATCGTAGTTGGTGAAGATGTCGGAAAAGACCGGAATTTGCGGATCGGCACGGGCAGTAGCTCCTTCGATCTCCGCCATGGAGGGCATGTAGGCAAAGTCAACGGTGGATGAGTCATTGACGGCCTTCATGGAACGGGAAGTGTTGAATTGGCGGCCCTGGTTTTTCCTAATGGGGATAGACTGTTAGATCCGTGGTTGCTTTGCCGAGGTATCGGGTGCAGCGATCGTCAGGACAACTTACTCGGCGTTAGAGCTGCCGTTGATCCTCCTCATAGCAATACTGAAGGCACGGGACTGGAGGAAATCATGGTTGGAAAGGCGCTCGACAAGCTGGATGAATAAGGTGGTCAGTTTAATGATGAATAGCATGTGTATGGTAGTGGCATGTGACATACCTCGGATTGAGTACCGCTAGACCTCAAGGCCCGCTTCTGGCACTCGCTCTTGAGATCAGTCAAGGTGCGACTGGCATACAAGGATGCCCGGTCCGAGGCATTGGCAGTTTGCGCCGAGTGGGCGCCAGTAATGTGCAAACCCCGACGGATGGACGGGGTTGTATAGGAGTGCTGAGAGAGCACCCGGAGGGCACGCAAAGAACTTGAACGAGGAGCAGCCATTGTGAATATGATAAAATATGTGAGAAGAACGATGAGCCTGTTGCTTTGATCTGGTTTGGTCCCAGCTGTTATAGGTGTCAGGTAAATAGTTGAGCTCAAGAATGTGGAGCTATGCAATAGGGCAATGCCAACAATCCGATAAAGTATTGTATATGTACAAGGGAGCAAAGAAACTTTAGGCAACTGCGATAAAGAGCTGGAATGTGAGAGTAGCAAGTGTAGGAGGGGAAGGGGAAGAGGAAGAGGGAGAAGAAGCAGGTCGACCTGGAGGGGGAGGTTCAAGTACTTGAGGGCCGGCCGGTGCTTGCAGGAACCCGTTGGGGGGATGAGCAGCTACCGCCTTGCCTTATCCACCTCCCTACGTGGGTGGAACACCGGGGCTGGCGGTCTGGCCAAGTCTGCCGGATGCTAATAGTAGTATGGGACCACTTAGTCCCGACCGAATAGATCGATCGATATGATCCCCTCTGGGCGGGCAAGGTCACAAAACCGGTAATCCAAGGCTCTTGATCGTCTTTTTTATTTGTTTTTCCATAAGCTGTTTGTTCCCGCTCCTTTTGTAGAAGGCCACTATTACATCTCAAGCCTCTAGTGATGACGACCAACTAACCAGAAAACGGGAGTGATAGATCATGAGGGGTAAACGGTCGACGTTCAACCATGGTACGCGATACGAATTCCCGGCCCCGGGCTCTCCAGAATCCAGATCATGATATCCGCCCCATCCCCATCTGCACTTGCCAGTCTTTCGTTTCAATACGTACGGACAAGACTCCCCTCTGCACCAGCTGCATAATCCCCGGCGCTACTCTGCAGAGGTGTGATGGGCAGCCAATCACCTGGACAGCGCGGACATTTCTCTGACCACTTGGTATACCGGGGTCAGTGATCAGTCGGTGATCATGGGCATTGGAAACACGCATTGGCCCGACGCTGCCTGGGATGGGCCGGGGTTTGAAGGCAGATAGATTGGCTGCCCCTCTTGCATCTCCTCCCCTCCTTCTGCATCCGCGGCACGATGCCCATGGATGTGCTCTGTATATCATCGATCACCATTCTCTAGTGCGACGTGGACAAGGCGGGGGCAGATGATCCCTTCTTTTCTCGACGGATTTCACAGTAGTTTGTTGGCATTCCCACCTCCCCCCCGTAGGAAGGTTCCGCTCCTCACTGACAATCGGGGCTGGTGAAACACCCCGATTGCTTTTTCGTATGACATCAACCACTTTGAGTTCTGAGCTTCGGGCTAACTTAGCTTGCCTGGTTCTCAACTGCAGATGGCCTTGTCTCATCTGACGTGGATCGCGCAGACAAACGCTCCAAAACCCTGTGCGAGACGGGTATAATACATACAGGCCAGCACTCGCCTACCTCAGTTAAGTAAGTAAGTACATCCGGTAGGCGTGGTAGACAGTCCCTCGACAATAGACAGCCGAGTCACTGCATGTCCGGTAGCTTCCCCAAACTGTGCCAGGAGCCATGCGACTCCGACCTTTGCGCGTACTCCGTAGCACCGACTGGAACTCGGCAGCCGTGACGCAATGGGGAAGCAACCAACGACATTCGAGAAGCACGCTAGCGCCAACGGGATTTATCCATCCAATACCGTATCGCACTATTGCCCGCCCATGATGACCATTAACCGAGGGGGATTCGTGGACAAAGTTACAGACCCAGCAGGACGAGGACTGGACCTAGACTACGGTACTACTGTGTGCCGCCGGGCTGATCGTCCATCGGATGATTCTCAGCTGGGCGGTGATTGGCAAATAATTCGATGGCACCACAGCAGATACCGATAGCATGATGGTGATGGTGAGATGATAATGACATGATGATACAGCCCGCTCTCGGCTCTCATGGCCGGAAATAACTGGCCATCCCCAGGTCGACCCTCAACTGTTGAGACTCGAGAGGCGGTGAGTGGGGACGGGATGGGGCACGTGAGGGCGATCTGGCTTGCCCGGCTGCTTCCTTGTGGATCCTTCCCCCGACTAAAATTAAGGTACTCTGATGTACGCTGTAGTGCCCATACCCTACGGGGTCCCCTTCCTCAACTCCAGCCCATCCGACCCAAAATACTCGGATTTACGCTGTAGCTCACATACTCTACGGGGTGCCCCTGATCCTGCTCGGATTCAACAAACGTGGCGTCAGTCAGGCCGCCTTGTTGGTGCTTGCTTATTGCTTCGGCAAACGCGACGAGGCTGAGGTCACTTCCATCGCCTGCCTCCGCAGGATTCCGGTCTTCAGCCCCCTTTCGTTTCCGTGTCTTTGGTCAACTCAACCATCTCTTTTGGGCGTCATTCACGATGCATCAATTCATGAGGTATTTACCTTCCTTTTTGGGTCCTCGGAGAGCGGAGTCCATATCCCTGGCCACCTACGCGCTTTAACCGAGCTGTGATGGTGTCAACAAGACACTAACTATGTGCTGTGATGTACCACTCCGTACTCTGTGATTGCTTATCTGGCCGGCCCGGTTGCTAATCGTATTCTAACCGGTTATCAGGGTGGGACGTGTAGCTAATCGAGCCCGGATATGACCCCCCCGTCAATGACCTGGCGCTTACGAGTAGTATCCTGTACGGAGTATGCGTGGTTGAGAAAGTCCATGAGTTCGGACCCGCATTAGCTTCTTCCCATATGCGTCCACATTCGATACCCCCGAAAGCATGTGGATTGCTTGACCAATGTTTATCACAACCCCGCGATAAACGTCTGGATATTACCAATCCTACCCAGTGTTTGTCGATGCCTTGATAGTCCCCCTTGGCCAGACATGCGCCCTTTTGTGACTTCCAGTTCCCGCGGACAGTATAGGTATATCTCCCTTGCATATGCAAAACATAGCATGGACGTGATCAGCAAATGAAGCGCTTTTTCTTCCACCATTCTTCTCTGCCGATGGCTGGAGATGCGCTTTAACGGCTGGATCCACGCGGGAGTTGCCCTTTGGCTGCCCTGCGCGCATATGAATGACCGACCGATTGAGATACCGAATGGAATATCTTCCAGGTTGACCAGTGGATCGGCATCATTTAAGGCGACAACCCCGTTCCTCTGCATTGCTGTCCTGAGCTCGCCTCATAACCAGAGCATCCTTGGTATCGAGTAATAGTACAGAATACCAAAGAGGGGTGGAGTATGCAACTACTCCGTATCTGTCTATCAAATGCACAACCCCTCTTGCGCATAGTTGGTCCTGCAGTTGCACGTATGTACGTACTAACCATGTACTCCGTAGATGGCTGATGGCTGAATATTTGTGGTCCCAAGTTGATCTTGCCATATTTATATATATGCTCCGTGCCGTGCATATCTCTACCAAATCAAAGGCCATTGTTCGGAGTTGTACTTGCAGAGGCTGGAAAAAGTAATGATGGAAATAGAGGAGCGGGCATAAGTAGTACCTAGGTATACTTAGTATGCGTCTCCATGGCTCAGATGTTTCCCAGCCAACTCCACTCTGGTTGCAGATATCAGCATACCGCTACCCTCACATCCTTCAGGCACCTACATAAATGCGTATGTGATAGCTTTCACATGAGTTGTCGCATGTCAGCCCAAGAGGCCAAACGTCTCCAGGGACCCTTCATGGCCACTGAATCAATAGACTTTGTTATGTATACCGTGCATGTCTCATAGTATTCCATCTGGTGTTTCCTAATAACTTGTTCTGGTGACCAACGTCTACGGTGTAGACACTAGATAGACTGTCAAAGTCGAAGGTTGGATTGGATGGATACCCCCTGCCGCCGGGGAACTCGGAGCCTTCTCCGACAGACTGCCTGACATAATCACGCCGGCTTCTGTCACCGCCACACCATGGCTGTGCCTACGTGGCTGCTAGGCAGGATTTCAGGCACCGCCTTCTCTGACTCACTCAGGGTTTGATATCGATATCGTTCACGTCCGGTCCGTATCGTCCAGGCAGGTATAGCAAGGGATCATCAATCGCCAAACATAAAAAAGATCCCGCAACTTCTGA
Organism: Aspergillus ellipticus CBS 707.79; assembly: GCA_003184645.1. NCBI lineage: Eukaryota > Fungi > Ascomycota > Eurotiomycetes > Eurotiales > Aspergillaceae > Aspergillus > Aspergillus ellipticus. The sequence goes on along the minus strand of KZ825858.1, from coordinate 103,299 downwards.
TGCAGGTGGTTCCTGGTGTAGGCAATATCCTAAGGACATCTGGGGCTAGTAATATCTTGAGCCGATTTGCCATTGGAAGCACCGCTGGCCTTCAAGCCTGCCCCCTTCCGCCGAATAGACTAGGTATGTTTCTGAAAAAACCCCGGTCTGTACAGGCCCCGCAGGCTTCACTTTCACCCGCAAAATTGCCTAGGAAACTTTAAGTCGGCGCGCCGAGACTCACATAATACATAGTATCTGGCAGTAGACTCTTTGTGCCTCAACGTTATTTCCCTTGTTCTATCTTAGCGAAACAAAACTTCTCTACGCATCCGCAGAGACACTCTGCTTCAACCAAAATGAGCGAATCTAGTAAGCCTATTAGATATGTTGATGTGGGTCAATTTTTTTCAGTGAGACTCTCGATGTCTAGTAGCTGATGGAAGCCAAGATCGGAATCAACCTCAGTGACCCTGTTTTCACGGGAAGCTACCATGGCAGACAGGTCCATGATAGCGACTTGGATGACATTGTGCAGCGTGCCAAAGATATTGGTTGCCAGAAATTTATGGTGACCGGTTCTGATTTGGAGGAGTCTCGCCGGGCTATAGAACTTGCAGAACACTACCGTACGTTTGGTTTTATTCAATGCATTTTTTTATGACTCTATAATTCATTCCTGACTTTTATTCAGCTGGATTTTGTTATGCTACGGTTGGGGTTCATCCTTGTCAGGCAAAGCTCTTCGATGAATTCCCTGGCGGTCCTTCTAAGATGATCGACGAGCTCAGGACCACGGCACTCCAGGCAAAAGAAGGCGGGCAGGCCGTTGCTTTCGGAGAAATAGGCCTGGACTATGATAGGTTGTTTCTGAGTCCCAAAGAACCTCAACTCAAATACTTTGAGGCTCAACTAGATCTTGCGGTTGAGATCCAACTTCCCCTTTTCCTCCATTCCCGAGCTGCTAGCGAGGACTTCGAGAAACTATTGGCGCCGCGACTCGCAAACCTTGCCAAGAGGGGTCTCGTGCATAGCTTTACGGGGACACTCGAAGAGATGAACCGGATGGTGGCCCTCGGGCTAGACATCGGCGTGAATGGCTGCAGTCTAAAGACGGAGGAAAATCTTGAAGTCGTCAAGGCCCTGCCGTTAGACAGACTCCAGATTGAAACCGACGGTCCCTGGGTATGAGATCTCCCTTGACATAATACAGCAAAACCAGCTATTGACAGTGAAACCCTAGTGTGAAATCCGACCTTCCCACGCGTCATCGAAATACCTTAAAGGGGCCCCTGAACTGCCCAAGGCAGTCAAGAAGGAAAAATGGCAAAAAGGCCTAATGGTCAAAGGTCGAAACGAGCCTGCAGCGATAGCCCATGTTGCTTATGTCATTGCGCAGGTTAAGGGGATAACCGTTGAAGAGGTTTGCGAAGCGTAAGTATTTTCCCATACAACCATATGACTTGAACCCGCAGCTAAAGAATCTTTTGTTAGTGCCTGGAATAACTCCATTCGCATGTTTGGGCTTGGGGAGGATGCATAATGATTCTGCATCCCGAAAGTATAGGCGCTCCGGTGGACAGGATCTCTTCGAGCCTCGGACCCCCCAGCGACATCATGGCGACCTGTCGGATCAGAGGCTAGTGGGAAATGACGTCCTGTTTATTATTGTCATGGTCATGATAGATAGAAAATGATGGAAGAGTGTCGTTCTTTTTTTTGTTCCTGGAGACCTGACAACCTACCCAGTTAGAGTTAGGTCGAGCCGGGGCCAACCATGGATCCCAGCAGCGGCCAGGCCCCATGTCCGAGCTGCCATGGACCAAGAAATCAGCTGGACGAAAAGTCAATACTGCCTCATCATCATCGTTTTTTCTTTGTTTATCCTGTGCTGAAGAATGACAAGCAACCCCGCTGCCAGCCTCTGTGGGACGAGCTTTCAGGAACGGATCAGCGTGGAGGGCCATCGGGCACTGCACTGCACTGCTTATCGGCACCCGTGGACAGGACAGTCCGTCCCTCTTGCTTCAGTGAAGTGCACGTAGTGACGCGCTCTCTGCACGTGTCTGGGCCTGCTCCTGCACTGGGCTCGCGTGGGTTCTGACGGCAGAAGCCAGTTCACCTCTCTTGACCTTCCTTTTTGCATCAGCTCACCGCCCATACCTGCAATAGCCCCAGACTCCCTTCTCTTTCCTTTTTGACACCTCAAACTGCGTGTGCGCTGTGGAGATCCCCTGGTTGTGTCAGTTCTACACCAACCCGTTTCCCTGATATCGCCATCATGGGTCGTTGTCGCACCTGCTCTGCTTGAGACCCCAAGGGGCTTCTCGAGTCTGCCCGTCTCCCACAACCTCTTCCAGCCGTTCTTCCTGTTTCCTGGTCAGTTTCTAGCTGTTGAGCTCGAAACTGGCTCCTCGTTGCCTCTGATTGTCTGTGTATCACCCTTCTGTTTTTGCCTCATCAATTTGGAGCTCTGCTCGATAAAAGAGTATCTTCGCTTCTTCTTCTTCCTCACAGTGGTTTCCCGAGTCGTCAAATCTTCGCGTGTCGAAGAGCGACTGTACGATGGCCGTCCCTTTGACTGCGAAGGCCTCAAACGGAGGTCTGAATGGTGAGTCGTCGAACCTCGACTTCATCGGAGAGAGAGCTCCGCCTTTCTTGACGCGCCTGGTATGTGTCTATCACTGACCAGTGCTTGCCTATTCTTCGATAGAAATAGCGCGCTTCAAGGCGTCTTCCATGGACTCTGAGCTCGCACAGTCAGAGCTGCCCGTGAATTTTGGAGAGGTAGTGAAAGGGATCTATCGCTCGGCCTTCCCACAGCCTTGGAATCTTGCAGCGCTGAAGAAGTTGGGGCTGAAGACCATTATGTATGCGTCTCCGCCTATCTGCATGACATCCGCTTACAGACCATAAGCACCCTGGTCGATGAGCCCTTTACCCCGAACCACGTGAGTTTTATGAAGGAAAACGGAATCGCCCACCACCGCATCGCTGTTCAGGCGAATAAGGAACCCGATATCAAGGTCCCGGACTCCGTGATGTGTCGAATCCTCGAACTCCTGCTCGATAAGTCCAACCATCCTGTCCTTGTCCATTGCAACAAGGGAAGGGTGAGCGACTTGTGATCCCCATGGATAGAAACTTACTAATCATCCGTTCGTAGCATCGCACCGGCTGTGTTGTTGCTTGTTTCCGGAAGCTTCAAGGCTGGACTACACACGAAGCGATCGATGAGTATCTGCGGTATTCGAGTCCAAAGTCTAGGTTGCTTGACCAGCTATTCATTAGTGGATTCGATGTGTCTCAGCTTGCGCATCTCTCTCAGATTTCTGGTGCACTGACGTGGCAGCCTCCTGGGCACTTCATAATGTCGTCTGAAGTGAACAACAGGGATCAGAAATCTACGCTCCAGATTCCTCTATGATTGATCCGTATTGCATGGTGGTGATATTTACAGCCCCGGATTCGGATATCGCACCATTTGTTGGTCAATTTGGCTTTCGTTCGGGCGGGTCGACGATCCCAATCCATGTGATGGATGCTCTGCAAATCACCCGGTCATCAATTTTTTGTGTGGGACAGTCGGATCAATCTAGTCGCAAACATATCTCTACACAACAATCTCTTTTCAACGCCGTACTCTACCACCACCATGGACAACAGCACCAAAATCAGCAACAGAAGTGTTTGAGAGGCAGCTTGAGAACGTGCTGGGGAGATATTTGTTTTTCCTACGCGGATGGTCTCTTCATTTTCGCCACAGATGGACCAGCTCATGACGTATGCGATTGCTCTGCCGGTTGGTTTAATTTATGCGGGGGTTGGTGATTTGCTGTCTCGGGTGTAATAGGGTTGTCGAGGAAGCGGGCACAGGTGCCACTCAAAGAAGCCGTACCGGATAAAAAACAATGTACTATAGAAACTACTACTACTATTTGCTACATCGGAGAAAAGACTCCAGATATTCTTCGCACATGTGATTAACAAGACAATGATAAAGATGAATTTTTATTCTTGCTCTGTCTGAGAGATGGATTTGTGCTCAAAGTAGATTGACAACTAGTACATACTATATGTAAACTATCTATATATCATATTTGTAGTTATAATCCCGCAAACCGCCACATAATGCTCAGATCAAGTCACACAGCATATAATCTCCGCCATCAAAGTTTTTCTCCGATATTGAACTACTCGAGAACGGAGTTCGACTCGCAGTGTCTTCACCAAATTGCCAAGATCCAGGAACCCCCTCCTCACTTGGAGAAAACCGTAACGTACCCATAGACGAGGCTAAACACTCTTCGTCAAGCGATATCAGACAGCTTTCTTGGTCCGACATCTGGGGTCCCAAATCCTCACCGTCCCCATCAGTATCCAGCAGGGATCCGCCACCACTATCCTCGTAAATCACAGGATCGTCATGCATGTACTCCATTTCTCCGGGCTGTGAATCGGTAATCAAAGTATCCTCCCAGACTTGATACTTGGTTCGAAGATTCGATACAGATTCTATGAGACTCAGTTTCTGCGCAGCTTGAGGGTTATAGAGTTGTTTTTGAGCGATGCGCCAGAGAGACGCTCTCAAGACGTTTTTTGTGTCGAATCTGTCTGTAACGGAGGACTGGGGTGTATTTTGTTCCTTTAGATGGTTGATCTTGTGCTGAAGAGACTGGTTCATTGGAAGGCGGAGCATGGATGTGATTGATTTCTCGAGTGATGGTATTAGTTGCGACCGCTGGAGCATTGCCTAGTCGAGGGATTGATTTGGTTAGTTTCTTGCTTTAGGCAGCCTCGTAGGGGGGGGGACATACTCTGTGGTATCCGGGGCTGAAGAGTGAAGGTGCGATTTTCGAAAGACATTGCAGGTTTCTGTTTTCGGGGTTCTCGTGGGCGTTGTCGTTGTTGTCGTCCTGTCGGTGGTGTCCGAAGAACAGGGATTCTAGACTGGTGGTAAGTAAGGTATATAGTTGTTCGGGCTGGGTTGCTGAGTAGTTGCTTTCAAAGAAAGACTCCTGTGAGGTAAAAGCGGAGGAGTTTTCCTCTCTTTCGTCCAGTTCTTCGAGCTCTTCGATGAAGGTTGAGAGTTCCGTGTCTGTAGAAGCTTCTGGGTCTTTTGGCTGTGGATCGAATAAGAATATATCGTGATCATGTCCATTTTGGTTTAGTAGATATGTTGTAGGTTCGGATTGGGGTTGTTCTTTTGGTGAGTTTTGTTGGGTGGCGAGAGCGGATATATACAGTGGCGTGGGATTGTCATTGTGCATGAAATTTAAGGATACTTTGATTGCAGACAAATAAGCAGTTGTAATATAGATAGGAGGAGAAACACTATCGCTGTTGTTGTCCTCAAATAGAGCCTCTTTTCTTTTTCTTTTTGCTCGCGGAGGTTGTACGAAATTCTTCTGTATTCCAAAGGAGAGACGGAAGGCCGGGGATTTAGCTTGGTCGAGATGGTCGCAGCTATTGAATAGTACGACGAGGCCTAAATCCGACCAGAGCTGACGAGACAATGCGGTTAACGCTCATTTTTATACTTGAGAGGAAGTGGGTCATGGTTTCAAGATACCTCGGAGCTAGAAACTAGTATTTCTCCTATCCGCGATGCAAAAGCTGAGACTGTAGGAATCATTGTAGCGCTGGCAGTGATTGTAATATGTAGCTTGAGTTCTGGTGCGGAGGAAATCCACAACTCCCCGGAGTCGAGAAGCTTGTTGAAATGCGCTGTGTTCGTTGTGCTGGTGGCCTCTCCTTCAGAAAGCAGCATTTGCGCGGAAGCACAGAGTGTCAGAGTGAAGAGTGAAGTGGGGGAGGTGAAGTGGTCTTTCCCGAGGTCAACCATGAAAGCCATCATTTATGTCAGTTGAGATTTGATATAGTATAGGTGCCATTCTCTTAGTGTGGTAGGCTCCTGGTTGGTGCGAGCCCATGGTAGCAGGGAAGAACCCGGAGAAGTGGGATCTATGAGTTCCGCGCGATGTCATGTCATGTCATATCTAAAGCTGTCTAACAATACGGGACAATTACACAATATACCGGCACATGAAATCGGTTATACTAATAGGTCATGAATGATTTCCCAGTCAATGTCGCTCAAATCTATGGAATCCGATGAACCATGAGCCTATTTGATACAAGTGGCGCGGGGCCGGAACGGAGCTTGGAGCTTGGAGCTTAGCATAGATATACTACTACGTTAAAAGGGCGATCGCCATTGTTCCACCAACTCCAGCTGAGGGTTGAGCATAAAAAGAAAATCCATCTCGGATAATAAGAGGAAGCTACCACGAAGCTTTTAGGACCCTCTCCACATTGACTAACGCCGACTAGTTGAGGTTATTGAAGATCTATTGACGTTTATTTTTAGCGCGTGCTTATCGATAAGAAATCACGTGCCCTGTGGATGATTACCTGGCCCCTAAGCATCCTCCGCATTGGGGATTCCTAGTTTCAGGAGCTTCACAATCAGCGATGCCCAGGGATGAAGGACAGCTCTCTCTCTTGGCTGACCAGAACGGCCCTGGTGGCCTGGAATCGCAATCCCTCCTTTCCGAGTCACCCACACAAGACCACGAGCTGGTGAACCATGCGGCCCCGGCCAGCTCGTCCCCTGGCGGACACCCGCACCAGTCCTCTATATCTCAGCCAGCACCTGACGGACAACGCCGTACTCCTCGGACCCAGAATCGCGTTCGATTTGACCTAGAGGATGAGACCGAAGACGAACGCCGCTCGAATGATCGACTTCACCGCGATTCAGAAGACTCATTATGGCTGGAGGAGGAGGACTATGGCCGCGCGGACGGCAGTCGGTCAGCCCGCCAGATGGTCCCTTTGTTGACGGATATTGAGGCCCCGAGTGTGACCCTTGCCACATCCGATGAGTTCTTCCCGGAAGAACATCTCGAGAGTGCGAGACCGAGAAGCGGGATGCGCATGGCGTTCATGAACATGGCCAATAGTATAATCGGAGCGGGTATAATCGGGCAGCCCTATGCACTTCGACAGGCTGGCATGCTGATGGGGATTGTGCTCCTGGTCGTTCTCACGGTTGCGGTGGATTGGACAATCCGTCTCATAGTCATCAACTCGAAGTTAAGCGGCGCGGACTCTTTCCAAGCAACAATGCAGCACTGTTTTGGCAAAAGTGGACTAATCGCCATTTCGGTCGCTCAATGGGCGTTTGCGTTCGGCGGAATGATTGCGTTCTGTATTATCGTTGGAGACACCATACCGCATGTGTTGAGTGCTTTGATCCCTTCGCTTCGAGATATGCCATTCCTCTGGCTCCTGACCGACAGACGGGCCATTATCGTTCTTCTGGTTTTGGGCATTTCGTATCCGTTGTCTATGTACAGGGATATTGCAAAGGTACAGTATCCATCACCCATATAGCTGGATTATGCAAGACTGACAATCCAGTGTAGTTGGCAAAAGCATCCGCCTTGGCGTTGATAAGCATGATAGTTATTGTGGTAGCTGTGATAACTCAGGGGTTTCGTGTACCCTCAGAATCACGCGGGGATGTGAAGGACCTGCTTTTGGTTAACACTGGGTTCTTCCAGGCTGTTGGGGTGATATCGTTTGGTATGTACTGACTACTGAATGGACTGCGGATCATACTAATTGTATACAGCATTCGTGTGCCGTACGTAGAACCTTCTCCTTGAATAACTTGAGGCTACTAACAGCTTTAAAGACCACAACAGTCTTCTGATCTATGGCTCGCTGAAGAAGCCGACAATGGATCGATTTGCGAGGGTGACCCATTACTCGACCGCAGTCTCGCTCGTTGTGTGCTTAGCCATGGGGATTTCTGGCTTCCTTTTCTTTGGGTCGCAAACTCAAGGAAATGTGCTCAACAATTTCCCATCGGATAATATCTTGGTGAACATAGCACGACTGTAAGCCATATGGACGTCCCCAGAGAGATTGACCAAGCTGACTGGGATAGTTGCTTCGGCCTGAACATGCTCACGACCTTACCACTCGAGGCGTTTGTGTGTCGGTCAGTGATGACAACCTACTACTTTCCAGACGAACCTTTCAACATGAATCGACACTTGATCTTTACATCCGCGCTGGTCGTGACGGCAATGGCTATGGCTTTGATAACTTGCGACTTGGGTGCGGTATTCGAACTGATTGGCGCGACTAGTGCTGCTGCACTAGCATATATCTTCCCCCCCCTTTGCTATATCAAGCTGAGCAATGCCTCGCACAAAGCCAAGATCCCAGCCTACGTGTGCATTGTGTTCGGAGTGACTGTAATGGGGGTCAGTCTGATGCAAGCCGTGGCGAAAATGATACGCAGTAGGTCCACAGCCAACCGCCACCTATCCAGATCTCAAAAAGAAGTAGCTAACCAGCCATACCTGCTGCCATAGACGAAGGTGGTGCAGGCACTTGCAGTGCGTAACCAGAAACTCCGGTATACAGCATGACTATCTATGCATGCTGGCTTCTAAACTACTATAGACTTCTTTTCTCTCGGGCCGTCTCGATACAGATGTACATATAAGCATGCTGCCAGCACAAGATATTTTGAATCAATCAATCTACCAATTATTCTCACAAAAACTACTAGGACACCACCCATCTTTCTTTGAACTAGAAACTATCAACGATGTCTTGTGAACCATCAGTAGGGAGTTGCTTATTGCCTGCAATTCTGATTCGGACCATTTAGTTAAAAGTATTTGGATGGACTTGACAAAGATCACGTCCAAGTGATGTGAGCGTAATCTTGAGTGGCTGCGACGCTGCGTTTGCATCCTGGCGCCGCAGCAACACATCGCACCCAATGTCTTACCCAGCTGCTTCTGCCCTCACGCTTTCTTTCCTTCCTCTTCTTCCCTGCCCCTCTTTGTTTACTATTTCTCATCTTCTCATCTTCCCTCTTCCCTCTTCCCTCTTCCCTCTTCCCTCTTCCCTCTTCCCTCTTCCCTCTTCCCTTATTCTCTATCTCCTCCTCCCCATCCTTTGTCCTCTACCAGGTTTGCTGTGGTTGTTTGTCTCTCCCATCTCTCCTGTCAAGCTATCTCTCTCCATCCAGCTCAAAGTCCTCTGTACTGTTGCCTCTTCCAATCCAACCCTTTTTTGAAGCCTGTCAACTTGTTGAGTGACGTGATTGTTGTTTTCTGGTTCTTGTTGATAACATTACTTGCTGCATTCACTTTTTCCTCACCTCCCCATGACACCCCGCCCGATCTTGACTGTTTATCCTCCAATATTTTCTCTTTAGCTTTGGATTGTAGCCTCGTTAGTCAAAAGGCATGGATCCTGCCGCAGCAGATCGCCTGAAAAGTCTCCAGATGGTATGTCTCGCTCAAAAAACACGCTTCTTGCACAAGTCTTTGTGGCTAACCTTGACTTCAATCTTAATAGGAAGACCTAGGCACTGCTAGACGGGAGTACATATCAACCTCCGATGGCCGGGGGAATTTCAGAGTCCGAGTGGAGGACATCGAAGCAACCCGAGAGTCGAATATTCCCGGATCTAACGCTCAGCGAATGGCAGAAGCCAACAGGGCAAGCCTAACAGATTGGGCCAGTAAGTTATCGTAGCAAACGCAATATCTAACGCTATTGTATCTCTGCTGATTTCTTCCAAAGATGTTCACAAAAGAATAGGTGATACTGAAGACTTAGAGCAATTGGACAGCCTTTTGGATGGTCAGACTCACCGCATCAATCGGGTTGCTGCGATACATGGAAGATGTGTATCTCGCTCGTCATCGATGTCCGCGGGTCGTGGCGGTGGTATAGCAGGAACTCGAGGACGTGATGACAGGCATAGCCCAACTTTGGCGGGGTGAGATCGGCATTCCTGACCAACTAAATTGATGCTAGGCTAAGAGACATAAGCCTTTCTTCCAGGATCTCGAGCCGCGAAGGTGTTTCGAAGCCCGGAAATCGTGGAGCTCAAACTCATACCTCACAACGTCGAAGGGAAAATCCGGGGGTCTTTTCTGATTTTTATGCAAAGGATCGTGATTATAATGCTTCGAGTAAAGAAAAGGCCGCAAAAACACAAAAGAATCAGCCTTGTGAGTTTTCAATTCTAGTGAAACTGGAGATAGATTCTGACATCGCCGCCTAGACAATCCAAAGCCAACTCCAAAGCCAACGCCGAGAACTAGAAAACAATTGCCACCGTCAATGTATGTTACTTGTTTATTTCTTCCAATAACCACGTCTCTTACATTGTCAGGGAGGGCCATCCATGTACAATCAGTACCCCTGAAGAATTTCTTGCTGCTGTAGCTGCTCGCAAGGGCAATTTGGAAGACGCGAACACTACGAGAGTTACTTCTGCCGGCGTCGCAAAAAATTCTGACGATGGTAGGCCTGCAAAGAGCCAAATTGGTGCAGATCTTGTCCATCCCGCCTTGAAAGAGCCGACCCCTCGCGTTCAACTGCCTAAGGAGGATAAAAGATCTATATCCACGGGCGTGGAGCCAACTCAGAACCTGCAGTCTACTTCTAAGTTGACAACCACCCAAGCTCAGATGAAAGGGCAACCCAAGTCCAATATATTCACGGCAGGTACTCCTAGTAGATCAAAACCGCGAGGAGCTTCTATATCTGGAGGGACATATGGAAGATCGACAACAGCCATGAACATCACAGATGACGTACTGCTTGACTTTAGTTCTACACCACCAGAGCAAAGCTTCCTTTCCGGAACTCCTGGAACAATAATAAGCCCCTCGTTTGAGGATCTAAAAGGTCTAGATTTTCAACAGGATCGTGTTGAGACACCCACTAGACAGTGTTCCACATCACCTGAGACTCCAGTGCCACGTGAGTCTGCCGTGTCTTTGGATGCAAGGGAAACTTCCACCATGGATCATAGTCCGACGTCCGGAGAGCAATCTGATATGCCTGAGCCCTCGAGTGTACAAGACATGCGGCGCGAGATAGACATGCTTTGCGAGCTCATAAACTCGTTTTCTTTGTCGGATGAGCGCCGTGAGACCCTGAGACAATGTAAGAACGAGCTTGAAGAGAAGCTCAACATGTCTTTGAAGCTCACGGTGCCTCAAGGCACAGGAGACCAGACTGAGGAAAAACGCACGTCGCAGATTTCTGAGCCCGTAGTCGGAAAAGATGAAGCTTCCGAAGAGGCATGTACAGATGAGACTACTTTACAGAAGACAAAAACAGATAAAACAGAGCTATCTACCGTCCAGGTGCTCGCCAGCCCAAGTACTCAAAGTCGACTTAACGTCACAGCGACACCATTCGTCCCACATCAGTCATATCAGTCACATCGCTCACCAGCAAATAGTATTTCGAGCGACTCAACCCGTATCCAGCAGACGCCCTGTCGTGACCCTCGCCATTCTAGCCTGTCTCGCCCGCTTGACTCATTGCAGCAACAAACCACTGGTGAAAATCCGCTTCCAGGTCGACCACTTGATCCACTTCAGCATATCTTTGGTGACCATTTACTTCCAGGTCGACGCAAAGACACCGCGGAAGCCGAAACTGATATACCAGAGATGAAGCAGCTGCCTTCGAATGGCAAGTGCCCTTTTGTTATTTTTACATTCCTTAGACATAATACTAATCAAGACCCTAGGGACAGGGGAGGCTCGTGTAAGATTCGCGATCCCACGACAATCCTCAGTGAATGTGACGAAATCCGTGTTCAAAGGATTTAAAGACAGTGAAATTGCGGAAGCTGAAACAAAGCCGTTGGCCAACGAGAACGCGCGACGGATAGTTTCGACACCAGCGCCATCAGCTGCCCTTCAGCAATCAATACATGCGCCGAAGCCCATGGTGAGCCAGCCGAGTTCGGCGAAAAACCCAAGAAGCCATGGAGGTTTGGAGAGCTCGAGATATGCGACACCATCCGGCGGCAAGCCATTTCGTTGAGTTGTCTGACGGGAAACGGGCCCAGGCAGGAGCCGCAGTTGAGCCATTTTGTACTTAGTATTTCACCGAGCTAGTTAACGTCATGTTAATGTACTCCCGAGTCTGAGGCAGGTTCATTGAGTTTATATTTTATCTGGTTGCATACATAGACAGCCAGCCCATAGATCTATCTATTCAATGCGTATCACACTATATATGAATCTTTACTATCAAAGGAAATCTGCCTATAATATATACGACTACAACTTGGCCTTGACCTTCAGCATCGCTTCGGCGACCTTGCGCCGTTGGATCTTGCCCGTAGCTGTCTTAGGGATTTGCGAAACTATCCACACCTAGTCATCATATCAGACATTGCCTGTTCCGGGGGATAGTATATCCAGACAACTTACCTGCCTAGGAGTCTTGAACTTGGCCAATTTTGACTCCACCCACGACTTCAATTCACCTTCCGTGGCTCCTCCCTGGCTCTTCAAGACTACAGCAGCACCAATGTCCTCGCCGTAGTGTCCCTCGTCGGGAATAGCGAAGCATACCGCCTCTGCCACTTTCGGATGGTGCAGAAGTGTGTTGTCCAGCTCGATCGGGCTAATTTTCTCGCCACCCTTGTTGATCAACTCCTTGATACGTCCCGTGATGATCACGTAACCATCCGCATCCTTCTTACCCTGGTCGCCGGTGCGGAAGAACCCATCCTTCGTGAAGGATGACTTATTCGCGGCCGGATTGTTCAAATACCCCTTGGTCACGTTCTCACCGCGGACACAGATCTCGGCCTCATTGCCCTGAGGCACTTCGTTGCCGGCATCATCTAGAATTCTTACTTCCACGCCCTGTCCAAGGCCTACGCTTCCAGGTTGGCGCTTTGCGGGCGGAAGAGGGTTGCTTGTCATTTGATGGGCGGCTTCTGTCATTGCGTATGCTTCTAGAACCGGGGCGTTGAATTTCTTCTCTAGATCCTGGAACGTCTTCGGTGACAGAGGCGAGGAGCAGGAACGGATGAAGCGGATTTGAGGGATGGGGCTGGGTTTAGCTGTCTTCAGCAGAATCTGGTGGATGGTAGGTACAGCGGTGTACCAGTTTGCCTTGTAGGTGACGAAATCGGACCAGAATTCTGACGCGGAGAATTTTTGGGGCACAATCACGGATCCCCCAGACGCCAGAGGGGCAAGGAATGCGGCCAGAAGACCGTGGACGTGGAATAAGGGCATCACTAGGTATGTCCGGTCTGCTGGGGTCAGGTTATACGTTGCTTGAATGTTTCCTGTCGTAGTAATGTTAGACATTGGTTCTTCTATTGGGCTGTGTGGATGTTGTATTGCGTACTTGTTGTTGTTGTCAGGTTCTTATGGGTGAGTGGAACCTGGGGAAGTTAGTGATATGGGATACACAAATGTAGCAGTGAAGTGCAACGTACAGCCTTGGGCCGGCCAGTCGTTCCGCTCGTGTGTAGAACAAGAGCAACATCGTCCGGCTGGGCTTCCTGGATGCTTACGCCCCCATTGCCCTTTAATTTCCCTTGCTCCTTGACATCCAAGACGATCTCGGAGCCATTCCAGTAACACTCGGCAATGGCGGCCTGGTATTTCCTGCCTGCGCGAACGGCGGGACCATCCTTGATGTATGAACCCCTGGGGATCAGAACGAGGGTGGAGCTCAGATCATCGATGTAGAACTCGAATTCTTCTTGCTTATAGGCTGGATTCAGCGGGGCGGCAATGGCTCGCTGCCATGAAGCAGCCAGGAAAGCCACTATGAACTCATAGGAGTTCACCAGAGCCAGTGACACGGCGGCCCCATGGCCAACTCCGAGTCTAGCGAGCTTAGCTTGGAATTGCGCGATATGGTTATGCAGCTGCCGATAGGAGATCGATAACGGACTGGGGTTATTGGGGACTAGGACAGCGATGTCCGTGCTATCGGAGGAGAATGACCGGGCCAAGGTCGCCATTGTGTTTAGTATGCTGCAGGGTGATAACTAGCGCTTAGGTCTTGGCTGGCAGGGATTCTGGTGGGAATTGAAACAATGTCAATGATGAAGATGAGGCACTGGTATGGATTTCTGGAGAAATGAAGAAATGAAGAAATGAAGAAAATCGACTTGGTAGCAGACACGAGGACTGTCTTGCATGGGCGAAGTATTCTGGAGCCTGGCAAACGTAGACCTGCGCTCGTTCCGGCCTCGGGATTTCCCGTTTGGGGTTCCCTTTGCCCCGGCCTCTGGCGTCATTGTCTATTTCGGGCGGCGGGCACGTGGTATACAGTCACGTGAGCTGACCAGCAAATACACCAAGGCAAACGCGGCAAATGCAGGAAACGCAGCAAAGAGTGCAAACCGGACAAACCGGACAAACCGCGCTCTGGTGGTCTCCCATCGGCTCATCCAGATGCTCCGCAATTGCTCAACTTAGGGCCGGCCTATCTCACTTTCACTGTCTTGGATATGGATTCGTTTTCTATTTGTTAGCCCGTTGTTTCCCTCTAGCCGACCTCACAATGACCTCCGAATCCACCCCCTCCAAACCGGGGGGCACCTTGTCGCTCTACGCCAATCTGCTAGATCCCTCCGCCGACAACTCTCCCGGCACCATTGCTCGCGCCCCCGTCGTCTTCAAACAGGGTACTGAAGGTGGTTCTGAGTCCGAGGAATCCGCTGCCAAGAAGCAGCAGCTGAATGCTGGTAGTCTAATGCCCCCCTTTTTTGACCGAGCGCTTCGCATGTGTGTTGCTTCAACGATCTCATTGCTCACTTGTCCGGTTGTTCCTGTTCGTGGTCTTCAGCTTCTCTCAGATTCCAACCTACCAAGAGACCCCAACTAGCGTCACAGAAACCGAAGCCGAAGCCGACGCTACCCAAAGCTGCTCTGCCTGCAGCATCCGCAGCTGCTCCCGTCAAGTCCACTCTTGCAGACTGGGCAGCTACCGAGGATGACGATGTCAACGGATTTTACGCCGGCCCGAAGAGGCAGCGAGGTGGTCGCAAGAAGCGCAAGAAGAACCGAGATGCGCAGGAGTTTCTTCAGAACTGGGACGATATCTACGATCCTTCGCGACCGAACAACTACGAGGAATACAAACATAGCGACGAGCAAATAGCTGAAGTCCGGGAGTGGAAGGACCGTCTTTACGCCCATCGGATGGCGAGGTCTCCCACTAGAGACTCGTATAGCGATGATGACTACGAACGGCCTATGAACCGTAAGTTTATACATCTCAAATCGAACCAAAATCATTTGCTCAGCCAAGTCATAGGTCAATTTGCTCCCCCGAGTAGTTTCGCGCCACCGCCTAATCTCAACGACATGCCACCCAGACCACCGGCGGAATCACCGCCTCCAGAGGGAGCAAGAAATGCTCCAGATGACATCCCTATGTCTGATATTCCTCCCCCGCCTCCTCCGTCTGGGGAACCCCCCGCACAGCTTCCGGATGATCCTACGGGAGAAGTTGCCTACCTGCGGCGTCTTCAAATGTCGGCGGGTAACCAATCCGCGGCGAACCCTATTGCTCCGCCGCCAGCCCGGTCTTTGGAAGCCCTGCAACCAGCTTCTGCAACCATATCCCGCGCACCAGTTCGGTATGCGCTTCCTCCTCCGCCGGAGGATATCCCTGCGTCAGAAGCAGAACTTGAAGAAGTCTTCGCAAACGAGCGGCCAGTGGAAGAAGAGCCTGAAGAGGGCGGACAGCGTTCGCTGCGGCCGGGACAGAAGGGATTTGCTGAACGACTTATGTCTAAATACGGTTGGACTAAGGGTTCTGGACTAGGCGCGAACGAGTCAGGTATCGTCAAGCCCTTGCAAGTCAAAGTGGAGAAGCAGAAGAAGAGGCCAGACTCGGAAGGTGGCGGTTTTGTTACACCCGCTGGTCGGGGCAAGATTATTGGTGGTACAAGGAAGGCTGAAGAGGAGAGCAAGTTTGGTCCAATGAGCGAAGTCATCATCCTGAAGGGCATGCTTGACGGGATGGACGTGGATGCTGAATTAGCGGGGGATGGAGAGGGCGGAGGTCTGATGCAGGAGATTGGGGAAGAGTGCGGCGAAAAGGTAAGGGGATATTGTCTACTTGTCGCATGCCTAATCTAATATGATGCAGTACGGCCGTGTCGAACGTGTCTTCGTACCGAGAGATTCGGCGCCTCCAGTACCGGTGTTCGTCAAATTCACTAATCAACTATCGGCTCTACGTGTAAGTTTGATGCCCGTTTCTCTAGTTGTGGGCGTCACTAATGGTCATTTAGGCTGTTAATGCTCTCGAGGGACGGATATTCAATGGGAATGCAATTACTGCTCGGTTCTTCGACGTGCAGAAGTTCGAAGAGGGGGTTTATGATAGCTGATCCGACGCAACTTTGTACCTAATACTCTCCCATATTTCGTCAACCCGAGAAGATGAAGGACGAAACAAATCAATGAATACCGACAACTGCCGTTATGTTCCTTGGGGATGGCAAGAAGGATCCCATCGTTTCGATTAGAAGGCGGCTATTGAATGCTTCGAAATCGTCAACGCTATCATACATGTCACTCATGGCAGAGGAATCATGTTCGCTGCAAGAGCCATCCTCACTATCCTCTATTACAGAAGAGGCCTGGGGTTGTGTCTATTTCTTTGATATCAGAGAAAGCGCCATTACATCTATATCAGTGTCATGTTCCTGAGATCGGGAACTTGATCATCCCTGTCACAACTCACTACTGCTGTGCCTGAGCTTGGTTGCTTTGATACATAGTATGTGGGCCTTGTAGAAGGGATTATAGTGAAAGCGAAGGGCATGGTACCAGGCGATCAGATGACACAATCTTTTCTTTTATTGTAGGCTATAGATGGTCAATAAAGATGTTTCTTTGGATCGGTGTAATAATCCCAGCAATAAGAGTGCGGGGTGATTCTTACGATGCTTTTTAACCTAGGGAAGACATGCTTAGGCAGTAACATGCATGGCACGCAGCTGGGGTTAAAAAAAATCTTCCATTATTTATCTTTATGCTGAGGGTTGGAGCCATTCAAACATTCGGGGGGTGCATCACGGAGATCTCCAGAACCCCATAGTTCAGTGGTTACTCTAGGAACATGTCGCAATACCTTCCAACCCCCGGAAGGGCTTTACCCTAGAGAGGGTGTGGCTTATGCCATTCTTTGAAAAGACAGGGCCAAGACATGCATAGAAATTCCCAGCAGTTCTGTTACCCAAGACGCGGGTTGCAAACAAACCAGCCGCCGACTCCAGGCGATGGCGGACAGATCGATCGGGATCGATGCGGATCTGTACGGTCATGTGACAGGGTTGACCTGCAGCGCCGCCGGAGGGTGATTGGCTGTGGGGCATCAAACCCAGCGATGAGCTGCTGCGAGCCCGAGACAGTGTCACAACCTCTTTCTGCGCCTTCACTGCCTGCCTTCCTCTGCTCACCGGCCTGGTCTTTATATACCCCCTCGTCTTTTTCACCCCCCCGGATCTCTCTTCCTTTCCTCTCCCCACTTCTTCCACAGACCCGCTCTGCGTCTTCAACCCGCGCCTTGCTACACTCAACCACATCATCCCACCTACGTAATACGCGAACACCACCGCAATGTCGCTTTGCCAGAACCGCCTGACCGAAGAGAGGTATGTGATGCAGTCTGTCGCATATGCCTCTCACATCGCCTTCTCGATCTTTATATTCAACAGAGACTAACCACGAATGCGACCGTTTATAGAAAGCAGTGGCGCCGAGATCACCCTTTCGGCTTCTACGCAAAGCCTTATCGCACCCCTCAGGGAGCGCTCGATTTGAAGAGATGGGAGTGTGGTATCCCCGGAAAATCGCAAACGCTATGGGAAGGAGGTCTTTTCAAGCTCGACGTCACCTTTCCCGATGGTGAGTGAGGTTTATATGCCGGCTGGTACATCATGCGACGACCTCGCTAACCTGTGTTCTACTGCAGAGTACCCGACGAAGCCGCCAAAGTGTATGTCTTGTCTTGCCCCCTCTAAGCACTGTCCCGGAGCCAGCCAAAAAGCTGTAGCTTCTCACATTCCCACGCATTTCCTCTACCCCCTTGCGCAAGAACAGAAAAAAAA
Source organism: Aspergillus ellipticus CBS 707.79 (assembly GCA_003184645.1). Classification (NCBI taxonomy): domain Eukaryota; kingdom Fungi; phylum Ascomycota; class Eurotiomycetes; order Eurotiales; family Aspergillaceae; genus Aspergillus; species Aspergillus ellipticus. The sequence goes on along the minus strand of KZ825858.1, from coordinate 85,370 downwards.
AAGAAAAAAGAAAAAAACAGTAAGAGGAGGAAAGGCTAACTAGACTTACCACCGACCAACAGGCAAGTTCGTGCCTCCGCTCTTCCATCCAAACGTCTACCCCTCCGGAACCGTCTGCCTGTCCATCCTGAACGAGGAGGAAGCCTGGAAACCTGCCATCACGATCAAGCAAATCCTTCTGGGTATCCAGGACCTACTGGATGATCCAAACCCCGAATCGCCGGCCCAGGCGGAAGCATACAACCTGTTCAAGAAGGACCGACCGGCGTACGAGAAGCGAGTCAAGCAGGTCGTGAGGGAGAACCCGGCTCTTTAAATTATTACATTGAATGACGGCACGGTTTACTCTCATCGTCACATGAATCTACTGCTATGTTGGTCATGTTTCTACACCTCCTACCACCGCCCGTTTCGAGCGATTTCTACGGCGGATGTGGTGGGCTGATTGACATAGACGATGTGATCCCACGTGGGGTGGAATGGTGAAAAACGCCACAAAGAAAAGGGCACAGATACAAGCAACCCCCTACCTGGGGGGGGGTTCCAACGACGTTCCCTGTTCCCCTCCCTTCAACCTGGTTGGGAAGGCCGCGTCATAGTATCTTTTCTTTTTCTTCTGTGGGCTGATCCGTTCTGTCGAATCCTTTGTCTCTGACCCCGGTTCTCGCCATTTTTTCTTCTTAGCGAACAGCGTGGCGTACTTAGAATTGACAAAACTGGGCGGTTATGGACGGCGTTTAATTATTAAGCTCATCAATGCTTTATTTAGTTCTGCTTTTCGGTACTAGGTTTCTTTCCTCATTCTCCCGCATCTACCTCGGTTGCGCTATTGTTTTCTGGTATTCCGATGGTCATGTCATAGAAAGTGTCCTGTATCCATCCTAGCACTCCGTGGGGGGTTCAATTGATTTGACTTTCAATTTCAGTTGGTCATATCCGTCGTTATCGATGAGTGCAACCACTAGGCCCTAATCTAGAGAAATAAACCCACCCGAAGCAAGACGCCAGAGAATGCAGGACGCAAACACGGGATGATCGCTGGCAGGCTTGGCAGCCACTGTATAGGAAACAGCGGCCAATTGGGGCGCCGTCAAAGCGCCGATTCCAGTTGCGGTTTATCTTATCGGGCGTGAGTCAGCGCAGTGTGCGGCCGAAATCGCCCCTCGATTTCCGCCCCGCCGGGAACGGTCTCGCTGCTTTTCATCCATATTTAAGATTTCCCGCTTCTTCCTCCTCTTCCCGGACGATCTCCCCAACGCTTAGTCAATTCCTCTTCTTCCTGCCCGGGCTTCTTGCTGTCTGCTTTCTTGAGGTGTTTCTCAATTGCCAGTAGCCAGCATGTGTGGTATCTTCGCGTGTCATCAGTACGTCTATTGAAACTTTGTCCCCCTTCTCTTCTGATTCTTCCGCTCCGCTACCATCGTCGGCCGTTGAGTCAACCCCTCTAACCTGACACCATAGTCATCCCGATGTGCAAAAGTTCAAGCCTACGGCTTTGCGCATGGCCAAGGCGTAAGTATTTTCCACAATTCTGCTAAATATCTGGATGAGGGATTGATGCTAACGGCCACTGTCAGTTTGCGCCATCGCGGACCCGATTGGAGTGAGTCATCGAGCTGTTGGGATTTGCCAGTGTTAGCATTCTTCTAACCCAAGATCAGGCGGAAGCTTCATCTCTGAGAAGACCAGTAAGTTCAAGTAACTTTGCGTTGTCGGATATGCTGAAGCTAACTGGCGTGTAGTCCTCGCCCACGAGCGTCTGAGTATCGTCGGTGTCGGTATGTGACCCCATTTCGTCACGACTCCTCCGAGTTCCCCTGCTAAGATATTTCGTCAAGACACCGGCGCCCAGCCCCTTGTTAACGACGATGGCTCCCTCGCCCTGGCCGTCAACGGCGAGATCTATAACCACCGCATCCTGAGAAAGGAACTGAAGGCCGACTATCAGTTCAAGACGCATTCGGACTGCGAAGTTATCATTCCGTTGGTATGTGCGAGCAGTAATCTTGGGTATAATTTGGAGTGGAGGAGCTGACGACTCTTCAGTACATGGAACACGGTCTCGACGCCCCGAAGTACCTCGATGGCATGTTCTCCTGGGTTCTCTTTGACAAGAACCAGGACAGGGTTGTCGCTGCACGTGACCCTATTGGTGTCACCAGCTTCTACATTGGCTGGTCCTCCGAGACTCCTGGTGCTGTTTACTTCGCCTCTGAGCTGAAGTCTCTCCACCCGGTTTGCGACAAGATCCAGGCTTTCCCTCCTGGCCACATCTTCGACTCCAAGACTAGCAACTTCACTCGCTACTTCCAGCCCAAGTGGTGGGATGCTGCCAATGTCCCTTCCACCCCCGTCGATTATAAGGTCATCCGCCACTCGTTGGAGAAGGCCGTTCGCAAGCGTCTGATGGCTGAGGTCCCCTACGGTGTCTTGCTGTCGGGAGGTCTTGATTCCAGCTTGGTCGCAGCCATCGCCCAGCGGGAAACCCTGCGCATGCAGCAGGCTACCCTGGCCGCTCAGTCGCAAGGTGTTGATGTGTCCGACTTGGTCGGCATTGACGATACCAACGAGCTGTCCACCGTCACGACATTCCAGCAGCTGCACTCCTTCTCCATTGGTCTGCCCGGTGCTCCCGACACGGCGGCTGCCCTTGAAGTCGCCAAGTTCCTTGGAACCAAGCACCATGCTTTCACCTTCACCATCGAGGACGGTCTTAACGCCCTCTCCGATGTCATCTACCATCTCGAGACCTATGATGTCACCACTATCCGTGCCTCTACCCCCATGTACTTGCTCAGCCGCAAGATCAAGGCTATGGGTGTCAAGATGGTCCTGAGTGGAGAGGGAAGTGACGAGATCTTCGGTGGATACCTGTACTTCCACGCTGCCCCTGACAGGGAGGAGTTCCACAAGGAGACCGTCCGTCGTGTCAAGAACCTGCACTTGGCGGATTGCCTGAGAGCGAACAAGTCCACTTCTGCCTGGGGCTTGGAAGCCCGTGTTCCTTTCCTGGACAAGGAGTTCCTCGAGACCTGCATGGGTGTCGACCCTGTCGATAAGATGATCACCAAGGAGCGCATTGAGAAGCACATGCTGCGTAAGGCCTTCGACACCACTGATGAGCCGGAAACCAAGCCGTACCTGCCCGATAACATCCTCTGGCGCCAGAAGGAGCAGTTCAGTGACGGTGTGGGCTACAGCTGGATCGACGGTCTGAAGGACCAGGCTGAGCTGCACGTTACGGACGAGATGATGAAGAACCCCAAGCCCGAGTGGGGTAGCGACATTCCCGACACCAAGGAAGCGTACGTCTTGCATCTGTAAATCTATTGAGGATTGAATATAGCAACTGACACATGGCAGATACTGGTACCGCACGATGTTTGACGAACACTTCCCTACCACTTGCGCCGGCACCGTTGAGCGCTGGGTGCCAACATGGTCGAAGCAGAGTGACCCGAGTGGAAGGTAAGCATATGACGCATCAATCCCCTCAAAGCAAAGAGACTCGACGCTGACATTTGCCAATTTAGAGCTATTTCGACTCACAACGCCAAGTACGACGGCGCTGTCTAATTGTCTGGGGTTTGGGTATAGAGACATGTATAGATGATTTACCAGGGATACTCATTGGGACGCAAAAAGCAATTTCAGGCAGATGCGTCGGGATGACGGCGTATTTACTTTACCTTCTTCATCTGCCGTATCCTTTTGTATGTTTTCTTTCCTTCGAGGGACAAGATTTGTAGGAATGGAACTGGCTTCTGGCGTTGGGACCACACCGGCAGTGTATACTTTAAACCCCTCCTCGGCGTGACCTGGGGGAAGTTTGCTGATCATGACGGAAGAGAGCCCGAATGTGTTGTCATCTTAATCGGAACCCGTATGGTTGGCTGGGAACCATGGTAGGCCCATGCATAGTACCGTTCGCAATGGGGATCGGGACGGGTCATGAGCACTACTTGAGGAGCGGTGAAGTCAAAAGAAGCGGCCCTTTCGGACTGCTCAGGATAGAAGCCGCAGACCATCCAAGCATGAGCAGCAGGACGGACGAACGGCAGCGGCGGATGGAGAAGTAACTCCGCGAGCTGAACTCAGCTGAACTGCCAGGCGCGGAACCTGACGGCCCCAGGCATCGACGTCACGGGACTTAGCGGCTTTTACCGGACCCCGAGCACTGGCCAATCACGGTGGGTGATTTCTCCCGTGGCTTCCCCATTGTTTGGCGACCGAACTTCGACCACTTCCAAGTTCCTGCCCGGCTTCCCCATCGTTTCCCTTTCCTCACTCTCCCCTCATCATCACCACCACCACCACTTCTTATCCCCTACCTCCCTTGACGTTTCCGTCATCCCATATACCTAATCCACAATGTCTGCTCCTGCTGCTTTCTCCGACATCGCCAAGGCGGCCAACGATGTATGCTGACCTCACCAATTCTGAAAAAGCCTGTCATGGGAACCAGCTTGCCGGGAAGGGATTTTCGTGCTAATATCCAGCGCAATAGCTCCTGAACAAGGATTTCTACCACACCAGTGCCGGTGAGCCTCTTGCCATCCCCCCCGACCCGTGAATTGGGCCGTTGTCTTTTTCGCGCGCAGCCCAGCTGACTCATTCTGCTCTAGCCAACCTTGAGGTCAAGTCCAAGGCTCCCAATGGCGTCACCTTCAACGTGAAGGGCAAGTCCGCCCACGAGGGTCCCATTGCTGGCTCTGTAAGTCCCAAACTTCACCTGCCGTCTCAGACGAGTGCTAACAGTCCTCTGCCAACAGCTCGAGGCCAAATACGTCGACCAGCCCACTGGTAAAGGCCCCCGAAAACGCAAAAAGCAATGCGAACATCCCTTGCGCACATCACCCGTCCTTCAATCCCCCAAAGTGCTTGAGAACAGGTTCACGGCCACGTTTGCGCGTAGCCATATCTTGTCTCGGCATGTCCGCTTTCAGGTCACGTCCAGGATTTCCCAACATGCAGTGATGCTAATGATTCGTCCCCGTCCAGGCCTTACCCTCACCCAGGCATGGACCACTGCCAACGCCCTCGACACCAAGCTCGAGCTCGACAACAACATCGCCAAGGGCCTTAAGGCTGAGATCCTCACTCAGTACCTTCCCTCCAAGCAGTCCAAGGGTGCTAAGCTCAACCTCTACTTCAAGCAGCCCAACCTGCACGCCCGTGCCTTCTTCGACCTCCTCAACGGTCCCTCCGCCAACTTCGACGCTGTTCTCGGCCACGAGGGTTTCCTCGTCGGTGCTGAGGGTGGCTACGACGTCCAGAAGGCTGCTATCACCAAGTACTCCGCTGCCGTCGGCTTCAGCGTTCCCCAGTACTCCGCTGCCATCACCGCCGGTAACAACCTGACCGTCTTCTCTGCCAGCTACTACCACCGCGTCAACGCTCAGGTTGAGGCCGGTGCCAAGGCTACCTGGGACTCCAAGGTCGGCAACTCTGTCGGTCTCGAGGTCGCCAGCAAGTACAGACTCGACCCCTCTTCCTTCGCTAAGGTATGTGATTAACTTTGCCGGGGTCAAACCTAGAGGGTCGATCATTAACCCGCTTTCCGCTATAGGCCAAGATCAACGACCGTGGTATTGCCGCTCTGGCTTACAACGTTCTCCTCCGCCCTGGTGTTACCCTCGGCCTTGGTGCTTCCTTCGATACCCAGAACCTGAACCAGGCTGCCCACAAGGTTGGCGCCAGCTTCACCTTCGAGGCTTAGATGAGTTTCCTTTCTCAGCACCCGCCCATGTCTAATCCCTTGTGTTCCAATTTGACCGAGTAGAGTAATTTTTGGAAGCCGATACGGGTTTACCAGATCGGTTCCTGGTTGTCTCTAGGCGGCTGTCTGGTATATATGGGATGAAAAGATGGGAGTGGGCGCGGGGTTGTTATATGGATGTCTAGTTAATAATCATGTATCACACCCACCAACGATGTTGTATATCAAATCAAGCCTACATTTTCTTTGTTAGATCAAACAAGTCTATCTCCTGTATTGTGGACTCCTCCCAAGTAGGGTCGCGGGTATAGAACCATACCCGAATGTACACCGAATCCACCCTCCCCATCTAAGGAAGAACAATCTATATACCGAACAGCCAGCTGTTAGGGCGCAGGCGCTTCCCCAAGACTACTATGCTCCCCTGGTGAACCAACTCCTCCTATTGCCGAACCGACTTTTTTACCTTCTTGTCATTTCCCAGACCCCCCTGGAGGAACCCCGTCATCGCGCCAGCCCCCAGCAGAATCCCACAAACCATCACAACCCGCACCGCATACGACCCGGGAGTTCCAATAAACTGCTCATTGATCGTCGAGCCCATTGCCCTCGACCTCCTCTCCTCCCTCCTCATATCCTCCCGCACCTGCGTCCTGTAATGCCCCCTGGCATTGAAATGCAGCACATTATTCCGATCAATAAACGCCGTCGGATCCTCCTCCTGATTCACCGTCCTCCTCGCACCACCCCCCGCACCTCCCGCGAACCCCCCATCCGCCCTCCTCCCCGTATTTCCATACCCGCCATTAGCATAAAAGCTCGGCGGCGGACCCCGGAACGTGCCCCGGCGTTTACTCAATCCACTCGCCGGCCGCGACCCCGCATACGACGCCCCCTTGGTATGTAGATTCGCGCCGTAGCTACTGTGACTGCCCATGGGGTGCTGGCCCGGGTTCGCGGCGCTGTGGGTCGAGGAGCCGTGCGCGTGGATGTTGTGGTCGTGGTCGTAGGTCGCTCGTTTCGTCGCGTTGCTGAGAACGCTGTACGCTGAGGAGATCCGCGCGAAGCGCGCGGAGGCGGTCGGGTCGTCGCGGTTGCGGTCTGGTTGGTGTTTTGGGGGGAGGGGGTGGGATGGTTTTACTTTTTGATTTCGGATGGGGTGGCGCTGGGGGGGATGTCGAGGAGTTCGTAGTAGGTTGGTTCGCGGGCGGAGGCGCGCGCGGCAGAGGTTGTTGAGAAGGGGGTTCGTTGGGTATGGGCGTAGGAGGGATTGGTGGGATTGGGGGGTTTGGAGTGGGTGTGCGTGTGGGTGCTGTGGATTGGGAGGCGTGGTGAGGATGTCGATGTTGTTGTGTAGGGGTGGTGCTGGTGGTGCTGGTGGTGGGTGCTGCGTCGGAGGTGAGCGGTGGTGGTGGCGGCGGTGGTCTTCAGGCGTGGGAGAGACATTTTGGATAATTTAATATATATATAGAGAGAGAGAAAGGGTCACATTTAGATCGGGGGCGATTGGTGGGGGATTGGAGAGAATGGTGATGGTTGATGGGTTGGTTGGCAGCAGAAATCCGCCGCTCTTCGGAGATGGGTGGTGGGTGCGTCATCGGGCGGGTTAGTTATCTGATCAGATATGGAAAGGGTTCACCCGATCAATCCGCAGTGTTGGTCTGGGCTCATGCTTGTGCTGTTCACTAGTAGCTGGACTTTGTTGCATTGGTGGTCAGGTAGCTAGGTGTGGCTGGGCTGGCTGAATGCCCTAAACTGTCTTGTTCTAGGCTTGTTTACTGTGTATGTTGGTATTTTGGTGGTGTAGGAATGGATGTATACCCGTTTACTGTCCGCGGCGAATAAGGTACCGGGTGTATAGAACCAGATCTGTGATGGCCACATGGTATTGATATGATCATGCTGTACCATGGTCATTTATAGACGAGCTTTCTACCGGAAACCGAGAAATTGACTTTATGATGTTGGTTTACAGAGGTAGATGGTCTGTCTACTATAGCCCTATAGAGGATACACACGATCATCTTCAGCCACCGACACATGAACGTTCATGCAGCTGTGTACATATTATTTTTTTTCTCAATCAAACAATACAGAGGTTTCTCACCAACCAGGTAGTTCCAGGTCATACTCTGCCTCTGCCAGGATCTTCTGGCCTGTCGCATCCACCAGTTGGCGCCTCTGGATACCCGACTCAAGACTCCGCCTGTCGACCTCAGGCTTGGCGCGACCGTCTTTTCCCCGACGGCAGCCGGCGATGGAATTCCCCTCTTTTTTTCTCCTTCTTCCCCTCAGCCCACCACCAACTCACCCGGCCTATCCAGCTTTTCAACATGGCTGCCCAGGCTAGCGAAAAGCTGCAGAAGCTCGACCGTAAGTGACTGCTCGCCCCGTCGCTGGTTTCCGCCGTCCGCATGCAGCTGATAAGATTTCCCCGCCCCCTCTAGTCAACGGTCAAAGTGGCGACGCGAAGGCGGACGCCCCGGCCGCCGGTCAAGCAGAAGCCGGAGAGGTGGAGGACGATTCCGACGACGATGAAGTGGAGGAAGGAAATGCTGGCGCCGAGGGTGCCGCCAGCGGAGGTGCGCTCCCGCCGCAGACCCTCGGGCAATTCTGGAATCCCCCGCACTGACTTGTGGAAAAACTCGGGTCTACAGCCGCCAAGAAAAAGAAGAAGCGCAAGTCCAAGAAGAAGAAGAAGGGAGGCGCCAAGGTCCAGAGCGAGCCCCCGCGGGTTCCGCTGTCGACTCTGTTCGCCAACAAGAAGTTCCCCGAGGGTGAGATCTGCGAGTACCAGAATGAGAATTCGTACCGCACCACCAACGAGGAGAAGCGCTACCTCGACCGCATGAAGAATGACTTCCTGGAAGAGTACCGCCACGGCGCCGAAGTGCACCGCCAGGTCCGTCAGTATGCGCAGAAGACCATCCGGCCCGGCCAGACCCTCACGGAGATTGCGGAGGGCATCGAGGAATCGGTCCGTGCCTTGACTGGTCACCAGGGTCTGGAAGAGGGCGATAACATGAAGGGTGGTATGGGTTTCCCCTGTGGTCTGAGTATCAACCACTGCGCCGCCCACTACACCCCGAACGCAGGCAACAAGATGGTGCTGCAGCAGGGTGATGTCATGAAGGTCGATTTCGGAGCCCAGCTCAACGGCCGCATTGTTGACAGTGCGTTCACTGTGGCTTTTGATCCGGTCTACGACCCTCTTCTGGCCGCCGTTAAAGATGCCACCAACACTGGTATCCGCGTATGTTGACAGCGCCTCTCCGAACGACTATGCCTACGGCGCCTTGCTGACGATTTGCACTGCAGGAAGCGGGTATTGACGTCCGCATGAGCGACATCGGTGCTGCCATTCAGGAGGCCATGGAGAGTTACGAAGTTGAAATCAACGGGACCATGCACCCCGTCAAGTGCATCCGGAACCTCAACGGTCACAACATTGAGCAGCACGTTATTCACGGTGGAAAGAGTGTTCCTATTGTCAAGGGTGGGGACCAGACTAAGATGGAGGAGGGTGAGGTGTTTGCCATCGAGACTTTCGGTAGTACTGGAAAGGGCTACGTGAGAGAGGATGTGAGTGCAATGATATCGACAATAATAGAATTGGGAGTACTAACAATGGATGTTCTGCACAGATGGAAACCTCCCACTACGCTCTGGTCCCTGATCACCAGCAGGTGTCCCTGCGGCTCTCGTCGGCGAAGAACTTGTTGAACGTCATCAACAAGAACTTCGGTACCCTCCCCTTCTGCCGTCGTTACCTCGACCGGTTGGGCCAGGACAAGTATCTCCTTGGGGTGAGTAAAGCACCATCTGGGTGGTGGTACGCATCTGTGCTAATTTCTTTGTAGTTGAACAACCTGGTTTCTTCGGGGATTGTCCAGGACTACCCGCCTCTTTGCGATATTAAGGGCTCCTACACTGCCCAATATGAACACGTATGTTCCTCTTTACAATGCATACCACTGAGAAACCCTAGCTGACTCGATGACAGACGATTGTTCTTCGACCCAACGTGAAGGAAGTGATCAGTCGTGGAGACGATTACTGAGCGTGTACTTTGGTGGAGAATTTGGGGGTATATAGCTCCAACAGGCGCATTATGAAATGATCTTAGCATATGAAATCCAACCAAATACAAGCAACCCCAACCATTATCCCTTGGCCTCGTAAAGAGAGACCCTTGGACGGGCCTGTCATCATCTTATGATTGGAATCAGTAATCGGACCATCCCTCTTCCCGGGTAGCCCCACGTGGAAGGCGTCCGCTCCGAGACTCATGTTGTTAATCACAGCCCTCTCCTTCCTCCTCGCCTCCCCCATCCCCCCGTTTTTCCTTTCCCCTCCTCAGTCGCTTCATCCATGGCGTAGACTGCCCCTGACCACCCCCAATTCCACCCTTTCTTTCCCCCCTGGTCATGTCTTCCTCCGTTGTCGAAACCCCCGCGGATGCTTCACCGCATCTCCGCGTGTCCGCAGCAAAGAACCAGGGCCCGCAAGCTCCCGCAACCCAGGAACAGGAACAGCCCTCCACCAGAATTCCGCCCCCGGAGTCGTCCGCGGTCGACGACCATTTCTTCTGGACCTATACTGAAGAACCCCACCGTTCCAGGCGACAGGCCATCATCAAAGCCCATCCGGAGGTACGATCGGTCTTCCCCGGCGAGTCGTGGCCTTTTCTCTCGAACAATCGCTGACAGTTTTCGCTTTCCTTCTAGGTCACCAAGCTCTGCGGACCAGAGCCTTTGACCAAATATGTCGTGCTGGGCGTCGTGTCCCTTCAGGTATGCTGCGCGTACCTGCTCCGCGACACCTCCATGTTCTCCTGGAAGTTCCTCGCAACGGCGTACGTGATCGGAGCAACCGCAAACCAGAACCTCTTCCTCGCCATCCACGAGATCTCGCATAACCTCGCCTTCCGGTCCCCAATGGCCAATCGGTTGCTGGCCATCTTCGCCAATATCCCAATCGGAGTGCCTTACAGTGCTGCCTTCCGGGTACGTGGAAACAGTCGCGGGAAACAAGTACCGAATACAAGATACCAGGGTGGCTGACTACAAGCGTTCCACAGCCCTACCACCTCACTCATCACAAATCCCTGGGCGTGACCGGCCTGGATACTGACCTGCCCACCGCGGTCGAAGCCTTCCTACTCGATTCGCTCTTAGGCAAGGCCTTTTTCTGTACCTTCCAGATCTTCTTCTACGCCCTCCGCCCCATGTTCGTCTACAGCCCGCCTTTCACCTCCATCCACCTCCTGAACCTCGTCTTCGAACTCTCCTTCGACTACGCCCTGACCAAGTTCTGCGGTGGCTCCCTTCAACCCGTCCTCTACTTCCTTATGAGCTCCTTCCTTGCCGGCTCCCTCCACCCCTGCGCTGGCCACTTCATCGCCGAACACTACTTCTTCTCCAAAATCGGTCATGGCACCGAATCGCTCCAGGAGCGGAAGAGCAAGTCTACCGACAAGCCCCATCCTCTCGACTCCCTCCCCCCACCGGAAACTTACTCCTACTACGGCCCCCTTAACTTCTTCACCTACAACGTGGGCCTACACAACGAACACCACGACTTCCCCGCCATCCCCTGGACAAAGCTGCACGAGCTCCACCGCATTGCCAGCGAATTCTACGAGCCGCTTCCCTGCCACCGCAGCTGGGTGTGGGTGACCTGGACCTTCATCCTGGACAAGAACGTCGGCATGTGGTGTCGGGTCAAGAGAGCCCAGGGCGGTCGTCTGGTCGGCGGCGGCAGCAGCAGTGGTCGCGGGGGCGAGGGCATTTCGGCTTCGTCGGCTGGTCCGGAAGAATCTGGGGCTGGGTGGACGGAAAGCGAGATCCAGAATTGATTTCTTTTTCTCCTCCTTTCTCCATCCATTCCTTCCTGTAGTTTCCCTTCTTACCTACTGCTAAATACTCACCATGTTCTTATATACGGTGCATGCAGTGTGAGTGTGTGTATTGTCTGATTGATTGATTGATGACTTGTGAAATATACTAGAGATGATATCCCCCTGTCTTCTGGGTTTTGTTGTTTGTCGGACTGGTGCCGGTACCGAGTCTGACCTGTTAGGACGGGGTTATTGTGAAATAAAGTAGTCGTTTGTTTTTTTTATTTGCTTGTTTGTTTGTTTTCCGGCCCGATTTGTACGAAACTTGAAATAATAATATGTCATATCTGGTAGAACAATTTAAGTGAAGAGACAAGACATCTGTAGTATAAACATTTCAGTGGCATCATCATGATTAGCTTTACTGCCTGACTATGGACGCGTGCATTCGTCTAAACCGATATTCGCTGGCAACAGTAAAATAAAACAGGCAAGGAAAAAGCGATGTAATGAAAGAAAACACTCGGATCGAGCTCGGGGCAGAGTCCGTCCAATTATCGGCGAGGGCAGCCATAGACTGGTGGTCCACGCATGGACATTGGAGCGGAACACTGTCCCCATCTACATTCAATCATAAAGTTTGGAGGGATCAATTTCGACGGTTGGGGGTAAAAGGGGAAGATTGAAGAATGAGATATAAGAAAAGAAAAAGAAAAAAAAAAAAAAGGTGCAAAGTAAGGCCGGACCGAACCGAGGGACCAGATAAGCTGGCTGGCTGCGGACGGGGCAGCGGAAATAGTAAGGTAGTCGAATGGAGAATGAAACAGACATCAACGGTTGTCGATGCCGACAGGGAGAGCTGTTCATGTTCAAAAGAAATCGGTCACTCCAGAAGAGAGTACAGTTGGGAGGTAGAAGAAGCGCATGATACAGACATGCTAAGAAACGAAGTGGAAGCGACAGCGAGCGCGACGGACAACGCAGTAGTCAAAAGTAACTAGAAAAAGAAGTAGGCGATCAGGAAGCTTAACAGGCACAGCCCAGCCACCATCTGCAGCGGCACGCCTGCCTCAGATTGCGGCTGCTGCTGCGCCAGTGGCGCCGGCGCCTTTTCGGTCTCGCCTCCGATCTTCCTCTGCCTCAGGCCCTGGTCTGCCAGCCTTTCCTTCAGTGCCAGAATCTGCGCCTGGGCTTCCGACAATTGGGCTTTCAGGTCATCGCTCAAGTTGGGTTGTTTGCCTACTATAGGCGACTTCGTAGACGTGGCTGGGCCCTCTTTCGTTTGTGGGGTGGACACTTCCCGCTTGGGCTTATCGCTGAAATCCGGCGGTGGGATCGGTGACGTGTCATTGGCGCTTGAGGACAGGGCTGCTGCAGGAGTCTGGTAGTGTGCGCTGGGAGAGTTGTAGGCTGGGGGTTCTTCTTCTGGGACGGTCTAGAGGGGGGAATTAGTTGTTCGGTCCCTCCATGCTCGAAAGGGGGTCGGTGAGGGGTAACTCACGCCGTTCGTTTCGGCGGCCTGCTCAGAAACTGGAGTATCATCTGGGGCGAGCCAATTCACACGGATCTTGCGCTCCTGGAGGGAAGTCTTCGAGGCTTTCTCGAACTATGAGGCTCGGTTAGATCATGACTCGTAGAATCCGCTAGGGGCGGCGGGCGTACAATAGAAGTGACATTGGCAAACTCCATGTCACGAGTAACCGAAACAGTCTGGACGAGGAACTTATCCTTGCACTTGGCGTCGAGGGTAGGCTCCTCCTTCATGGCCTGCAGGAGAACTATCCGGATTGTCAGTCATTGCGCCAGGGGTCAACTGCCGATCCGATCCCGGGGAAACCAACCTTGAACGTCCACCTGCTTTCCAGGTTCTATCCGGCCTGAGTTCGGGCGAACGCAGTAGCTGTTTTGTGGTCAGTTGTCATCCCGCAGTCGCCAATATGTCAACCTAGCAAACAGGAGTGGCCACGTACTGTTTAGGGGCGGTCGTTTTAACCTATTTGCCAGATGAACGTTAGTATGCGATAGACCGCCTTCGCATTATCAGAATACACAGGTTGTACATGCCTTGAAGACCACCGCCTCTGCATTTTCATTCTTCAGGTGCAAGATCTGGCACACCTCATGGTCGAAGGGGCCTGGGGGTTTAGTCAGCGCCGGTGATTACAGAACAGTGTATAGAAGGCATCGGGGAAGGGCTCACGCTTGAAGCCCAGCTCCGGAGGGTCGAGGATAATAGACATCTCGGATAGACAGCGAAGAGGGTGTCGATAAAAAAAAAACGGACGGGCGGGATGCGCAGGCGATTAATGTACAGGCGATAGGCACAGCAAGGCGGGAGGGTCCTTGGACGAGGGAGCGCGCTGAAGAGGGAAGGGGATCAGTTCAGAGAGATCACAGGAGCAGGGCCCAAGGGACGGGGGACGAGGAGGAGGTAGGTACCTGACGAAGAGTGGGTGAATGAATAATAAGGAGGGAAAATCGGTCGGAATGCGTCCCCGACGTAAGTAGAGGAGTGCAGTGGATGCCAACCACGAGATAGATTAACTGTTCAGGCGCACCTCCGTTCGGGGGGGAGCAACTAGTTGGTCTCGGCTTCGCGACGGCTGGTTGGGCCGGGGCGCTGACTCAGCCGGCCACGGGGGTGCCGGTCAGGTGATGTCATCACGGGGGTTTCGATTGTCTGAGACTTGAGCCTGGAGGCCGCCTTAAACTTGGGAAGTCGCGTTCCTGCATCTGAATCGGGTTCGCATCGGTGCTGCCCATCGCTCACCCAGTCCCCAGCGCTGCAGCGCAAGCCGTCACCGTCGCTGGCGGGCCAATTGGCCAGATCTTTCCACCCCGTGCGACGTACTTTATTTACTCCCTCCTTAGCAGTTAGGACGGCCGGAGTATCGAGTCTGGGTCCTGGGACTCGGGATCCACTGGTTGCCATTATTACTATTGTCTAAAAATAATCGCCCAAATCGTTTGAGCTAAGTGTCCACTCTCCCTACGATTAGTATGGCTCGGGTGTCTTCCATAGGTACAGTTGTCTTCGCGGCTGGGATTATTTACCCCGGGGAATTCCAGCTGTCTTGATGCGATAGGTCCATGCCTTGGTTCTCAAACACTTTGCCAGCTGTCGGGGCCTGAAAATTGCAACCCTGGTTGGTAGCTGGATACGCAACGCCCAGTGGTTGGTGGTACAGGGCCCTGGACGGTCTCTTAGGCGCCAATGAACAAACTACACCTATCGTGCCGAGTTTCTGACAGCCAGCAGCCTCATCGATGCTAACTGGAGGTTAAAAGTGGGATGTCGGGCTAACAGTGACTCCCAGTCGAGGCGCACTTTGCATGGGCACTACAGTACTGAGTCCAATCCCGATGAATCTTCATTGCCTGCCAGGCATGTTCTGAAACACAGTTTCTGAGTACCCGATCTCCCAAGTCCAGTTTCAGAGGGATATTTGGCATAACTCCAGGCATTGTCGCCTACGCAACCCCCGACAGAAGTGACCCTTGATGAATGCCAGAGCATTACTTGGGCATTCATTAGTGGGCTGGTTTCCAAGTCGCTGGTCAATTATCCAACAGCAGTGTTATTTTGTCGGCACTAAACACGGTGCATAGACTGTGAACCCTCACTGTGCCTGAAAAAAGGTCGTTATCGAAATTATAGAAATATTCACGTAGGATTAATGCTATGAAAACTGAACACACCTTCATATCCTGCCTGCTCTGGTCTTCCAGGAATGTTGTGGTACATTACTTGCAGTGTCATCCTTGGTCGGTCAATTGGAATGCTACTCGCAAGCCCCGATCAAGATCGGCGTCTGCCACATCGTGATTCCTGATAGGGTCTCACTGAACACCAGGCATCTGGAGAAAGGCTGGAAAGGTCCAGAACATTGCGGTGCCTGGCGATATTGTGAATGTCTTAGTCGGCGGGCCCTCCCGACACAAGCAATCTATCGTTCCTCCGCTCAGCCCAAGCTAACGATACGTCACCCGCAAGCTCAGCACCCGACTCTCGGAGTCTCAACATCTCTTGCTGGCCTTTTGTGGTGTGTCGCTGCAACGGTTCATTCCCCCCACTTTCACCTAGCTGGTAGTATCTGCTACATACACAGCCGATTACCAAGCCGACACAACAACCCCCCTTGCCTCTTACCCCACCTCCGAAGGTTCTACCGCTTCGTCCATCCGGTCGCTTCATCCTACACCAAGTCATGGCGTCTTCCGACCTGGACCAGCTCATTGAAATGGGGTTTGAGAAGGAGAGAGCACAGTTGGCACTAGCAAAGGGCAGCGGCGGTACGTATCACATTCTTCCACTGGCTGGTGAGTACGGAGTAGCACTGACATTCTCGTGTAACCTGATAGTCCAAGGTGCCCTGGAATGGCTCGAACAGAATCAGGACAAGTCGCTGGAGGAGATTCAAGAGGCTGAAAGCGAGGAGGGCCCTGAACTTCAACCCGGTGAGGAAGCCCGCAGTTTGGTCTGCAACGAGTGCGGGAAGAAGTTCCGAAGCCACGCACAGGCAGAGTTCCACGCCTCTAAATCCCAGCATGTCGATTTCTCGGAATCTACGGAAGAGATCGCGCCCTTGACGGCGGAAGAGAAGAAGGACCGGCTGGAGGAGCTCAGGCAGAAACTGGCAGCTAAGCGCGCGGGGCAGTCGGAACAGGATAAAGTTGACAAGAAGAGAAACGAGGTACGCCTGAATTGGGCTGCGCTACGCTAAGGCAGATTTGCTGATTCGTTTTACGCCAGGAAATCCGGAGAAAGAGCACCAAGGAATCCCAGGACATGAAGGAGGAACTCCAGAGGAAGCAAATGCTGAAAGAGGCCCAAAAGAAGAAGGAAGAGAAGCAGGCCGACATCGAGGCCAAGAGACGCGTGAAGGCCAAGATCGAGGCGGATAAGGAAGAGCGACGCCTGAGGGCCGAGCGGGAGAAGGCCGAGCGCGCTGGCGTGGCAGCCCCGGCGCAGCCTGCTGCTGCTGCTTCAGCCCCCACCGCGTCGGGCCCGGTGGCCTCCAAGCCCGCCTCGGCCTACACGGAAACCCGCTTGAGATTCCAGACATCGAAGGGAAACATCATGAAGACGCTCCCCGTGACCACCACGCTGTTCGAGGTCGCTGCGGCCTTGAAGCAGGAGGATGGCGTGGACGTGACCAGCTTTGCGCAGAATTTCCCCCGCAAGGTATTCGACGCCGAGTACTTTGGGGAGTCGCTAAAGGACCTTGGTCTTATTCCCAGCGCAAGCCTTGTTGTTCAGTGATTGCTTTACATCCCGCATTTAATGTCAAAGGGCCAAGAACCTTGAATAATGAGATCTACCATACCATAAAGGCGTTGGAGATGAGAATGATGAGTTTTATGAAGAAGATACTCCATATCTCTCCCGCAAGATGCAAGAATGTTTACTTAGCAAAATACTTTTCTTGGTCTGGGTTCATGAGCACGTTCTGCAGAGAACCCCGACCGTAGCAAATGCGCACTCCCGATCAGCTGCAGGAGGAGCCGATCCGTAGCGTAGGACTGGAATAATCCACCGCGTCCTTGGCCATTAGGCAGTACTTCACTCGGGCCAAGCAGCCACGGGCCTCACGTGACATCGCGATAAGGCGTGTCGGCATCCATCACGCGTCGACACGCCGCGGGCTCCAGCTCGGCCTCTTTGTGCACCACTCCCCCTCTGCTTACGGGTGCTTCTTCAATGACCCCCCAGTCCCGCACCTTTGTATTCTCACTACAACAATGCCCGCGTATGTGCCCGTAATCCCCCAATCCCAACCTTGCCCCAACCCACAGAAGCTGACCGCGTCTCCAGTGTTGGCGACCAGCACCGCGGCAACCCAGCGACTATTATGATGCAAAACTCGGCAGCAGCAATGTCTGCAAATCCATTCGAAGAGCCCAAACAACGCCTCAACGAGTATACCGCCCAGGAAATCGCAACGCTTCAAGCCCGCCTCGACAAAAAGCTCGGCCCGGAATACATCTCCTCCAGACCGGGAGCTGCAGGACAGAGGGTGCATTATCTGCCGGCGGATAAGGTCATCAACCTTGCGAACGAAGTTTTCGGCTTCAACGGCTGGTCCAGCTCGATCCAGAACATCACGGTCGATTATGTATGTGCAGTCGTTCCCCGTCGTCTGTACAGCCTTTGGGTTCTGATGCGCGCGGGGTTAGCTAACACCTGCCTGCTAGGTCGAGGAGAATCCAAACACGGGGAAAGTTAACTGTGGGCTCTCGGTGGTAGTGAGAGTAACCTTGAGAGATGGAACCTATCACGAGGTGCGCGCAATCGCTCCAGTGAGCCGTCTAACGTCGCAATGCTAATACTCGGTCCATGTTAGGATATCGGTTACGGTCATATGGACAATGCCAAGGGAAAGGCTATTGCCCTCGAAAAGGCCAAGAAAGAAGGAACCACCGATGCTCTCAAGCGGGCCTTGAGAAGCTTTGGCAATGTACTGGGCAACTGTGTCTACGACAAAGAATACGTCTCCAAAGTCACCAAAATGAAGGCCACGCCGGTAGGCCGCCAGCGCGCGAAAACAATCATGTAACCAGCCACTGACTTCCCTTTCCTAGGCCAAATGGGATGTCGAGGAACTCCATCGTCACCAGGACTATGCTCCGATCAAGAAGGAACCCGCTCCCGCTCCCATTATACCTAAGCCAATCCCAGAAGATGACAGTCTACCACCCCGTCCGGCGGAGATTGGCAGGAGCAGCAACATTGATGATTCGATGGCATTTGACGGCGATGGGGAGTTCGGGAGTAAGTATCACTCATCAACAATCTATTCGCTGGTAACATTATCATTAACCCATATCCAAGGTGACCTCTTCGACGAAGCCGACTTTGGTGTTGGCGGATCAGGCAACCCTGATGAGGTAGTAATACCGGAAGCACAGCGAATGCAGCAGCAACCGCCAACGCCTCTCCACGGACTCAATGCACAGCGACGACCCTTCGACCACAACGCCGGCGGGCCAGTGAGGCCCAATCCAGCCATCGTAACACCATCCAAACCAGAACGACCCTTCAACGCAGGCCCAGCCTCCAGGCCCATCACTGCCCAGAATTTCAACATCATCAACAACAATAACAACCAACCCAACCAATACGCACCTCAACGCCAATCCGCACCCCCACAGGGCTTCCAACCCAACAACCGGATAATCCCCCCGGCCCACCAAACCGCAGCTAGTCCCCAAGTCCCAATCAAACGCGAACTGGGTGCGCCCACCACCACCGGCAACGACCCCCTCAACCCCCAAGACACCCTCCCCCCCGGCACCCCCTCCGCATCATTCTTCTCCGCGCGTGCCGCCGACCTCCTCCGAGAAAACCCCAACGGCATGTCAACCGGAGCTTCAGCCTTCGACCCCCACGCCGAAAGCCCCTCCATCCGCAAAACCGCCGGCATCGACCACAACAAGAGCGTCCCCATTTCGCGGCCCATGCTCAACGGCACCAACGGCTCCCCAGCCACCAACAGCACCCGAGACTACATCAACCCGTCTCAAGACATGCATCGAAAGATCGGAGCCCCCGGAGTTGGAGCCGGAGCTGGAGCTGGAGTCGGAGTCGGCAGCCCCATGGCCCGCGGCCCATCAACCTCATCCTACCGTCCCCTAACACGCCCGAACATCGACCCCCGTGCTGCTGTCCCCGGTGCTATGAATGCGAATCTGAATCGGGCCTCGACCCCACAGACCATGCCCCAGAACATCAACGGGAAACGTCCCCCCCTGTCAGACGTCACAAATGCATCGAACCCCGGCGGCGGCAGCGGGCCTGCTCCTATGGGACCGGCGATGAATGATCCGAAACGGCCCAGAATGAACCCAGGTGGACCCATGCCACCGCAGCAGTAATACTTTTGGCCTGATATGTATATGTGGTCGTGGTCGTGGTGGTTAAGAATGCAATGCATGCACCTAACGAACTACATTACATAACCCCTCATGATGTCTTCATTGTTATCGGTATATTATTCATGGTCTGGCGTTCAGGGAATCCCAATGGGATGGATGGATCGGGATCGGGATCGGGATCGGATGCTGGCAAAATTCGGGAGCCACTGGATGATTGATTGTCTTGCTTGGATGGTAGCTTTTTTTTTTTCCTTATGTTTTTGCTGTTGACTGCATGCCACTATGCTGAGCATTGCCTAGGCAGATAGATGACATGGTTCTTATGGTTGCTGCACTGGCAGATATAGTGGTGTCACTACATAACATATCTTACATGATATTGATATTATCGAGAGCTTAATCTGAATCACAAGCTTATGGTCTATTCCTATTAGGATACAACCCCCCCCCCAGATCATGATAAACCCCCCCCCCCCAGTAACCCTCGCTTTTTAAGATATTATCATAATCATTCCTCAATCAAAACCCTCCTCACTCCCCAGGTCGCTCAAAAAACCGCTCACACAAAGCCAGACTCCCCACCTACAAGTTCCCTCTCTTCTCCTGTTCCCTCTCAAACGCCTCAAATAAGGCCCTGAAATTCCCGGCCCCGAACCCCTCAAACCCATGTCTCTGGATGATCTCCAGGAAGACCGTAGGCCGATCCCCGACGTGTTTCGTGAAGATCTGCAGGAGATAACCCTGCTCGTCGAAGTCTACCAAGATATTGTGCTTCTGGAGCTGGTCGATATCTTCATTCAAGGTCATATTTGCGGCGGCGAGACGGGACCGCATGGCGGTGTAGTAAATGGGGGGCACGGAGAGGAAGGTCACGCCACGTTGGGAGAGGTTGGTGACGGCTGTCAAGATGTCCGTCGTGAGGAGCGCGATATGTTGGCAGCCGGGGCCGGCGTTGTAGTCTATGAATCTGTGGTATATAGTTAGGACCTTTGTGGGGTCTGGCTTTGAGGGAAGAGGAGAGGGGGAACGGACTCTTCGATTTGGGACTTCTTGAGGCCAACGGCGGGTTCGTTCATGGGCATTTTGATGACTTCGTTCGGGGAGGCAACGACGACCGAGCGCATGGCCGAGTATTCGGAGCACATTTCTTTGTCGTCGACGGTCCAGTAGCGGTGGAAGTTGAGGGCATCTTCGTAACTGGGAGGGGAATGTTAGTATGTGTGGCATAAATTGGGGGGAGGCAAAGTATGAGGGGGTGGGCGCGTTACTATTTCACAATGCTGTCTAGACCATCCCAGGCCTGATTCCCGACGCAGTGGTCAATCTCCACCACTTCGATCTTGGGTAACAGGTCGTTCAGGCGGTCTTCGCCAGACTTGGACTGGTAGCCGGGAAGGAAGATGCCCTTGTATGCAGACCGGTTGATCAGAGTGTGCGCAGTATCCCCGTAGGTTTGGATCGTAGCGGAGAGGACCTCGCCGTCGTTGTCAGTGAGGGCTTGCGGCTTCTGGAGAGAGGTGGCGCCGTTCTGCACGGCGTGTTCCCAAACGCCGGTGACATCGTCAACGGCGAAGGCGATATCCTTGACGCCATCGCCATGTTTTGTGAGGTGGGCTTGGACTTCGCTGAGATGTTGACGGTCTGAGTCGGAGGCACGCTTGTCCCAAGTGTGTTCAGGGCTGGCGATGGGGGCAGTGAAGACGAATCGGGCCTTGCCGTTGGTGACGACGTAGGAGCAGGTCAGGAACGAGCCGGTCTCGGGCCCGCGGTAGGCGACGATGTTGAAGCCAAAGTGGGCCACGAAGTAGCTGGCTGTTTGACGAGCGTTGCCCACATACCAGCTGATGTAGTCAAATCCGGTGTAGTTGGGACTGAGGCTGCTCATGGCAGTCTTTTCTGGACTGGGGTTGGAGTTGGGTAGAGGAGACATGGTGATAATGATAATATTGTGGGTTTTGATCCTATCGAGATTTAACTAAAGAATTGTGGATTCCCCGGATCTGCAACGGTACTTGAATATCTTTATATCTGCCCCGATTCATTGGCATGGGGTGAGAGCATGAGGTCGGTAGGTAGGTATAGAGTCCTGTGTAACGTGCAAAAAGGCAACCCTCTAAGCGAGCAGTAGACCGCAACACCACCCATCACATTGTATTAGCTTTTTTTGTGCAATAACTTGGCATTCACTGCATCAACAGCCTCAGTCAGGCTTTCACGGGGCTGCTGAGGCGGCTCGGCGTGTGGCCGTGTAGGTAAATAGACATTCATTGCTTCCCTTGCTCTTTCTTCGTCATCAGCTGTCCCCTCCAAGCCCATAATTGCTTTTGATTATTCCGCACATAATACTATTATCTTGTTCTCCGTCAGGGATCGTAGTCACTCGTTCCTGTCGTGCACGACTAACCGGACCATGTACGATGGATCACATCCGTCAGCCCGGAGGTCCGGATATTGTCTCCATCTGATAAGTAGATCCTTTCGGTCAGCTTTGGACGGAGTTGCAGAGTGGCAATCCACGCCGGCACTTCGTGCATCGAACTCAAAACAAAAAAAAATCATCAGGGGGGGAAGGGAGGGGGTGATCATCTCCTCCAGGAGGTATGCGCATCTGGGCCCAATCTCAGCCGTAAGCAACGAGTCAAACGCACGACGCCTCGGAATGGAAAAGATGGGTGGGTGCATATGGACTCCAGATGGTGGAGAAAGTTGGGTGGACGCAACGCCATGACGTGGAGCAATAAACATGGCCTGTCTGGCTCTAGATTGCCAGGTAGTCGACACGCCAATGTGATACCGCTGTTTCGTGTGCAGAAAGCCGCACATGCCGATCCAGCATCTCTCCTGGGGCCTCCTGAGTCCTGCCTGAAACCATCAATGCAGAACCCCAAAAGTGATCTGTCATTATTGAACGCGGTCCAGCTGAATAGAACCGCCACCGAATGTCTAG
The DNA here is from genome assembly GCA_003184645.1 of Aspergillus ellipticus CBS 707.79. Taxonomy (NCBI): domain Eukaryota; kingdom Fungi; phylum Ascomycota; class Eurotiomycetes; order Eurotiales; family Aspergillaceae; genus Aspergillus; species Aspergillus ellipticus. The sequence continues at coordinate 62,990 of KZ825858.1, read as the reverse complement.
CCTTGCCCATCCACCGTACTGCAGCCCGTCATGGGATGAACCCCCCGCTTACTTCAATAACCTTACCCATAATCCTGGATACTATCAGTTTCTTTATGCAATAAAGCCGGTCCTCTATAGGTATGTACCAGCATCATCATTGAATCATTGATTGATTGATTGATTGATTGATTGATTGATTGATATGGCAAGAGTAGGTATGTATGGGTAGTACTGGATGTAGTATACACCGATGATAATGATGATGATGATGAAGAAGAAGAAGAAGGAGAGGGAGAAGAACAAGCAGACAGAAAGGTCTACAGACCCACCCGAACCGCAGACTTGAACTGGACTCGACGTCAGTATCTGGAATAGTATACTAGTAGACACAAGCACGCGCAAATAGAAGGAACAAACCGGAATAATCTGCGCCTTCTCCAAGTTCCACACGCCACTCCGGGTGTAGATGTCATTCTGGATGATCTTCTCCGCCTCCTCCTTGCTCTCCGCGACAACCACGAGCATGCTTCCCTGGAAGGAAAGGCGCTCACCCTCCTTCGGGTGGCTTTCCAGCATGGCACCTGTTTTTTTTTTATTATGATTATTATTTATTTTGTTTCTTTATTTATCTGGGACACAGGGTGTGTGGGGGGGAAGGCACGAACCACCCACGACCACGGATCCGGCCTCGACGAGGGGCTTGACGTCTTCCAGATGTTGGCTGTTGTTGCATGCGCGGTGGTGTTAGTCCTACTTAACCCTGGTGGGGATGGGAGTGGCAGGTGAGGGGCAGATCATACGAGCGCACTTCCAGTCTCTTGGCCATCATGCCGGGCTTGTCCGGGACGATGCAGAGGAATTCGTTCTTGGCCGACATGATGATGACACGGGGGTTCTTGCGGTGCTGGGGGATGCGTTGAGTTGAGAGTTGAGAGTTAAGTGAGAGAGAGGGATTGTTTTGCCGACGGGAAGGGAGTGAGTAGTTAGTAGTGGCAGTGGAAGCGGGGAAGACAAAGTGGGGAGCTGGAGGCTGGAGCAGCCCTTAGCCGGATCCCACCCACGCCCGATATAGTAGGGGCAGTAGTGGCAGTCTATCGGACATAGAGTATAGTGTGTCTCAGAACCCCGGTGCACGGTACTGCGGCTTCGTTGGAGGCATGGATATGGTATGGATATGTCATTATTTGACTTCTCGGTTATACAATCACAACAAGCCCGCCAGATTGTAGCCTATATATGTATGTACATGGACGCCAGGCACCCGTGGCCCCGTGCATCGGCCTCTTGCCTCGTCCTCGAACCAGCCAGCAGTCCATCCCAGGTCGGACTCGGCTGTCCAGTTCTAGGAACCCTCGAGCAGGCCCGGCCAGACGAGTAAGGCCATCAGAACGCCATGCCTAGGAAAGGACGGATCTCATGGCCTGAGCCGGGAAGAACAAGACAAGCTCCAACCAGAGCCCACTCGCGCTCACTCTCTTTATGAGCTTCCAATACCGCTGAACACTGTCCCCGTAGCGCCAACAAAAGCAGACATAACCCTAGCACGAAATACGAAGAAGAAGAAGAAGAAGAAGAAGAAGAAGAAGACTAATTACCGGCGTCGTGAGATATCCGTCCCAGCGTCCGAGAGTGCGATCAAGAAGAAACGAACAAAGAAAAGACAATAAAAGCGTAATAGGAAAGCCTCCATGCAAAGAACCGCTGCAAGGGCTCGGATATACACGGGAAACGGGGGTATTCAGGTTTCAATGAGGAATGGAACGGGTCGCTCCACTCGAACGGCGCGGAAATGAGGATCAAGATCGGCTCCAGAATGCAGCTTAATACGCCTTGCGGTCCCCGAGGTTACCGGGCTTCTCATCCGTATCGATGTGCCACACAACGTAGTTCGGCAGACCGTACACCTGGTAGCCTGCCCGCTTGGCCATGCGCGCGAATCCCTCCGTTTCGGCCTGGTTCTCGAACGCATACGCCGGGAAGTTGATGCCGGTCCGGTGGACATCGGCCTTGACGAGGATGTTGACACCGCCAATGCCGTCCAGCTCGACCTCCTCGTCCTTGTTCTTTCTCCAGTCGCCCATGCCAACGAGGTACGTCCGGCCAGTGTCATACTCCTTGTAGCCCTCCGCCAGAACGGTGTTGGGGTCGAGAGTCTCGCGGAGTCTGCGTCCCTTGTCGGATTCGATCCAGGAGTTGTAGTCAACTGCGAAAGTCAGCAACTGTTTATCGTCAAAAAAAGATCCCTCATTACATACAGCGACCCTCAACATCAACACCATCCCGGTAGCGGTGGAACCAGATGTCTATAAAACAGTTAGCTCTCTGCACAGAACGGCCATTCATGGGCCCAACGTACTTGGAACGAGAACATCCCGGTCATGAGCGATGAAGTCCTCAATGATGCTAGCGGGGCTGTCGAAGATATCAACGTCCCTCCAGTAGACCCAGGAATGGTCAGGCTTGAGCGCCGAGTAGAGCAGGTAGTTGCGGGCCCTGCCGATGGCCTTGCGGCGCGGGCCTTGAGCCGCAAAGGAGTGGCGGTCCTCCACGTTCATCTCCGTATCGGCCCCAAAGTCCTTCTGCACGATTGTCGCACTGCGGAAAGCGATCTTCTCGTCCACCTGGTCCTGGATGCGAGCCAACTCCGCGGTGAGAACGGCGATCGTGTCATCGCTGGAATCGCCCACAAGAAAAGCCAGGTCGATCAGGTCGTGCGGATACGACAGCTTGTAGAGGAGGTTGAAGTAGTTGACCAAGTGTTGAGATGCATCCCTCAGAGGCGTCAGGATGAGCACCCGCTCCGAGTTCGAGACCGCCTGAGTGGTGGATTTGATGGGGTTGAGGTCGACCGTCTTGATGCTGGAGGAGTTCACTTCGTAGGGATCGTGGTGGTTGAAGAGCACGGGGGTCTGCGTGTGAGCGTTCCATTCAACCATCTCGTTGATGGACATTTCCATCGGCGATTTCGAGGGACCATAGCAGTAGAAACTGGGTGCCGCCGTTAGTGCCTTCTGATCGCGTACCTGGCTATTGCCAGGGGTCGTGTCGCAGGCAACCCGCCGATGCCGAGCCATGTACTCACCTCTGCATTTCGGAGGCGGACTTGCTGATGCCACGCCATAGAAGAACCACCAGACCAGTGATTGCCAGTGATACCAGGAACCTGGTCCGTGTGACCAGGAACAGAACCGCCCGCCATGGGGGTAGTCTCGCCTTGGCCGACTTCCACGTTACACCACCCTTGGGGAGCAACATCTTCGCGACGGAGAAAGGGGCAAGGCTGGAAAGCCGATTAAAACAGAAACAATGATCACGCTTTTAGGAGGCAGAAACCACAGACGCCCAGAACAGGCGACGATTTCGGGGAGGGGGTGGTATATGGCTGGGACACCGGGGTCCAGGGAGATGATCAATCTGTGTTCGACCGAACGACACGCGGCGAGACGGGCGGCGGAATAGACGGACCGTTCGGGGGAGGGAAAAGGAATGGGCGTCGACACGGCGTTGGCAGCGACGATCACTCGGAATCGAGAGGGCAATCCGATGGATCGAGGGCGTCGACAGGGAGGAGCAGCAAGTCGGGGATGCGATCTGGAGAAGGGGAGCCAGCGATCGGCCGGGGCAGAAAAAGGGTAGGTAGGGTAGGGTAGGGAAAAGGCTGGCTGCGGGAGGTGGTGCGGCACCGGACCCCAGCGAAGAAGGAGAGGGTTTCAAACGAATGTGAGAAGGGAGAAGTGAGAAGAGGAGGACGGTGGCAGAGGGATCGGGACAGACACCAATGCAACCGAATCTCAAGCAGAATCAGTCAGTCGGCCGGCCAGCCAGTAGGGGCAGTCAGTCAGCGACGACAGAGGGGGAATTGGGGGAAGTGGTGGGAATGCAACGTCGAGGGCGAGACTGAGAGAGTCCAGGTTGGTTCTGGGTGACTGACAGTCTGGGAAGAATCGACCCGCCGGGAGTTCCAGCCAGAGTCCAGTTGGCCGCTTCGGGATTGGTCCGTTGCTTTTTTTAGCCGCCCTGACTAAGGGTCCCTGAGTCAGCGGCACAGCGCCGCGCACTAACGTTACTGGGCCGTTTATGCTTGCGCTTACGCTTATGCTTATGCACTTGACGCTTTACTTCGACTGCCCTTCTACTACGAATTACTCCGTACTGCATACTCCATACCTTAGTACTACCTTAGTACTGCCTGTCAGTAGCCAAGTACTACTTTACCCTACTTCACGGTCTTTCACGGTACTGCACGCGGCGCGGCACGGCACGGCACTTCACTTCATACTCCAAATCATCATTTCGCTCCATGCTTGCTGCTTGCTACCTTGAATACAACCAACGCCCAGGACCTGACATGATAAATGAAAAGAACAAGACCCCGAAATCCATCGTGCGTGTATGTATGATGTATGTATGTATGTATGTATAGTTGAGAGAGAGAGAGAGAGAGAGAGAGAGCCAGGAAATAAAAAAAAAATAACCCCATCACTGCCCTCCCAAGTCACCCGCCCTGCTTCAGATCCAGGCCAGTGAGTATGATGATAATTATAGCCGTCCCCAATATAAACAAGGAAGAAAGAGAATACAGACTCCAAACGAAACCCCCCTCATGCTTCCCCGGAAACTTTTTTCTCAGTTGATGTACATCGCGCTTGCTCCGTGTTCGCCGAGATACAGTAGAGCGAAGAAATCCGCGTGGACTCGACCAGGCGGTAAACAGATCACGGTGCTGGGCACTTGGCGTGCTCCCCAAGTATATGCTGATGATGAACGCTCTCGCTATGCCAGAAAACCCAGTTGAAATGAGAAAAAAGGAAAAGTCGGCCGCACAACGGCCGGTCTAAGACTTGACTCAAGGAGAATCATGACAAGGGACCAAAAAAAGTCCTCCTCGTGTGACCGTGAACCCCTCGTCGGCCGATTCATGGCGATGGGTTGAGGGACTGGCGCCGTGATACTGGCACCGAGTACGATGCGTGCGCGAACGCCGGCGAAGAGGGCCCCGTGATGGGAGGAGTGTGGGAAACATAGGGGTGCCCGAAGGCGTGGGAGGGACCCGCTGGAGCGAGCTCCATACGGGAGGAATCATGGCCGCTGGTGCCGATCTCGTCGCAGAAGACGCGCAGCCCCGGCAGCATGTTGCAAGGCTTGGTGTCAGTAAGGTGGGCGACAGGCTGGGATGTTGGGTGCTCGTTCTTGGGCGACCGAAACATGTGCTCGTATGATTTCAGCTGGAGCTCGAGGGCCTGGTTACGCTCCTCCAGCATCTGGTATTCCTGCTTCATAGCCTTGAACTGCTGCTGTGTCGTTTGGTTCTGTTGCTGAAGGCTGGACACCAGCTGCTGCAGCTGCATGCAGCGGAACTGAGGCTGCAGCTTCTCCGACAGATGCCGGGGCATCTCGTTCTCCAGGCGCATCAGGTGCAAGATGATGACGAGCATAAAGTCAATGAGAAAGATAGCCCCCTGTACAATGTGCTCCTTCGACTCCGGTAGGCTCTTCGAGGGGTTCCATCCTGCCCGTTCGAGAAAGAAGTCATGGAGCCGGCCGTCCAGCTCCCGGTGCAGCTGACTCAGGTTCTTTCGCCGGTTGCCCTCCGCAATGCGATGCTTTTCCCGCTGGTCGTCCGAGTCCGCAGAGATCATGCTGCCCTTACGCTTCCGCCCACACAGCTGCTGCAATGGTGGCTTGCGGTTGATGTGCTTGGGGGCGATCAGGTTCAGGAGCTCGGATATGGTGAGCTCTTGGGGCCACTCGAGGAGCTTCTGCGACTGCGCAGGCTCTGGCCAGGAGCTGTCGGCGGAGGTAGCTGGCGAGGGCGGGGTCACCATCTGCTCTCCTGCTGGCCATGAAGACTTGACGGGGAACACCTCCTGGGAGGTGGGGGGGCTAGCGGCAAATATTCTGGAGGTGAAGGGGTTAAAGGGGCCTCGGGGCAAGGGCTCCACGCGTGGGAGCGGGGGCAGGCGGCGGTCTTCGCTCATGTCGACGGCACTGGAGGCACTGGAGATGGAACGGACGCCCCTGTGCGTGGAATCACGTCACGTCAGTTCCTGCGTCTGTCGCCTGTCGGTGTGGCGAGAAGGCAAGGATGAAAGGCAAAACTTACGGGAGAGAGCAGCGACGCGTCATATCGTCAGCCAGGGAAGCCATATCTTCGAACCCCATGGCAGTGAGTGGTGGGATATGCGTGGGAAATGAAAGAGGGGGACAGTGCAGCGGGAAGATCTGTATGTCTGAGATGGGCTGTAGGCAGTGGCGGGGGGGATGTCTCTGATATGTACGTCGGCAGCAGTGCAGGAGGATGTCTGGGAAGGATATAAACAACCACCGAGAGGGGGAGAGGGGGGGGGGGGAGGATATAGGATATAAGCTTCAAGGGGGAGGAGCAATAAGAAAGCCCGGAGAGGCGAGCAAAGGTGATAGTCCCAAGCGATGACGACGATGATGATACAATCAAGGGGGAGGGCAGACAATCTGGGAAATCCACGAGGCACAGAGGAGGTGAGGACGAGCTGATGCTTTCCCAGGGATACGGGAGGATCCCGCTGCATGATTTATATGCTGGAAGCCGCAAGTGAACGAGGGGAGGGGGCAATGGCCGGAAGAGGGAGCGGAGGCAATGAAGGAGGGAGTGGGGAACATGGAGGGTCAGAGGGAAGGCCAGAGGAAGGCCAGAAAGGACCAGAGAGGATCAGAGAGGACCAGAAGAACGCCATGGTGGTGGCGCTCAGACGTGCAGTGGCCATGAACTGCAGACTGCTGCAGCAGCAGTAGCAGCAGCAGATGGTGATGCCGATGGAAGGCGCGGATGTATCACCATCCACGACGAAACGGATTAGCTCGATCTGCGACTGCCTCAACAAGGAAATGGCCCATCGTCGATGACATACAGCGGCGGCTGCTACTGCTGCTGCTGCTGCTGCCCCCGGTGGAGATGTCCGTTCTGGGCCTTTTCCTTTTCCTTTTTCTTTTTTCTTTCCTCAATGCCCATTGTCTGGTCCTTCCCTGCTTCCCCTACAGATTATCTGCAGCTTTCATCTCCATCGGGCCTCCTCTGCCTCCTCCTGCTGCTTCTGCTTCTGCTTCTGCGCCTCCTCCTCCTCCTCCGCCGCCGCCGCCGCCGCCTCCACTCCTTCATCTTCCTTCCCCCCTC
>KZ825858.1:11785-55785 GCA_003184645.1 Aspergillus ellipticus CBS 707.79 | reverse complement strand
CCCCCCCCCCCCCCTCCCCTCCATGACCACATGCGGGGATGCAAGACGAACCTTCCGGCAGAGTTCGACGCCTACGACTAGTACTTTGGACTCCAGCCCGGTCTGGAGCCCATCTCTCTATCACAAAAGAGCACAGACGCGAGGCAACACCGGATCGACGAATCAACGTGCCATGATCCCGATGAGCAAGAGAGTCGGACGAGAATCGCAGACCCTTGATTTGTCACCGCCGTAGCGGTTTTCGATCTACACGGGGCAAAAGGTATCGAATCCCCTTGCATTGCGGCCATCAATAGTCTGTTCGGGCCAATGGCCATGATCCGTCTGCCTGTGTCCACCCGGATCCTGGGCCCAGACGGCGATGCATCCGCGAAACCCATAGTGTCGACGTGCAAAACGTTCCCATCGTCTGGACAAGCGCGGCCTGGTGGCTGCTACGGGGGTGGGAACCGGGTCCGCGGCGCTTATCCGGCTGGCTAATTCGAACAATCGCTCTGTTCCGAAGCGGGTAACGCAGTGGAAGCCATGGCATTAACCCCCAGGGATCCCGAAAACCAAATTAAACGCCAAATAGGCCCTCACGGCCAGATCGGATCCAGCATCCGGACCACCCAGCTGGAAGGCTTCGCAGGCCCGTCGACTCGATCGCCCTGATCAGCCCAGATTCGACCCCCCAATCGAACTACGCCCGGTGTACTATGTATAGCACATGCTCTGCACGGGAGCTGGGGACACTGAACAGAGGGAGGGCCATGGGAGCGGCCTGGGCCCGACTCTCAGGGCGGAGGACGCCTCCCCTCAGCCTGCGACCCAGTTGAGGATACTTGGCCAAAGATGACAAAAGTACCAATAAAGGGTCATGAGAGCCCAGGGCAATAATGTACTATACATAAACATCCGACGCTCAGGCAGGCACCGGCTCCCCGAAAGCAGATCGCCTCAGCAGGAGGGGGATCAGAACCTAATAGCACGAAGCAAGGACTTCGCAAAAGAATCCCCCATGTCCTCCGTACCTGGGACAAGCCCTGCGAGGAGACAATAGCCTCAACTTCTTCAGAGGGCCTCCGCACCAGACGGTCCGCTGCATCTATCATGAGTCATGATCCGGGGCTATTTTGGCCGGGTACGAATGAGGCGACTGCCCGAAGTACCTGGCACAAAGCCCTTGCCCCCATCGGTGCCCTCGTCAGTAGTATCACAAAGTGGCCATGTCTACAATGGCACAGGTTAGAACCGAATGGGCCCGAACCAAGGGGTCAAAACTCGGACAGAGTTGGGATCGTCGACACCCGAGGAAGGGCCCATACACCTGGGTCACCGGGAGATCCCAGCGACCAGGATTTGACGGCTGTCAGGCCCCAGTTCTGGACTGCTTCTTTTCTTGATACAGGTCGGGGATGGCCCGTCGCGATATCCTGGCTCGGACCTAGGCAGGGAATTTGGAATCCCGTCGGACGTCTCCAACGGACAGGCGATATGAGAGGGGGGGGAGGAGGGGGTGTTTCGGAGGACTCCACCGGACTATGGCGAAGAGAGACGTAGTAGAGGGGGGTGGGCTATTCCAGGGCTACGCCGATGACCGTTCAAGAGAACGGTGGTTGTGCGGGTGACAATGCAACCAGTGGACGGAATACCCTTCAAAAACAGTATTCTGCGCTCCCTGGACGGGGATGATGCTTTGGCAAAGCCCGGGTAGGACGTCAGTGGAGAAAGGAGAGACCAGGAGGCGAGACCAGAGTCACTGGCCGTATGGGGAACACCAAACAGGACAAACCCCAGAAGGGCGTTGCTGATGTATGTGAATCAAGGTGGCAGCCAGATCAGATCTGTCAGATTTGAGTGCCCCGGATCTGAGGATACGGCATGAATGAAGAAAAAATGGGTCTCCTAGCTCCAGCCACGCCTAGGCCGCCCCACGTTGAGAAGAGTTGGGGGATTGGGCGATCATCATGGCCTTCTTCACCCTCTCCTGGCCAGCCTTCCATATGGCAAAGTGGTTGTTCCGGGGAGGGCAGTCCGTCTTGGGCGGACTAACGTGGTTAGGGCAGGCTCAAGTCATTCCCAAACAGGCAAGTCTTCTGCCCTAGTAGCCGAGGATGAAGATGGCACCGTCCAACGCTATCGCTCTGTCCGCTCGTCCCTCAGGATACGACGGAGCAGAAGGCCTGTTGCGGCTTGGCCACTTCGCCATGTCGCCCGGTATCAACGAGTATGTCCGATCAATTTGCCCCCAGGACCACCGATAGCACCACAGTGGAGGCTCGAAAGTACCACTGCTCCATAGTGGTGAGTTGGCAGTACATACATCCACCGGAGAGCGTCATGAAACACTGGACACCAGTTGGGAAAGCAGCAACCCCTGCTGGGCCCGAGATCGCTCGCACGCAGTGGACGCCAGGCACGAACCTATTCGTAAACTCTGGGAGCGCCGCGCCCATAGATTGCATACAGGCATCCTTTCCTACAGGGCCTCCAGCTCACGGGCCCATGGACGAACCTTAAGAAAATTGTCCGATGGGCCCTGAGTTGACGAGTTTCGCATATTTTCCGGATTATCGGGGCCTCGAAGCATCGATAGGTGCCAGTCTATTGATTAAACCAGGGAACCCCAGCCGCGAGGGTAGGGACACGGCCGGCCGTCGATTGCGAGGGGAGGGGAGCGGCTGAAGCGAACCTTAATGGGTTCATGAGGGCGATAGCACGATTTACGACGTACGGGGAACTGGTTCATTGGGAATTGGGTTTTCCGGAGTCGTCAAGTTGAAAGGCTCCTTCATTAACGTGGTGGGCGGGTGCCCTGACTGGCAGGAAAAGGACGAGCCGAGGAGCGATTTAGGTTTGGTGTAGATTTGGAATTGTTACACGGCATCGATAGCGGGTCCAAACAGTCGAGAGGCAGGCTGCCACTACTGACACTGACAGATACTGGCACTGGCACTGGCACTGGCCCTCCCTGCTCCCAGCGATCCATCCGTGACGGACGGCGATGCGGATGAAGAAACTGTTCTTCGCTGCGATCCGGCCACGGTCTTCTCCGTGGTCAGTTCACCACCACCACCCACTTCAAAGGTCGCAGGATTCGTAGGGGCAAAACCCACCCGCGTCGTCTTCTGCTTCTGCTCCTCCTTCTCCTCCCTTCGAGTGATGCATCACAAAAGCAACCACACCCCCGCCTAGACCCCTTCGCGCCCCTCAATGCGTTGGCCAAACCCGGTAGCCAGTCACCCGGCTCACACCTCTCAAGCTACCCGGCTAGTCTACCTGTCGACTTGCTTACAGCAACTTCCCTGCCTCTACCGGCTTCCCCAACGGACCCGTTCAGCCCCAGCCGGCTACAGTAGTACGTACGCACCTCATCAGATGCACGTACATAACCCATGGCAAGAGCGACGCACTTATGCACACCCACACATCAGCCATGCCCGTCATGGCATGGATCTCAGCAGCGACCGGGATGGCCCTGCGTGCCGCGATGCAAGATCGCCTCATGTATCAGATTCTCCTCCATGATGTGATCCTTCGCCACTCGGTTCTGGCCGGGCCAGACTAGCCTGCTAGCTGCTGCTGCTGCTGGCACGAAGTCCGTTGCCTTCCGGATTCGAACAATGCCCGTTCCAATATTGAAGGACGAGACAAGGCCGAGTTCGCACCTCGCGCCAGCAAGGCTCAAGCAACTCGTGCCACTGTTTCAGATTCCCAAGGGCGCAGGGAGCCATTTGTTCTCCCAGGATTCCATGATTCGATTCCATCTGTCGGCACAAAATGCTCTGTGTAGTTGCCGAGCACTCTATACGGAGTACGTCGTATCTATTATTGTCGCCATCGTCGTTTCTGCAGGCGTCCTAGTGCCACCACCTTGCCTTAGCAACAACCATCCCTACGACGAAAGCACACACTTGCGCACTCTGCAACATATGACCTCTAAGCGAGTGATGCTGTCGGTCTTGCCACTGGATCTCGTTCCAGGCCTCTCCGGTCGCACCCAGGCAGCCTTTGGATTCGGGGCGCGAAGAGTGGATTTCAATATTCCAATACCTCAGCCCAGTTATGGAGTCGGGATTCTATTCTTATCCTGCCCAGCCCTAAGCCGGGGGAAGAGGGTAGGCAACCTGAGGCACCACCCACATGCAAGGCATCGACTATCGTCCATCTATCATATTGGCAGCATCATCATTAACCAGGCAGAATGTCCATTCCGGTCCAGACCAGACAGGAGTACTCCGTGCCTGCCGGATGACTCTATTCATTCTGGCAGCCACCCCAAAACAACAGAAAAAACAAAAGGTACAGACGACTAGCATCCTCCTGCCATCCCCATACCTAAGTAGTCGTATTTAAAGTTAAGATCACCACTGAGTCAACACCCATGCGGCATGCATGATGCCACCCATAGTCTACTCGTCGCATTCAGAGGCTATTCCTACGTACCTTGTTGCGCAGGTAGTACATGCCTCAATAGTCCGCCATCCACCCACGATACCACCTACCTACCTAGGCATCAAGGCAATGATAGCCAGAACCCATATCCCGATATCCCCATTTCATTCGATTGCTTCAGACCCCGTCTTTTCCAAACCCCCCCTCCCCGTCCCATCGTGGATCCCATACTAATGGTGGTAGTCGATCCACCGAACCAGCCCCGGGAAAATGGCCCCGGCCACCCAGGCGTCGCGAACACGTCGTGGGTTGTTTACGGGCTACCCAGATGGTGAGTTGAAGATGCATAATCCACATACTATAGTATGCCGTACTAACCACGTAGTTAATATATTTAGTGCCTCCGTAGCAGCAGTTAGCCAGTGGGATTCACCGGGATCACCACATCTATCCGTAGTATCGATCCATCTATCCACTCGTCACAACAACAAAAACAACATGACAACAACAATAACAAAGTCGCGACCTACCTACTGTAAGTACCTCCCTGCACACCACCTACTTACCTCCACCCTCGACCGACCCAAGAAAAACCTCCCCTCGCTCCCCCTTCTTCCCACAAATACCACTTTGACTAATGACGCACATCGAGAAATCCGCATATCACCAAAAATGGTACTACTCCGTACCCTGCCCCAACACCACCAACCCATATCCAAAAACCTCATTAACCACCTCCCAAAATGACACATCACCCTCTAGTAGAGATACGGTAGGTAGGTAGGTACCTACTACCTAGTAGCTCGCCCAGCCTCCCCGAATTCACCTTCCCCCCCACACACAAAAGCACCGATCTCATCTCATCTGCGCAAGTAGTTACTCCGTAGAGTCCGCAGGTATCCTCCTCCCCCCCTCCCTCCGGAAGGGTACCTACAGTCCCGACGGTCCCTCTCCAGTCTCCAGTCCACTTACCTACATAACTACCTAGTACTACGTAGTCTCTATGCGTGTCTCGTTATTTGTATTTGCCTTCTGTACTCAAGTGTGCCTACCTATGCCTGTAGATGAGATGCCTAGATAGAGAGAAAGTTAGATAGCTCCTCCATACCAAACGAACGGAATATATAGGACCAACTGCATACAGCAAGTCCCTCCCTACTACCTACTAGGTATACCTACTACCTACCGACCTCCCTAACTAATTAACTCCCTAACTAACTAAATCACCAACTAACCATGCACGACCGACGGAGTACTAGGTACATCGTACATACACTCCAAAATTCCCGTGTCTCCATTCCCCATCACGGATCCGTGACAACACACACTCACATATTCATATCCACATCCACAAAGAGACAAAGAAAAGAAAACCCTAGTAGTAACTAAGCTACTAGGTACCTACCTACCTACGTAGTACACACCTAGTACCCAGTACATAGCACCTCCCTACCACCTCCCTGCCTCCCTCATTTCCCAACCTAGGTAACCTACCTACCTACCTACTTACCTACCTAGGGCAACCTCTCTTTTCCACTCCGTCGGGCGATCGACTAGTTACCGGATCCGGTGTGCTGCGTGGATGGCGCGGAGGGTCCGAAGTCTGTTTTCTTTGTTGTCTGCCGCTGTCGCTGCTGTTCCGACTCCCCGACTTGCTACCAACGGAGGGACTAGGTGCATCATCCCTACTAGTCCGATACTCCTGGGAGGGGACGACGAGGTGAGGGGGGCGGAGGGGGCCCGGGGGGGGAATCCCGAGATAGGTACGATACGTACCTACCTAGCTACGGAGTACCTACAGCTGGGAGGCTCCTGCGCAGGACAAACAAAGTACCTACCTACGGACGGACCTCCGGGAGGATGACGAAGGGAAGGGAAGGAAGGAAGCCAGAAGTCAGAAAGGGCGTGCAGATCGGGAGGCTACGACGTACCAGACGGAGCACAGACAGCAGGACTGGGCCGAGCCACTCCGTCAGGGCCAAACATAGCATGAAGAATGCAGCTGGCGGCTGTACGTATCCGTCGCACGGTCGACGGGAGCATCCCCAGCACGAGACGAGACGGAAGGCACGCTCCGACAACCACGGAGTACTACTTTACTATTACTCGCAGCCCGCGGGGATGCAACGGAAGCAACGTCCAACGTCCAACATTATACGGCATTAGGGAGAATGGATTAGGTAGGTAGAATCAACACTGTCATGGAACCGGCGCACACGTAAAACTTCAAAGGAACGTCTATAAAACAGTGCACAATAAGACAGGTCACAGGCCCGGGGCGGGACCGCAGCCCAGCCGCCTCGCGCCAGGCGTCCGGGCGGTCTGGGACCTCCGCGCGCTCAACTCGCCGTCTCATATCAAACGGATGCAGCAAATAAAAACCGACCATCTGCCGAGGACAGGACTGGCCCCGCTGTGCGAAATTTTTGCGCAAACAACCGATATTCAATTATTATCATAAGAACAGCAGAGGACGGGAATTAAGGAACCAATTGCTGATTAGGCAACTTTACACGACCAGGATAACGGTTCAAAAAAAAAAAAGCGTACACACAAATGTTTGGTATCAAAGGTCCTTTACAGAGCGTACTGGATCAGAGCACCGAAGACGGCAGCCAGACCAAGAGCGGGCATGCTGGCCACGTTCATGACCGAGGCGCTGTCGCTGGAGGTGGAGGAGGAAGAGCTGCTGGAGCTGGTGGAGGTACCAGTGCCAGAGGAGCCATCCTTGGTGGTGGGGTCGGTGGTGTTGGCCTTGCAAGTGTAGGTACCACGGATGACGTTGTTCTCACGCAGGGTCTTGAAGGCGCTGCAGCTGAAGTTACCAGTGCTCTGCATGTTGAAGCCACCCTTGACCTCCTCGAGAGCGGAGAGGGAAACACTGCCGATATGCATTAGCCACCAGATCGCACACACACGAACAAAAAAAAAGAAAACATGTAACACTTACGAGTCGAAGTCACCGCTGAAGTCAATAGCACCAGTCACCTCCTGGAGGTCGGGGAAGCTGATCTCCTTGAGCTTGTCGTTACGAGCAAGCTGGAAACCACCGTTGACGGTCTTCAGGACGGGCATGCTGATGTTGGAGATCTTGGAGTTGTCATCGAAGACAAGGTCACCGGTGGTGGTGAGGTTGGCAGCGCTGAAGTTGGAAAAGGTGTTACCCCAGAAGCCGAGCTGACCGGTGAGGGTCTCGAGAGAGGGGATGGAGACACCGCTGACGTTGCGGAAGGTCATGTTGGTACCAGTGCCAAGGTTGGGCAGGATAATCTGCAGGGAGTCCAGGTTACCGGCGAAGTTGATCAGACCGGTGGCGTTGGTGAGCTCGTTGACGTTGACGGTCTTCAGGTTGGTGTTCTCGGTGATATCGAAAGTACCAACGGTGGTAAGGGAGATACCATCCAAGCTGGTGAGACCAGTGTTGGTGATCTCGACATTGCCGGCGTCAGAGACACCCTTGGTGAAGTCGAGAGACTGGAGCTCGGGCAGAGCAGTCCAGGAGATGGATCCAACGCTGCTGAGGTTGGTGAAGCTCAGGGTGGTGAGGGTGGTCAGACCGTCCAGCTTGAAGGCATCGCCAATGGAGGACAGGGCGGAGGCAGTGAGCGAGGTGATGTTGCTGGCGCCAGTGCAGGTCAGGGCACCAGTGATGGAGGTAACACCGCTCAGGGTGAGGTCACCAGAAGCGCTCTCGCTGATCTCAACATCACCCTTGAGGGTGGTGCAGGTGGCGTAGCTGTCGAGATCGCTCTGGCTGGCGATGGTGATGGTGCTGCCGGAGGAACCACAGCCTACAGGATTGATTAGTTCCTGCCTCTCATCTTCATTCGAGTCCTGGGTTGGTGGTACTCACTAGCAGCCACGGCGGCCTGGGCCACAGCGAGGGCGGGGAGGGCGTATTTGATGAAAGCCATTGCTTAGGATATGTTGAGACTGTATAACTCCCAGCGTCAGTCAGATCAGATCAGATCAGATGCGCTCCGGGTCCAGCGCGAGTGCGACAGAGCTGCAGCGTGAATGCGGCGGGCAGGGAAGTCGACGAGGCCAGGCGAGGGGCACAACAAAGAAGGCGGACGACTTACGGATGACTGTGAGTTAAAAGTAGACAGTCGGGGGCAAGGCGAGGCCCTTGGTTGACACGGATAACAGCGTAAGAGCTGAGGGGGTGGTGAGACAATAAATAAGCGAGCGAGTGGAAGAGCTTCAACGAAGGAGAAGCTGTTTAGTGATGGCTCTCAGCGAGAGGATATGCGCGGGTGAGGCAGGCACGGGTTTGACGGGGAAAAGAAGGGAAGGACAGAGGAAAGGGAAGGAAACGAGAGAAAAGGGAAGGAAGGACTGGATTATTGCTGGAACAGAAAATCCGCAGGAAAGTGGGAAGGAAGACTTTCAGGGAGGACAAGACAAGAAAGGAGTCGCGGCCCCGAGGCTGGTGTGGTTGGTGGACCTGAGACCGGGGTTCTCCTTGCTACGTCTGGCCGGTATCGTGGTATCGTGGTATTTCCGTACGGACGGCGCCCGTACCGTACCTGCTGTACCTCCCCACTATCCACGGTAACGGGGAGCGGAAAAAGGACTGACTGGAAGAATCCTGATCCTGATCTTGGGCCCGGAAACGAGTCCGTCGGCCCTCCTAGTCGCCTCCATCCTGTAACACTTGGCCCATGACTAGCCCCCAGGCCCACCGCTGATTCGCCCGTCCGCCCCCCCTTCCCCCTCGGCTCTGGCCATTCATTCCAAACATTGGCCACGGTGCGGGTGCTGGTGCTGGGGCTGGGGCTCCAGCCGAAGCAAGCAGGTTGGATAGCCCCAGCCCCAGCAACTTCATGTCCGGTATTACTATCTATCCTGGATGTGACCTCCGTATCTGGTATCAAGGCCATGCCCCGTTTTCATTGGGATAGTGGCAACCCATCATTGAATAAACGTCATGCTTATTGGATTTAGGAACAAAAATCTTCCTACCTACCTACCTACCTTAGGTAACAAGGTACCTGTATGGAGTACCGTTGTTGGCTGTAACAGGAACCCAACTTCAAAGACCACAGCTGAAACACACAGAAATTGACAATAAGACACCACATCCTTCTGGATCCCACTGCTGCGCTGCACTGACGGATGATTTCCTCGATGGAATGCAGCGCGATGCATCACGGAGATTCGTCGTGGCAGGTAATGATACATACAAATTTAGCATCCTGCCGCTAGGAGGGGCCAGACCCCAATCGCACATTGTTAGGGGGGTACTGACTAATATTAGCATCCCTATACCAGTAGGACGTAACTATACCACCCTCTCATTAGACATTAACGGCCCCCGGCTTTATGACTCTGGCTCATCCATCCCTTCGTCGAAAATAGCAATCTTTAATCTCTCCAGTCTCTCCCTCTCTCTCTCTCTCTCTCTCTCTCTCTCTCTGCCTCTTCCACTAGCGACCCCGTTCTTCTCCCCCCCCTCGAGGGTTGGTCCCATGTTGTGAGACGGCGACACAGCTAGGTAGGTAAGAATGCTGGGAGTCTTAATCTGGGCGGGCAATGCCCCGTATTATAGGCTGTATGTCTGTTTCCAGCGGATGTATTGAGTTCTGGGCGACGCGGAGTGGTCGATCTGAATTTATTGGAATCTGAAAGGGGACCCGCTTGATTGCTTGCCTCCCACTGCGTGTGCCTGGCACTCGCTGTTCGGAGCAGCCCACCTTTCTTGGCCTGCCTTACATCGGTATGCGGCGGCCAGTTCGCGCGTTGGAATCCGGTCGCCTATCCAGCTGCCTAAGGAAATGGGTTTTGCCTCCCGGCGCGTCTCGCCGTCTTGCCCTCGGTGACCCGATCGCACCCAAGGTTTGGAGAGTCTTTTTTTTTTTTTTTGGCACCGTGGCCGGGTTTGCCCTTTGCACCCATTCTTCTGAATTCTGATGTTCCCCAGTCGTCGTGCTGGGCCTTCCAGGATGGGCCTCATGCCTGAAAACTCAATTCTCGTCTTGGCTTCAGGTACCGGCGGATCGTACGGAGTAATAACAAACAACCCTCCCAAGGCAGCTAAGAATAAAGTGGCGAATCCGTGCATTCAAGGCGAGGCGCGTCACGTGCCATGTACCATCGCCGGTCACACAGCCGTACCGCCCATGCCAACTTAGGTAGGTTTGGTCCCACTTGGCTCGGTCACAAAGTACTCCGGGTCTAACGCAGGAATGGTAATGGTAATGGCTAGTCGCGGTATCTGGGTTACCATACGCGATCGAAACTGGCCGGCGGGATAAGCCCATACAATCGGGGAATGATAGACCGGCTGGTTGCTGCCAGCACTCAGCACTCAGCAGGCCCTCTGTCTAGTGGCGATTACTCGAAACATCCATGATATGACACGATCACAGGCTGCTGTTGGCTGTGGCTCGGCAGCAACCTATTCATGGGCTAACTACGCCGTAACGTCCTTCACAGTGGCACTGTGGTGGCAGTCCCCGCTGTAAGGGTGTTGAATCGGTCCCTGGTGAGTGGTGACTGTCTCGCCCGTCACAGGAAGGAATAATCACGATGGGCCTGCGAGGAGATCCCGCACGCAATATCAAACCTGGAAATTCGATCGCCGTGGTCGCTGCCACTATTGCTTGTCCTTTCTCGATCCGTTTAGAGTTCTTCAGCTATCAGACCCATCAGCAACTCCACAGCTATCCGTCGCAATATTCGGGCTGGCCTGAGCGATATACCTCCTTTATTAGTGGCACGACACGCCCTTGCGACAAGGCCTATTACTGATTGATTACGGCATGATGGCCGTTGTGACCATGGCCATGGGTCCCATCATCATCGGTTATACCTCATTACCTCGATCTCGGGCTAGAGCTAGCGTTTACGAAGCGAATCATTGATGCTCGCTCGGGGTTTCAGCACTGTTTAGCACTGCGCTGCGTGTCTTGATGCGCCGTAATAAAACGCATGTAAGTAGGTAGTACTACCTAAGTACTTACTTACATATGTAGGTAGGAGATAATAATCTTACCAGCGAGCACGTTCTCCCTAACGCCACTAGACGCGGGTGGCTGGAACCGGCTAGCCCAGTTATGTCTGATAAGAATGGATATGGATAGGGATGACCGGTCGGATGCATCCAGTAGCATGACAACTGGATGATTTAGAGGGGCTGGGCATGAGCACACCCACCACCAACCAGCCTTTCGCCCTTTATCGATCTTGCCGTTGGTCTTCGAGAACGGATGGATTGCGATCACGGCATTCAGAACATCGCTGCGGAGCCAGGGATAAATGAATAATGAGCATAAGGCTCCATCCGCATCTGGGGGCTCATTTCGCATTAAATTGAGCTCAATCTAACCCCCCCTGTCATGTCCGCCTAGCATAAGGAAGGCCTCGGTCGATTGAACGGCGACAGGCGACAACTCACCTCGCTCCATTCCATCGCCATAGTAACATGCCCAGGAGCGACTCATCCACTAGTCCCGTCCGGGCCATCGCAGTCTTAATCAGCGGGGCGGCCAACGTAAGTACGTATGTACTACGGAGTCTGCGTGCGGCATCGATGGCGAAGCTTTTTCTGAAGATATTTTCGATGCTTGACAGTATCCAAAGTACGGGGTAAAATACCCATCTGGGCAACTTCTGGCAATGGAGCCCATTCGGATGGGAATGGGAGACCCTCCACGGCCCATACCTAAGCCCGAACGATGAACGAAGGCATCCATCCGTACATACAGTAGTACGCCAGTTCTTTCGACCCCTAACCAGCAACCTGCTGCAGCAACCAACCATCGCTTATTGTTGTTGACACCACTTTACCTGAGGACTAGACTGCCTTACCGGCCACCGACTGCGGAAGGCCTATCATCCCATGGAACCGGCCTGGGACTAACCCACTAGGCGCATCTATACTAGTCACGACCACGCAGTTCAGTATTCAAGTAGCACCCGATAGTGGCTGGGCATCTACGTGGATGGTGAACTGGCTTGGATTCGAGGATGACGCAAGCTTGCACTGCTGCACTCTGTACAGTTAACAGTAGTACTATACAGTAGCACTTGTATGACTCTAGTCGCTCCAGTCCGCCAGTCGGGTTGCGATTTCGGCGACATTCCGCATCTTATCACGAGCATGCCCGGTTCTTCATGAGGGCTGGGGGCGTCGAAAACGTCGGATGGAATCATGGCAACCTACGAGTACCACAGGGAAAATGTGGAACTTGGCCAATCGGACTATTTCCTTTCATAGTAATGGAAAAAGCAATGCTGGGTGGCTCTCGTCGAAGCTTTTCAGAATTGGGGGGGGGTTATGCCTATTGCCTACGCATCGCGAGATCCATAATCCTTCGAGGGCTTGCGGACGCGGATAAATCTTTCATGGGACGACGGTACGAACTACGAAGGATTTTCCATCGTTCCAGAAACTCGGTCGAAGAGGTCGGCAAATGCCCCTCCAAGGCCCGAATGGGGCCACCCCTTTAAGGATGGAGCCAGCAAAAACATATTTTTACTCCATGGAGTACGTGATCAACCCTTCGGGGAGGACCGACTCAAGCACGGTGGAACTGTCCTCCACCACTCCGAAGCTTATGTGGGAGTGAGACCATGATGGCCTTGACCGGCACTACTACTAAGGTACAAATGGGGATTCCTGGACGGGCCATGTCCACACATACCCCTATCCTGGCATCGACAAACTATACAGTATGTGTCTGCACATCTACCGTTGCGCAACCGGCGGGGGTGGGTGGGGGGTGAAAACACGAATGTCAGATGACATCAGTAGAAGCCTCGAGTCGAAACGGCCTCCGTGACTTGCAGATTCCAAATGCGGGGAGAAGAAGAAGTAACCATGTGATGGAGGCTGCACGAAAAAGAGGCGGCATAGTCTCAGCGCTCATCAAGCTTAAGCTTCCTGACGTCGAATCCCGGTCTGCTCGTGACTTCCCGAGCTTATGTACTCCCAGCTCAGCTCAGCCCAGCTCAGCTCTCGTGACTGCAACGCCAACCGCCAAGGCTGGCTGGCCGTTGAACACCGACACTGACATCCATAGCCTCAGTATTCCCATACAGCACCTCCTATTGACCTGCAGCTCGACCCCTAAACCAGTGGCTCTATGATGACCCTGCGACGCTCCGCTCGTCTGAGCGCGGTGGCCAACACCAGCCTGCCGCTACTGCAACCACCTGCCCAGGTAAAGCGAGCCAGCAAAGCTTCCAACACAAACGGCGTCTCAAAGGCCCGAAAGCCTTCAGCAAGGGGGGGAAAGAAAGCCGCTCTGAATCGCATCCCAGAGCAGGCGCCCCTCACAGAAGACACCCTCCAGTCCCAACCCAAGCCCGCCGCACCGTCTGCGAACATCTGGGACCCCTCCTCCCCCACTGATCATAGCATTAGTAGGCTGCATTCCACCCCTCCCCCGCTTGACCGACCGGTCGAACCGCACAGAACCAACGCAACGCTCCTCACCCCCCATGGCTCTTCCCTGGTTGCCTTCCCCCCGGGGTCAGAGGATGCATCTCCAAGCAAGACCGGCCGACCCCGACCAACCGCCACGACGGGTACCCTGTTAGACCAGGCCATTGCCCACTTGATCGCCACAGACCCGCGTCTCGAACCGGTGATCAAGCAGCACCCCTGCTCGCTGTTCACGCCCGAGGGGCTGGCGGAGGAGATCGACCCGTTTCGGAGCCTGGTCAACAGCATCATCGGACAGCAGGTGTCCGGCGTCGCAGCCAAGTCGATCCGAGATAAGTTTGTGGGGCTGTTCGATCCCAAGGACGGCAGTGACAAGAGTGCGGAGCGGTTCCCATCCCCGGAGGAAATCACCAAGGTCGATATCCCCACGCTGCGGACAGCGGGTCTCTCCCAGCGGAAGGCGGAATACATCCAGGGACTGTCGGAGAAGTTCGCGAGTGGCGAGCTGAGTGCTCGCATGCTGCTGAATGCCAGCGATGAAGAGCTGGTGGAGAAGTTGATTGCCGTCCGCGGGCTGGGTCGGTGGTCGGTCGAGATGTTTGCTTGCTTTGCCTTGAAGCGGATAGATGTGTTTTCTACGGGTGACTTGGGCGTACAGTATGTCCTCGAGTTGCTTTGACCGCGTTGCTCCGAAGGAACAGCACTGACTGACTTTGTTGCGTTACAGGAGAGGCTGTGCGGTGTTCGTGGGTAAGGATGTAAGTAAATTGAAGGGGAAGGGTGGCGGTAAGTTCAAGTATATGCCCGAGAAAGATATGTTAGAGCTGGCGGCGAAATTCGCCCCGTATAGGTATGTACATCATGGGCCCGCCCATACACCTCACCCACCCTCTAACAGCTATCGTAGGAGTTTGTTCATGTGGTATATGTGGCGAGTTACAGACGTTGATATCGCTGTGATGAGCGCTTAGAAGCCTAGGCAGGTCGTGGTTTTTGTAATGTACATATATACTGTACCATGTAGAACTTCTAAATGAATGATTGAGGGGGGCTCGGAGATAGTATAGATTTGTGATGGTGATGCAAACGCATCAATCAGTCTTGAGAAAGCAGACGGATGGACTCTTAAGTTCTAGCTCCGATATCATAAACAAGCAGCTTGTCAAACGACCAGCCAAGATCCAGCAGGGAGATAACAATACCCAACCACTGGCACCGACGACACCGACGACGACGACGACGATGACCGCTACTACTTCGCGAAGGGATTAAGAGAACGAAGACGAGTGAATTTGTACAGTATCAGTACACATGGTGGAGTGCATAAACGAAAAAGCATCAATTAACGACCAGCCAAATGCGCTTGACCGCTAAGCCGGAGGACAGCAAGTATCTTCTCTCATCTTGTCCCGCGCGTCTATAAAGCCCCAGCGGCATTTTTTTGGATACCGGCAACCACATGAATCCCAGTCCAGTCAACGATTTGACGAAATTTACCGCTTGACGATGAGGGTGTCGAGGTCGACACGCTCCTGCTGCTCCTTCTCGATCTCGCGGATGATGGGGCTCAGGTACTCGACATCCTATGGGAGGGAAGTAATCATTAGCATTTTATTCCGAGTTGTTTGTGTAGTAGTAGTAGTAGTAGCAGTATATATATATGCATGTATGTATGTATATGGGGTTGTCTGCCTTTCCCGATCGGGTTGCAAATCCGCTTCACGGGATTGGCCGAGACGGGTTGCGGAGAACTGAACGGGACCCATCGGGGCAGATGAAAGTCTTGAGAGATATGCAAATGAAATCGACTCACCTCGGAGGGCTTGGTCTGCTCAGCAGCGGGGAGGAGTTGGTGGGAGATGGAGCACTGTTTTATGACGGATTCGATGGTTAGTGGGTTATGTTATATGGGCGAGGAGGAGCGTTGCAATGGGGTCGGGACGAACCTGGAATGCTCTGCGGATACGGAAGACACGGTCGTAGGCCTCCTTGGGAGGGAGACGCTTGAGAGCAGTCTGGACTGTTTCGCTCTCCTCGGGGATCAGGTCATCAGCCCTGTCTTGGGTCAGCTCATCATGCTTGAGTGGTGGTTGGTGGTGTGAGGGTCATCTCCGGACAAGCGGCGACCGGAATCTGATCTGGAAGGAGAGAGACGCATAAGAGGTGATTGTAGCTCAATTGGCACCCGTTGCCCCCATTTCTTTCCATCAATTCCTCGTCGCTGGTGCTTGTCCGGGTGTCGATGGCAGGGAGGTCTACCTCAATCCGATTCTCCTGTAGCCGGCGGCATCGGTGTACCACTGAGCCAGAGGCATCATCCAGCGGTTGAGCCATGGGCGCTTGACGATGTAGTTGGCGAGGGAGGGAGCGGACATGGTGATTGATCCCGGGTGCGGGTGTGTTGGGGTCCAATTGACGGAGTGGTGTGGAGGAGGGGGATCGCGAAATGTCAGTCAAGCTGAGCAGGAGTTGGCCCGACGTTGGAGATTGTGCAAAACGGAGGTTCGGCGGGTGACTTTCCCAAAAACATCCGATGTGGTGCCTGAGGCAGCAGACATCGTTCCGAGTGTGCACGTGATTTTATTTGAAAGTATATACCTCAGGCTGTCAGGCTGTCAGGCTGTCAGGCCGCCACCCGCTTGGAGGCGGCCGGCGCGGACTCACTCGCGAGTCACCACCGAGACTGCCGGGACTCCACCTGACTGGCATACGACTAAGACAACTCCCAGCGCAATTCATCCCGTCCACATTGATCCCCGTCCTGATCCGTTCTGATCATCCACTCCGGCACTGCCGACTGCCCGGGCATCACGTTCCTTGCCTCGACACCATCCCCCGGTTCTTAGCTGGCTGGGCTTTGCCGGTCATTGGCCGTTGAACATTTTTCCTACATCCTGACTCTGCCCTCCGATAGGGAGCTGCGTTGCCCCTACAGACCCCGCCCGTCTGTGCTCCTGATAGAGCGCCCTTATCACCACACACACCGCACTGACAATATCGCCGTTCTCGAGAAATCTCTTTCAGTCCTCCCACGCCTGGGTAGATTTCCTTTTCACCCGTGCCGCGGCCGATATCGCACTCACATCTCCGCACCACGACTTGACAAGGGTTCTGCTGGGTTCCGGAGCGAGCACCGACATGCTCGGATCCGGGAACCCTCGGTGATATAACAGACGGATAGATTACTGCTTGGGCGCTGGCTGGTCGGCAAGATGTTTTCAGAAGGGCATGGCCCTTCGGGAGCCAGCGGGTCGAGAGAGCAGCAGAACACACCGTCTGATGGCGCTCCTCTATCACCTGTCCTCCAGGTGTCGGCCGAGTCGCCGTCCGAGCCGACACTTTATGACCGCCTCCAAATAATCTCTACGCGCGTGCCGGACTACTACATCACTCCGTTCTGCGGGGCCAGTGCGGGTGTAGCATCGGGGATCGTGACCTGTCCTCTCGATGTGATCAAGACCAAGTTGCAAGCGCAAGGGGGGTTTGCACGAAGACGGGGCAAGGCGGTTGAACCCAAGACATTGTACCGAGGCATGCTGGGTACGGGGAGAATAATATGGCGGGAGGATGGCGTTCGAGGCCTTTACCAGGGATTGGGGCCCATGCTGCTGGGATATCTACCGACGTGGGCGGTCTACCTGGCCGTCTATGATCGATCTCGGGAGTATTTCTACAACACAACAGGTGAGGATCTAGCTTCCGGTACTCTGACGGTGGTGCTAACGGTTGGACAGATAGCTGGTGGCTTTCAAGAGGATACGCTTCGATAACAGCGGGCGCTTGCTCAACACTAGTGACGAACCCGATCTGGGTGATCAAAACACGACTTATGTCCCAAAGCCTCAGGTCCGGCAATGGGTCCGGTAGTACGGAAGGCTACCGAGCTCCGTGGCAATATAACAGCACATGGGACGCGGCTCGCAAGATGTACAGAAGCGAGGGGATACGATCATTCTACTCGGGCCTCTCCCCCGCACTGCTGGGATTGGCGCATGTCGCCATACAATTCCCGCTCTATGAGTACCTCAAGATGGCTTTTACGGGCTATGGAATCGGAGAACACCCGGATACGGGCAGCTCGCACTGGATTGGGATCACGTCCGCGACGTTCCTTAGTAAGATCTGTGCCAGCACGGTGACGTACCCGCACGAGGTGCTCCGGACCCGGCTTCAGACGCAGCAGAGAACGTCGCCAATATCGTCGCCGGAGGAGGTCTCGTTCCGCGGTGGGCTTGACCACCCCCAGGACCGGGGCAGGCGCGCGGGAGCGTCTTCGTCGGATGGGATGCCTAATCGACCCCGATACTCGGGGATTATCCGCACCTGTCAGACCATTCTGAAAGAGGAAGGCTGGCGTGCGTTCTACTCTGGGATCGGCACGAATCTGTTCCGAGCCGTCCCGGCGGCCATGACGACCATGCTTACCTATGAGTATTTGAAGAAGCGCATCGGTCACATGCGCCATGAGGGGGGGTTAAAGCTGCAGATGCAGGAAGGCGCAGCGAGCGAAGGGATTTAACCACACTAGACGACCGGCTCCCTTAGCGGGGTGTACGAGCAGCGGGCTATCTATACCAGGGGGACTGGCAGCTAGTGCCAGCGAACTCATTTAAATCCCTGCCAGCCGTACAGCCCGAGTCATTATCACAGAAGACATTCTTTACGGGGGGCCATCGCGCCCTATTGTTCTGCCTGCACGTTGTTCACGAGACATCCTCGGCACTGTGCCCCAATCCCGGGGCTAGGATAGACTAATGATGCTCTGACAGGTGAAAAGACCCCGGCCTATTCGCACTGTTGACGATTCTTGGTGGCTTGAGTTTTGAGCGTCCTTTGTTTATTGTGTTTCGATAAACTCGCCATTGCAACTGTACATACACTTGATATCTGCCCCCTTCTAGAACATATCACGTTGTCAACAGTCGGATGATGAATTTGCTATCGGCTGTTTGTTCTGACCCTCCTCTCCAGACCCTGGATCATAAGTAGCCTTACACGTAAGTACCTATTGTAAGCTACAGTAGTACGTGCATTCACAGGGTCCGGAATGACATCACCCAGCTCCGAGGTCACGTGGCCAGCACACTAAAACCCGCGCGAAATTCTCTGCGGGAATTCCCTTACTGTCCCACACACAACCCTGTCAATTGTGATGGCGATAGGAAGCCACTGCTACGACATAATGGCAATGGGCAGTTGTATTCGCCACATCCAACCCGCCTACCAGATTGGCATGTCTATAATGGATTGACATTGTCGACTGGCATACACCATCCTTATTGCTGCTCCAGGAGAGCGCAGAAATATTTTGGTTTTGGCTTGCAGTAGCCGATTATCATTATCATTGTTGATTTCCATTTATATGATGAATACTTTTAATGGTAGATCCTGTTTTCAAACATGGACATGATCATTGATACACTGAAAATTCTGATTATGGATCGATATATGATATGGTTATGTTTGCTTGCCTATCCTCTATTATTGGGGAGGATGCTTGGGTTCTCCTAGAACTTGGAACTTGTTTTATTACAGCGAAAATAATATTATCCATTTTCTAAGAAAGAGAAAATCTCCCATAAACATACATGCCCCGATGTAGGATCATGCACTCCGTAGATGCTTGTATATACACCATGACTGTCCGTAATCTTTACACCCCTCCCTCCCTTTTCACCTGAGATAATGCACAACTCAACTTCAACTCAACTCAAGCCTTCTTCTCCCCCTCCCGACTCTCCTCCAATGCCTGCTGCACCCACGCCTGCTGCGACTCGGGCTTCTTCAGACGGGGCGCGGTGGTGGTGGTGATGGGGCCCGTACTGGCCGCGGACTGGGCCTCGCGACGGGCAGTGCGGATGGAGCTGATGCAGTAGGACCCCAGGATGAGGGCCATGGTGAAGGCGGCTATGGGGGCATTGAGGGACTGTCTGCTTGTTAATATGCAACTCTCGATTGCTTGATGAGGCATTGAAAGCACTGATGTAATGTAGATCGCCAGCAGCATGGCCGGGATTTATTACTAAGGCATGGGCTGGCTGGATGTTGCCTCCATCGGAATAACGATATATACTTTGAACCAAAACAGGACATGACCTCAGAATTCAGAAGGGGAAGGAGCGATGGATCATGATGACTCACCCCCGATGATCGGCCCAGGGTCTTTCCGGCCATTGGCGATGTCGATCGATTATCAGTGGTGCTAAGGTAGTAGACTGCTAGGTAGGATGTATGTATGCTATCTAGATAAGTAACTGTGCTCCCGTCGAGTTGTTCTAGCCGCAGTGCCAGTGGAATAATAATGAATACCTGGTAAGACAGGACAGGATAGGATGTAGCCTCGGCCCGGGTTAATCCGGCCCGGGCTTATCAGATGGAGGGCGAGACGATAAGGGATTGGTGACAATACCAGGCGGCCGGGCGCGCGGTACTGCTTGGTAATGCCGCCTGCAGAGGGTTCCCGTTGGCCGAAGTGCCGGGATGAACCACTCTGCTCCGCGGCCGGCCAGTCCTCCCCTTGGTCGAAGGCAACCCCCGAGAGCAGGTCTGCCCTATGGATGATACATCATACAGCGTGGAAACTGGACACTGGACACTGGACACTGAACACTGGACACACCATCGTCCGCCAGTCAGCATACCACGCAGCACCACCGGTTCGCCTGAACGTCATACCCTATCTCCGAGGCCGGTCCGCGGAGGCGACGGGGTTTCCCGACGCGGCCTAGCGCCGGTGAAGAAAGAGCAGCGCAGCCGGGCTAGTCGCTTCCCCCCCCCCCAAGAAACCATAATTAATCAATCGCATCGCCGGACTATCAATCTTTCATCTCATCACTTCCCTTCCACCACCTCATCGGCCTTCATCATCACCCACCACTTCCTATCTTACATCTCCTCTCTCACAATACACCCATCTCCCCTCACATACTCACCACACATCATGTTCCGTCGTCTCGTAACGGTCGCTCCTCGTGCGAGCAGCGTCCTCGCCTCGCCTCGCATCGTCGCCCCGGCCGTCTCCGGTCTGCAGTCCCAGACCCAGTCCATCCTCCAGTCCACTGCTCCCCAGCAGCGGAGAGGATACCATGAGAAAGATATGTTCTTCTTCTTCAACTGTGATATCCCGAGGAAAATGCTGACAACATTGCACTGTTGGACCACTACTCCAACCCAAGTAGGTAGCTCCCAAATCCCAAATCCAGCACCCGGCACCAGCACAAGTACACCGCCGCCACCACCACCAATAACCAGCGCACTCCCCTTTGAAAAACCCTCGAAAAAAAAAAAAAAAAAAAACTAACAACATCACCAGGAAACGTCGGCTCGATGAGCAAGTCTGTTGACGTGGGTACCGGACTCGTGGGCGCGCCCGCCTGTGGCGATGTCATGAAGCTCCAGATCCGGGTCGACAAGGACACGAACAAGATCAGCGACGTCAAGTTCAAGACTTTCGGGTGTGGAAGTGCGATCGCCAGCTCGAGTTATTTGACCGAGTTGGTCCGCGGCATGACTCTCGATGAGGCGGCCAAGATCCGGAATACCGATATCGCGAAGGAGCTGTGCTTGCCCCCTGTTAAGCGTGAGTTTTCCCCTTTCCTTGCTTGCGATGATGATCTAGGGTGGATATGATGATGCTAATGACGATAATGGGAACAGTGCACTGCTCCATGCTTGCTGAAGATGCCATCAAGTCCGCCATCACGGATTACTACACCAAGAACCCACGCGCCGTGAAGACCGATCTCTCCGGCACGGGGGCTACCCTCCCGGATGTGCAGGTCGAGATTGAGAAGACGAGTGGCGCTACTGCCTAAGTCTTTTTGACCGTTCTAATCATCGAATATAATCGTGAACGAAAAAAAAATTAATTGAAAAGCCAAAAAGAAGAAAGGGATTTTTTTTTCCAAACTGAAGGAGGAGAAAAGTTGACGACAAAAGGCGATTGATACCAACCAACCAACCACTTAACCAACTTTCAACTATTGATTTACATCTACGACGGGTAGATGAAAGACTGCACTGGAGTGAAAGTGTATGTGTGCGATACAAAAGGAGGATCGGAATATGGATTTTGATTCCCGGCAACGAACACTGGCCTTTTTTTTTTTCACTTTGTTTATTTCATGTACAGCATGTGGTAACCGTTTTTTTGTCTCGCAGCCGGGTTTGCTGGTCCTCTTTTTTTTTTTTTGCGGGATTCTTAGCAACCCTCCAGGAAGGTCATTGCTGCTTTCAGTATAAATAAATACAGATGGCATCTTGCTCTTAACTTAATAACATCTCTCCCCTCTTGACTTATCCACTCACACCCACCCACCCACCATTTAACTATCCATCCAAAATCCGCAGTTTAAGGATAGAATGGGTGTATGATAAAACAACGACAACAACAACAACAATACTATTACAAGATGATGGCGACTGCGAGAGATCATCTGACCATATTTGCCACAGGTCCTGCCATTGACATCATCACCATAAGCTTAATCTGATAACAACGACCCGGGAAAAAAAAAGCAAACTAACCAGAAGTGAACTATAATTCTTGGCTATTATAGTGGCAGTAGGGCATGTTATTTCTGTCTGACGTGCATGACATGGCATGGCATGACAGGCCCCCAGGGTCCTGGGAGAAAGGATCTGATACCTGCTAGCTGGTTAGGTACTAACTTGAGTAGTCTGGGGGTGGGGGGTGTCTCCAAGGTACTTACTTCCTTCATGCAGGCAGAGTTTATTTACTTGTCTGTCTATGTATCTAGTTGCTAGCTTGCTACTATGTATGAGTTGACAGGGATTGGGCTTAGCAAGTAGGACAAGGGGCAAGGGTATATAGTCTAACCAAAAGTATTCTCTTCTATATAATATAATAAGTATACAGCTTTTTTTTTTTTTTTTCAAGACAGACAGATAGACACATATAAACCAAGTCTAGAGACAGCAGGTAAAGTAAAGACAACAGCAGCAACAACAACAACAACAAAAAAACAGAATAAAAAAGAAACGCCAAATGCACACATGCACATGCTCTCTAACCAAACCAGATGGATTACTTACGTACGTACTGCGCGAAGAACAGAAAGGGGAAATATACAACATATCCAAAAAAAGAAAAAAAAAAGAAAAAAAAAAAAGGGTTCTATAGCAGCCCCAATCGACTCTTCAGAGCCAGGACCGTCTCGTAGACAGACAATTTCAGCTCGACGCGCAGGTAGCCGGTCCATGCGCAGAGGAAGCGCCAGAAGTTGCCTGGGCGGAGAAGGCCGCCTGTTTCTTGGACGAAGTCCATTTGCTCTTCGAAGACGGTGCGGGTGGCGTAGCGGGCGAGGATGAGGAAGGTGCGCATGGGGCCTTGGCTGGTGTGCAGGTTTTCGTCGAGACTGCGGGCTGTTGGTGTGGGGAGAGGTGGTTAGTGGACGATGTGTGTGTAGCAATGCAAAAAAGGGAGGGGCTTACTCAGGTCGTTGGTCTTGAGAATCAGGAGGATGACCCGGGGGACTTGGCCGAGGAGCTCGACGAGTTGTTGCAGCATGCCTTCGGCCAGGGAGCCGGACATGTTGTCCCTCTCGGCGGAGGTGCGTGCCGTCGCGATGTCTTTCTTCTTGAGCACCAGGTAGTCCCGGCCGGTGATGGCGCTGGCGAAGAGCGGGAATTGCTCGTCTGTGATGCCGGCGACCTTGCGCGCGTACTCACGCATGCGCGGGAGGTCCGAGTCGATGACGGCCAGCCAGAGCTTGGCGTAGTTGCGGCGCAGTTCCGTGGGGATGGTGCGGTACAGTCCGTGGTCGTAGAGGATGATGTCGAAGTTGTGATGGCGGCGATTGGGGTTCACGCGGATGGCGATGTTGCCGCCGTGGGGATCACAGTGCAGGGGCGCGTTGTTTCCGAAGATCATCTCGTTGAAGATGTGGGCTAGGGCTGCAGACACCTCATCGCGGTTGATGTGGTTGGAGTCGAGGAATTCCAGGTCGTCGGGGCGTTTCCCGGAGATGAACTCCATGACCAGGATGCGTTTCTGAGCCCACATGACTGGCCATGGGTGTTAGTATGTTATGGGTGCATCGGTGACGGGGGCAGGGGGTCATACCATCGGGGATGACCAACGGGGCATCCGAGTGCTGCTTGAAGTACTCGCTTGCGCGCGTGGCATTCTCCGCCTCCATGCGGAAATCCAGCTCCTGGGGTAGAGACAGGTCCATTTCCCTCGAGAGCCACTCAAGGTCGTATTCCGGGAAGAAGCGCTTCAGCATCGAAAAGGTGAACCGAGTCAAGGCCAGATCCAAAGGCACCCATTCCGCCAATGCCGGGTGCTGTACCTTGACGGCAACTTTCTGGCCGGTTTCCTTCAGCGTAGCGATGTGCACCTGGGCCAGAGACGCGGCACCAATCGGCTCCGGGTCGAAGGATGAGAACAGCTCGTCGATGGGACGGCCCGTATCGGCGAGGAACATCTGCTCGATGGATTCGAACGACGAGACGGGGCATTTGTCCTGAAGCGGGATGAAAGTCGTAGTCCATTCTATCGGAAGCAGATAGCCCATGCTACTCAAGTGTTGTCCCAGTTTGATAAAGATCGATCCATTCTTCTCCAGAACACGGAGAGTCCGTTCCGCGCAACGTTTGTGACAGGCTCGAATCGCTTGGTTTCGTTCCTCCGGCGTGGAGGTTTCTTGCTTGAGAGTAACCCGGTAACTGGGAGTGGGATGAGTATGCTGCAGGCGAGGAGGCACTTCGAGAGGCAGTGAGTGCAGTGTGCTCAACCAACCACTTACTCATTAATACAGACAGCCAATGCGCCGACCACCCGTCCTGTTCTCGCTGCGGCACGGTAGAGATGCTGGGCCTGGTCCGAGAACACCACCGCACCGACGACGATTGTACCCCCGATCACGGCATACTTGAGGACCTTGCTGCGCGATTGACCCGATCCGGACTGGTTCCTGTCATGGTGTTCCGATTGGGCGGACTCGAGCAGCGGAGGCGTGCGGGTGGCGTACGAGGCCTGGAAGATGGACGGAGCAACGCGGGCGTGGAAGCGGGGGGTTGTCGAGGTGGAAATGCGGCGGGGGGAAAGGAGAGACGAGCAGGCGAGGGAGGACTGGGAGGACTGGGAGGACTGGAAGGCCTGGCAGGACTGGGAAGGAGATCGTATGACCGCTGCGGGATCAAAATTGGACGCCCGCAGCGGAATGCGGAGCGCCGTCCTCATCCCGAAGACAAACGACGCCGTCTGGAGAGCGACCACAAGGCGAGAGCAGGAGGAGACTGGACGGGGTGGCTCATCCGTGCCAGCACGAGGCCCTCAGGGAGGTTTGGAGGGGAGGGAGGGAGAGGGAGGGAGGAGAGTGGAGGGAGGGGAGGAGGGCTGGAGGGACAGGAAGTGGTTGAGTGAGCGGTGGCCGCGGCGCATTTTCGTCTCGTCCTGCCCCCGATCCGCGCCGCCGCCGCCACCGCTTCTACCGTATACAGTCGAACTACAGTATACATCCAGTCTACGTATACAGACAGTCTACGTATACACACAGCATACATGCGGGTTAATCCCCCCGGATTCAATGCAAGTATGTCTCGACGAATATCTACATGGGCCGTGCCCCAGGCAGTCCCGCCTTCTCCTGTACCTGAACCCACCGGCCAATTCCCCGGCCAACGCACTCGGACAAAAGCATACACAAGAGACAAAGTGTGTCAATACACTGACAAAAGAACCCCCAATACTCCTTCCCATGCAATGCAATACCGCGCTGCCGATTCCTGCCTTTGACCAAAGAGGGCTGGCATGGTTAGATGTAAGGTCCAACTGACTCAATTATGAGGCCCAATCCGAATCAGTCTGGGTCGGCCGTCGGCGCTGAGGAAGAATCGATCGCCGACGACCCATCGAACTCGACGGCCGGGGCTCTTCCTCGGGTAGAAGGTCCACTTGTGACAGCCGGTTGGCGACGCCTCGCGACATGCGGTTTCTCGGGGCACCGGCGCTTCCATTCAATCCCACCACCGCAAGGGCAGGGTTGGTGCCGTCGCGGCTTCCTGGTCGCAGTGCCAGTGCAGAGCCACTAAGAGTCGGCCGTGGGTGTCGCTGGCTTTCCCGTCCGTCGAAATAAGCCTTCGATTGACTGAATCGGCTGATCTGGGGTGTAGCGGGGGCGGACTGGTTCGAGAGCAGGCCCGGGGGCGTAGTAGAAGTGCTCTTCCGTCTCATACCCGGCTTGCGTTTCTCGATGATGTACGCTTCACACTTATCATTGGATTGAACCAGTTTACCCGCCATGTCTCGGACCAGGATGGCTGGGTCGTGCTCTAGTTCTCGGATCGCATCCAGAAGACCATAACGCGCAAGCAGGCCGCCCTGCTCTTCGCTAGAATCGCAGATACTTGAAATGATACGCAGGAGGTTCAGCCGAACTGCAGCTTTGTTGTGGTGCAGTTTCTGTCCTAGACGCATGAAGAGATCGGGCCGCGCAAACGTCGAGGCAACGGGCGGACTCAATCTCAGGAGTTTCTGCAGCGGCTCGAGGATGTTTTCAAATGCATTCGCCTTGGATACGGTCAAGCACCTGACAATCGAGTCTGTAAATGACATCTTGTCGTACCGGTTGTCCAACAGATGCTCCTCAACCTTGGCTGTTTCTTCTTGAAGCCTGTCAAAGAGTTAGCTCGGAACTGACACCGCATGCATACAACCTACCAGGTGAAAATGGCGTCTAAAGCAGTCACCTGCCAATACGGATCAGAGAGCAGAGAGATATAGAAGGCCAGGCCCTTGTTGCGCCACAGTTCGCGGCGTCCGACTTTCCCGGAATGCGCCATATCGCACAGGATGGGCAAGGCGAACTCCTTGAGCGGTCGCTCGGTCTGCACGATCTTCTGAAGGAGCGGTACAATGCCGTTCAGCGCCGCGTCTTCTTGGCGGGATTTATTCAGACGACACATGTTGTAGATCGTGTTCAGAATCTGGTTGGAGACTTCGCGGAAGTGTGGCCGTTTGATGGTCGACCTCAGCAGGTCTGTCAGCACATCGATGGCGTTGGAGTTCTGGAGGGAGTCAAGTGTCGTGGAAAGCATCGACAGGTTCTTGATGAACTTCAACATGGTGATCTGATGTACGGGAGTCATCCGCTTCAGCTCCTTCAGGACCCCTGCGAAGAGATTAGCAGGGAAAACACCCGGTTGTTGCATATGGCTTACTGTGCAGGACCGTCCGCTCCGCAACCATCTCCTTGACATGGTTCTCGGCCTGCGAGAAGATGAAGAAGATGTTCGCAATACGGCCCTCGACAATCTCAGCCAACTCCCCCTCTTCATCCAACACTCGACTCAAAACCAGCGACAAGGGATCTAAGACGGAGTTTCGAGACAAAATGCGGCAAAAGTCATTCTTCGGCGTGGACCCCTGATTCTTGTTAGCATCCGAAACGCAAGCCCATCAAAGGCCCTCTCACCTGTAGCTCAAAAACGCTCCAGATACCGTTCACACCGATAAGAACAAGGTCTCTTTCATCTTCGTAGTCGTCTTCCAGGAATTCAACCAAAACATTCAGACCTCCTGCACTGACAAACATCTGAAGGGTCAGAGTGGATGTTTGATACATCTGCTGCACGAAGGCTGCGGCTTCCAGTCGAATTTCTCGCGGGTACTTCTTGGAGGCAAACTCGTTGATGATGGGAATACCTCCCACGAAGCAGAGGTTTTCCTGAATCTCGTAATCATTGAAGATGATGGCGTTGACGATCCGCAACAAACACAGAGTAATGTCGCGGCGACGGCATATGTCGAGAATTTCGAGAATCGGTAGCATCCCGTGAGCGCTGATGATGATATTCTTCGTTTCCGGAAGGTCACAGAAGACTGTCAACAGCTGATCCGAGATATCGCCCAGCACATCTTCGTCCTGGGAAGTCTTCAAAGAGCTAACGAGACCCTCGACTTGGCCCCTAAGCCGGGCATATTTATCACGCGCGATGTTGGCCTCCAGGTCCATTTCATCAAGCCCTTCTTCGAGCTGAGCGAACGGATCATCTTCATCATCTTGATCACCAAGCCATGAATTGTTCGATAGCTTTGTGTTCAACATCAACGTGCTTCGACCTGAGCTACCATCGCTCCCAGACTTGTCCAGAGTGACCTCGTCAGCTCCTAGGATATCAGAGAAGTCTTCGTCGCGTTCGTTTTCCGCGAATTTCTGAATTTCGATGGCCGACCGGTGGCGCTTAACGGATATCCGCTTCCTGAGCTGAGGCTGATGATCTTCCTCATGCTCCGCGGATTCTTGATAACGAACCATCTCCTTTGAAGGCGAGGGCATCATGATATCGCTGTCTTCCTCCTCGGTTTCCTATGGATTGTTAGAGGAGTTCCTGCCGCGGTCGGGGCAAGCTCACCTGAAAAGCGCTAAGCTTGTCATCCAGGACATCTTCATTTGCCTGGATGAGGTCGGAGTAATCTTCCACCGAGTTTTCTTTGAAATAAGATGTCGGGCGCTGCGGCCGTAATGGTGGCACAGGCGTCTGCAGAACTGGCACATTGTGATGCATCGCGGTGAGGGCGGTCTTGGACTGTGGCGTGTTCTCTAACCCAGCCTGTTGCGATGAAAAAGGACGAATGGTCCGAAGAGGGTCTGGCTCGCCGGGGTTCGAGAAGGGATCATCGAAGTCATCGAAGCCGTCGTCGGACCTCATCACTGTGCCATCAAGCGACGCAAATGCCTTGAGCTTCTCGGAGGAAAGCATTCCCCCAAAGTTGTCTTGGGGTCGAAGGTGAGGCAACTGCAACGCACTGGGGGAAATGGCCGTGGCAAAGTCGTCGTCCCAGTTATCTTCTTCAGTGGAGTCGGGAGAGCGGAATCGATCTGTCACATGCTTTGAAACCGGGCTTGGGAGTATGTCCTTTGTTGGCGTGTACCGAGAGGGAACCAAATCCGTGCGCAGAGGAGCAGCGCCCTGGTTGTCATATCTGTACGGCTTGCGGAGGGTTCCAGTGTCGGGGGAACGCAGAGCTTCATTCCACTCTTGAACACTTTTCACCGCTTCCTCATACTCTGTCGATTTCTTGGGAACCACGGAATCAGACCTGCGAGCATTGACTATCCACGGGTGCTTGAGAAGCTTTCTTGCCGAGACACGCAGGTTTGGGTCCTTTTGGAAGCACTGCATCAAAAAGTCCTTCACAGCCTGTGGTACTAGTCAGACACGGAAAGTCAGGGACAGGGGACGGCGAACTGACCGGTGAAGCTCCCTGGGGCAGGGGAGGGTGATCATCATTGACAATGCGGAACAGAGCTGGCATGGGCTGGAGGTTGTAATAGGGAGGTCGACCCTCGAGAAGCTCAATGACAGTACAGCCAAGACTCCAGATATCCGAAGCTGTTGTGGCTCCTGACAGTTCGATCACTTCCGGGGCCATCCAGTAGGGGGTGCCA
This sequence comes from Aspergillus ellipticus CBS 707.79, assembly GCA_003184645.1. NCBI lineage: Eukaryota > Fungi > Ascomycota > Eurotiomycetes > Eurotiales > Aspergillaceae > Aspergillus > Aspergillus ellipticus. Next base: position 26,601 of record KZ825858.1, on the reverse strand, counting down.
ACAACACTTGATTCACTGAGCCCCGTGGTCCTGCTAGCAACACCGAAGTCTGCAAGCTTGACGAGACCCTCTTTGGTTGTGAGAATATTGGCTCCTTTAATATCTCGGTGGATAACACCTTGCTCGTGCAGATATAGGAGGCCATGGAGGACCTGGGACATGTAGAGGCCGACCAAGTTTTCCGGGAAACGACCAAAGTTCTTTGCGATAGAGTGTAGAGAGCCATTTTCGCAGTACCTGTGCTGATTAGCCCAGCTACTCAGATAGCACTCACTCACTCGACACGAGAGACCTACTCGAGTATGATGTTTAAGGTTTCAACAGACTTCACGAATCCCTGGTACTTCACAATATTCGGATGCTGCAACCATAGATCAGCACCGATCCGATACGACAGGCCAGGCACCACTTACATCCAGGTTCTTCAACAGATCGATTTCCAACTGCGGGGTGTGAGGTTAGTGATGGCACCTCCACGTCAGGTCGCACAAAGGGCTGGTACCATTATCACTCGTAGTTCGCTCTTTGGCAGATCGGCCAGTTTGATCTGTTTCACCGCGACGGTCTCGCCCGTATTCCAGTTAAGCGCCCTGTAAACGGAGCCAAATGCGCCCTTACCCAGGCAGTCGCCCAGTTGCTGCAGGGTGCCGCATTAGCATCGCACCTCACCAGGGCCACGGAGGGGGCAGTGTCCATACATAATCCTTGAGCTCCGCGACATCCTTGGCTGAGGACTTAACCACCCTGTCATCCTTTGGCTTGTCCTCTCGTTTGGTAGGGCTGGTATTGAGTCGTGTGAGTCGGGATCTGGCCGCCGGAGTGCCCTGCGCCTTGGAGGGCGGCGGCCCCTCACTGGCGTCGCTGGATCGGGAGACCATTATCAGGAAATATGTGGATCCGAATTCCTCTCGTATCGGGGTCGCTACGCTTGGGCAGGGTCGCTTCTTCAGACAGCCGCAGTCTCAGTCTCAGATGACGGGCGAGCGGGTGGAAAAGGCAGGCGCCAGGGAAGCGATCGGGTCGTTCATGTCAGCACGGCCTGGGATGCAGCAAAAGCTGGGTGGTCAGTGAGGGCCAGGCACATTGCAAGCGACAGCAGGGCAGCGACGGTGCTGAAGAGTGCCGCAATATGGCATGATCATGGTTGGGAAAAAAAACATACAGGAGTGATCCTTGTTCTCGCAATCGAAAGAGCCGCGTCCGTTGCACGCGTCTCTACCCATCGAAGTTCCCCTCCAAGATCGAGCTGGCCAGGTCTGGCGACCGTCAGTTGAGGTCCACGGAATTTAAAGCTGGATCCTGCACCGGAGTCGAGGGCGAACTCACTTGCTGCTGTGCCTGCCGGAGCAAATGCAGGAAGCAGGCGGGTGTTTTGAACTTTCCTTTTCTCCACAGACCACCAGCTGGCTTGGGCCATGACGCAGCGCCCGGCCGCTGCTGTATCTCCGATCAGCCTTATCAGCCCCGAGCTGGAGCTCTCGACTCGACCTGGCCGCCATTTTTTTATGGGGAAATTTTCTACGGAATGCGGTGATGCTATCTAGGCTGTGGTGCGCATGTCGCTTGTCGCATGTCCCCATTATCACTATTTAAAAAGGGGGGGGGGGGGGGAGATTGAGAATACAAAGAGAACCGGGAACCGGCAAATAATGCGATGGAACTACCAAGAAACACGCTCATATACACATAGATACGCCAAAATGCTGTGGATGAAAAGGGTATCTCGGTCGCTTACAGGATATCGTTGCTTGCCGTGCCTCATGTTTGCTTCTGTGCGCCGCGGAGATGGCGCAGAACATCTGACACCAGGTACAGACTGCCAGCGATGACCAGCGGGTTGCCATTGGCCTCCCGGCAGGCCCAGTTGATCGCGGCCACGATATCATCCCCAAACACCTGGATTTGGCCAATGCCCGGGATCGAGCGGACACACGACGCTACTTCTTCTGTGTCGGTCGCTTTGACCCAGGGCATGCCATCGACGGAGCCAAATGCGGTCACTGCCACACGGTCACCGGCTTTGATTATAGGGTGAAAAAGAGTAGTGATGTCCTTTCCACGAGACGCTGCGATAACCCAGGTGACACCTGTCCCCTGAGGACGTAGTTTGCGGTCCACGTATTCCCCCAGAACTTCAGCCGACTGAGTATTATGCGCCCCATCCAGCAGCGCCGGCTCCTCGCGAGCCGCCAAAGGTTTCAGGACAATATTTTGGAGGCGTCCGGGCCACACGACGTCAGACAGTCGCGGAACGAGCGCATCGACATCGACTTCTGGACGGTATTGAGCCAGGGCAAGTTTGAGGGCCGAAACCGCACAGGACATGTTTGCTCGCTGGTGAGGCTGTAGATCTAGCGTAGCGAAAAGACGGGCGAGTGATGGCGAGTGACTCTCTGGCGCATCGGGGCGCGTGTAAACCGCATCGATCTTGAGCTCCTTGATGCGGTCATCGACAGTCCGAATTACTGCGGGCAAGTTGGTACTATCGATCACACATGGAACTCCCGACTTCAAGATCCCGGCCTTTTCCCGGGTAATCTCCTCGATGGTGTCACCCAGCAGGGACTGGTGGTCCAGGCCTATCTTTGCAATGACCGAAACAAGGACCTCGTTCAAGACGTTCGTTGCGTCCAGTCGTCCGCCCATCCCGACTTCCACCACCCCGATATCGACCCGTTCATGGTTGAAGATTTCGAAGGCCGTCGCAGTCAAGAGCTCGAACTCGCTGGCTCCGATCCCCAAGGCCTCATCTCGTAGCTTGACTCTCGCTTCGATCTGTCGGAATAGCGATTCTTGGACGACTTGCTCGCCGATGGTGATGCAGTCCCATCGGTCAATCAGGTGCGGAGAGGTGAAGCGGCCGCAGCGCACTCCCCCAGCGGCCAGCAGGTGGGACAGGTAAGCACTGATGGAGCCTTTGCCATTGGTTCCAGCGATGTGGATGGCCTTCCAAGTCAGAGGCGACTGCTGGACGAGCCGGGTTATACGACTAAGGCCGAGCTCGATCATGCCTCCGAGTTTGCGATGGCTGTGCGTAGGATGGAGCAAATCCTCATGGTCAGGAAGGAGGCATCGAGGAGGAGAGGAGGAGGGCGTTATCAGTGGAACTTTCACCGGTTCTCGAAACCCGCGCCGATCGCTGACTTTCCGCGGGCTTCGGCAAGATAATCGGGGAAGTGTCAGGTGCCCGCCGATAAGGGATTGCGGCCTGAGGCGGCCCAGACGCGAGGCGGAACGCCTGTCCTTACTTAGGTAAGTACCTTAAGGTGCCTAGGTAGATAGTAAGGTACTCCGTCAAGCGTACAGAACCAGAACGGTAAGTTTCGGGGTGGGAGCAGATAGTGATACGCCGTACAGGAAGGAATTGAAGTTAGGGCTTGGATGGGTGTCTACCATCTACAGAATCTAGAGAGAAAGCCCAACCATCCCCGGCTGAGAGAGAAGAGAGGGCATCCCCTATTCACTGGCCGCGCTGGGTGTACTGGATTGTACGCAGGTGACCGACTTGTGGCCGACTGTGGCACCACCACCACACGCAGGCCCAATTCCTGCCACCCCCGATTCCCGATTCCCGATTCCCATTTCACGGCGTTACGCCACGGCAGCCTCAGGCGCGAAATCTCTTCGCCTCCGCTTTTCTTAGCCTTAGAAGGGAAACCGAATCTCGCCGTTTCTCCATCAACACACGCTTGCTGGTCGCTGTCCCCGCAATCCGGGCTCCTCTTTAATTACTGCTGCTCGCGTCACCTCGTCGCTCTTCTGGATGTGGCCGCCCTTCTAGATCCAATTTGCTTTTGACCGTCCTTCTTTATCGTTCCCTGTTTAGTATTCACCTCCTGATTCACTTCGCCATGGGTATCCCGTGAGTCCAAGTTTTCTCCCTGTCCCGGATTGATCGCTGGCCGCTGGTCACTGTCGGGGCTACACGCGCGCGCGCGGAACAGCTGTCATGACTGACTGATCGGGCGCAGGCTGTTCTGCGAGTCCTCCTCCGCGGAGGGTGTAAAGAATAATCCCATTAAAGATCCATGTGCCGCTGCACGCTCCGCCATCCGCCGCCAACCTACCGTTCGCCGCCCTTCACGCTATGGCTCCGCTCTGCGCAGCGCAACCCTCCGGTCGCCCTTCCCTCGTCCGCTGGTAGATGAGATTGAGCGCGAAGCAAATGGCCTCCAGCGCCATGTCCGCTCTCCGCTGTCCAATCCCAGCAACGCCGACGACCCGTTCGATCTGACGACCGGCCTCCTGGATTCCAGCCGACACGAAGCTGGTCAGCGACTGCTGAGCGATGCGCTCCGTCATGGCCGCCCAGGCCAGCGTCTGAGAATCCCACACACCTCGTCGTACTCCGAATTCTACCATCGCCCTTCGCCCGGGGTCGAAGCGACCAGCAGACCGGAGCAGGACCCTCCATCGTTCACACCACGCTTCGCCCCTGCGATCGCATACCACCGGACGGCGTCTCCTCACACGCGCCCGGATTCTCTCCGCCTGTCTCCGTTCCTTCGACCGGATAACATCGGGGGAGATCTCTCGATCGCGGCGGCGTTCCCGTCCCTGCGACGCGTCGGTCAGCGATCGATCAACGAGGCGACCCGCCCTGCCCGCGAATCGGCGGTCGATGGCCTTGGCGATCGCCAGAGAAGTGTCAGCCCGGACGACGACCATGCCAACGATGCGTGGGAGACTCTGCTCACCACTATCACGCCGGACACCAACCTCCCCAGCGCCGATTCGTCCTTCACCTCCGCGTCTGCATCTGGAACGAATGCCTCGACGATCGGGACGACCCGGAGCTCCGCAACCTCGCTGCAAAACATGTCCAACCCCATGGATCCGAGCGCCATCCAAAGGGCCCTCGACCCCTATCCCGAGTTTCTGAACCCGTGTGACTACCCAAGCTCGACCGACTCCGAGAGCGACTCGGAGTCCGGGATCTCGCAGCAGTCGCTTTTCCGGCGGTACCGGCGAATCCGGCAGATGGAGTCGCTGAGACGCGCGCAGCATCTGCAGTCGACTATGAGCAACCACCCTCCGATCCCTACCATCTCCTTTGCATTTTCCGACTCCTCGTCCACCGATCCCGATCTGCAGCAGATGCAAGCCATCCTAGACCGACTTGCGCGTCGGGAGGATATTCCGGACGAGTGGTGGGCGGCAGCCGGACTGTCTCGCACCCTCGGCCGTCGGATCGGGGTAAACGACGAACCACGTGGCACCGAAACCGTGGACGGGCCCCTTCAGCCACGATGAAGGCATCTTTTGAATCTTGTGTCACTGTGTTAGATATCGGAACATGATTTGGGTTCGCAGCTCACTCGGGGACGAATAGCTCGGATTTGTTTTAGCGAGGGGATCTTTGTTAATCGTTTGGCGTTAGGGTGTCTCCGCGGCAGGGGTCTGTCAGCGTCTCGTGACCTCTGGGCTAAGGGCAGGAACCGCCTGTTTCGGAAATGGAATGTCGATGCTACGGAATACATATCCTTGATTTCACTGTACCCATCTTGCCTGGCTTGCTGTAGTTGTTTTGTAGGTGTCTGTAGGTGTCTGTAGGTGTCTGTAGGTGCCTGTAGGTGTCTGTAGGTGTCTGTAGGTGTCTGTAGGTGTCTGTAGGTGTCTGTAGGTGTCTGTATTGGGTTGGGGACGGTTTCCTGGGGATCAGTAGCTTCGAGTAAAGAGCTGCCTACTGGAAGCATGTGGCCTTGTGCGCAGCCCAGTAAGCCCGTCCAGCAGGGCCGTGTACTCCATATCGTCCGATCACCAACCGATTCTCAATCCCGTCGAAAATCGCGATCGAATGCATCGCGCCCGGCGAGCCGCGGCGTGCCTGAGGGCGCTGGCAGTGACGTATGGGGGAGCTCCGTAGTCCGGAGTCACGGAGATCGCGAGCCCCCACTCTGACGACAAGCCCCGCCGACTTATTATCCCATTCATCACTGCCGAGCTTCCACTGCCATCCAGACCTGCCATCGCCTCGCCTGGGTGCACTTTATTCGCATTCGGTACAGGTACCGACCAAGCACGACCCTCAGACTCCATCCACTCACCTCACCCAGCCTCGGCGCGCATCTCATCTCCTCTCATCTCCTCTCCTCTCCTCTCCTCTCCTCCGCAATCAGCCTCCTTCTCCCATCCCCCCACCATAGAAAACAAACCAACCCACCCAATCTGTGCCCGCACTATAAACCCCTACCACAGATCCCCTCCCTTATTCCCTAGGGAAGCCCCCATCCCCCACCATGGACACCCAAGTGGACCGACTAGTCGATAAGATCTGGAGTAAGTCTATCTATCTACCCATCTCCATCTGTCGCGTGCTCCTTCCGGGGGGCCGAAAAAGGCGGGGTGAACGCAAATCAACTGACCAACCCCCCTCTTCCCCCGCACGCAGACAAATTCCAATCCACACCAACGGACACCCGACTATTAATCGCCATCAGCGGGATACCGGGCTCAGGGAAGACAGGCCTCGCGACGATGATGGCCACCCGAATCAACCAGCGCTACACGACCCAACATCCGCAATCGCCGCAGATCGCCACCTTCGTGCCCATGGACGGCTACCATCTGACGCGCGCGCAGCTGTCCGCCATGCCCGACCCGGCGTACGCGATCGCGCGGCGCGGCGCGGCATTCACCTTCGACGGCGAGAAGTTCCTCAGGCTGGTGCAGGCGCTGCGGGAGCCGGTCACGGCCGAGACGCAGAGCGTGTTCGCGCCGAGCTTCGATCATGCCGTCAAGGACCCCGTGGATGACGATATCTCGATCCCCGCGACGTGTCGGGTGGTGTTCTTCGAGGGGAATTATTTGAGCTTGGATCGCGATCCGTGGAATCGCGCTGCCGGGTTGATGGATGAGTTGTGGTTTGTCGAGGTCGATTTCGAGGTCGCTAGGAAGAGACTGGTCAGGCGGCATGTTAAGGCGGGGATTGCGAGGGATGAGGCCGAGGCGGATAAACGCGTGATGGAGAATGATTTGGTCAATGGGAAGGAAATTGTGGATTTTAGGTTGGGGTTGCAGGAGGTCGTTGTGAGCCAGTTCGATCCTGCGTGGGATATGTGAGGGGGTTGGGCCTTTTTTTTTGGGAAGGGGGAGAGGGATTGTTTGGTGAAGCGTTCAGAGACTATAGATGTTCTCAAGATTTGATGTTTTTTTAGATTCATGATTACCCTGGCCTGCTTATGAATATATGGCTTTTGATGAGTTTTTTTTTTGGGGGGGTGGGGGGGTTATGCTGGGATGTGGGTTGGTTATTTGAGAGGTTGATAGAAGTTGACTACCACCATAAGACTTATTTTTTTTATATTAGAATTTGCATCATCTGGCTTGTTTGCATGATTCGCAATGTAGCTCAGCCCGAGGTCTGATGTTAGAAGTTTACCCTGCATGATCAGAAGAAGCGTTGTGGGTTACAATCTACGATATGGAATTTGTTTACGATCAAGGAAAATGACATTTTCTATGATCTCAAAACTCTGCTGGGGTTGATTGTGTTTTCAGTAATTTCTACAGTACTTTTAGGCCTAAAGCTATCTACCGAGACGTTGAACCAAGATTTCATCGCTTCCTTAATATACTAGGTTATCTTTCTACCAGATTAAGATAGTATAGATTTATTACCCCCCCCCCATTTCGCCCCTTTTGAGTTTGAAAATAGTATGCTGTTCTTGGTTATGACTACGGTCGTTGAGTGGCTCTGTCTAATGGATCGACTATGGGGCGATTAGAAGGATGTTAACGAGTTCAAAGTGAGAAGGATATCCAGATTCCAGACGGACAATTTACGACGTAAGAGATTCTATCTATATTAACAGGGAAGATGCACAATGTCCCTGGCTGGACTGATAAACTATAAACACTGACTTTGAAGATGGAAATACGATGAAGCTAGGGGCACTATCTCTTGACTAGGTATGTAGTATTTGTAAATCTCGCAGTAGTATGCGGTTCTTATGTGAGACAGATGGAAGTCTTGTAGAAGCATCTAAAACATTCTTCTGCGGTTACATGCGTAATATTTGTGCAGCCTCGTTCTGGTGGAATGCAGCCTGGGTGTAGAATTTAGATCTTAAGACCAATAAAGAATTCCTTTCGACGATATATTAGTTATGGGTAAGAGTTTCGAGATTTGTGCCTGGTATCCGACTTGAGGCCTTCGGACGTTGAACTTTTCGAGGGGCCTTCAATTTACTTGATTCGTCAATTTGAACCTCATATGTAATGTGTTGATCAAATCAATGGGATAATTTTGATGAAAATGAAAGCGAGAGTTGGAGGATGCAACCGAAGTTCTGCGGCAAGGGCAAGCAATGACTTCACCGCAATCACTCTACAAACAGTCACGCCTGGGTCTTTACAGCTAGTGGTGGATTTGTGAATTCAATTGAGCCCTACCTATCAATCTTGACGAAATGTACTGCTAATGTTATCCCTGGGTATCATCAATAGTATCTTCATCAGTGCCGTAATTACTAGTTGGTTGCACTCCGTCTGATTAGGGCTTCCCAACAGTACTGCAAGCCTAAATACCTCGCTCTCTGTTTGTACAGAGCAATTTTGCTACTGCAGCCTACCTTGCGGGCTACATACCTTGGAACACACAGTCAAGACCCTTGCCTCAGCCACCCCTTATGTTTGAAGCCCCCAAACCTTATGCCTGCCCTTGGCTGATGATTGTGCCTCAGCAGTGGCAACGGTAGCAAATCACATCCCTGATTACTCCATGCAGTAACTGATGCCTAGCCAGGAGCCGTGGTAGGGGCCTTCCATGGTGTTTCCAGATGAGCGGGATATTCGGAGGTAGCGGATCGCGATGACTATGCAATCTTCATGTTTAGCTCTAGTCCAGCAACTACCTGAATCCTGGAAGTAACTCACTGGTCTAGCTAGAGGATGCCTATGAAGCCCTCACATGAAACGCACTGCCTGTGGAGGCAAGAAACTCCTGACTGGCACGAAGATGAACCTGAAGATTGCTGGGTGTGACCTGGGGAAGCGCCCGGGCACTAGCCAGAAGGGCTCTAGCCGACCCCATCCCTGCTGTTCAACCGCCCAGCACCGAGCCGCTGATTGGCCCGCAATTCCAGTCCCGACCAGGCCAGATGATCTGCAGGGTCGATACTCGATTGGGGGAAGCTGCCCTGCTGGGGGTTCGAGATGCCAGTCGCTCTTTCTCTACTTCAACCTGTTCCCAGCAGCGTCTTGTCTTCCACTGTCCTTCCTGTCCTTCCACTCACACTCTCTCACTCACTACGATCACTCCCTCCAGCCAATCCCCGGCCAGTCGTTCTTTCTCACGCTCTTTTCTGCTTCATCCAACCCTACAACAGCAGCCATTCTCAAAGCAAACTTGAACTTGAACTTAGCTACATAGGTTGCTTCGATCTTGCATCTGCCACCATGTTGTTCGCCAAATCTACTCTCTTTGCCGCCCTGGTGGTTCTCTTCAATGTCGTCGTTGCTACACAGTCCGACGCTTGTCTGCTTTCTGCTGTGGGGTATGATGCGACGAGTCGATTGTAACGGACATAGCTAACGCGAGGCTAGCTCTCAGCCAAACCCCGCCGATCTCCAGGCTATCTGCGTCGCGAACGTCGACAAGATGCAGACCAAGATTGCGGAGCTTTGCGGAGACCAGACCCCGACGGTCATGGAGCAATTTGAGGATACTTGCGCGTCTGCCGGTTACAAAGCCGGTGGTAAGTGATGGTCTACCCCGTGCACCAGCAGAAGCATAAAGCAATTGACGCAGCTTGCCTAGTGAAACATACATCTACCGCTTTCTCCAGCATTGCCTCTTCTACCCCCGGACCCAAGTCAACCAAGACCGGCTCCGTCATTGTCACCCCCACCGGCGCCTCCAGCTCCAGCTCGATTCCCGCCTCCAGCTCCAGCCCATCTCATAGTGCCTATCCCAGTCAGACCGTCTCGTCGGGCTCGTCTGACCGCCAGCTCTCTGCTGCTGCGTTTGCGGCGGTGGTGTTTGTCGGGTTTGCAGCGACGCTGTAGATCGATCCACTTTCATCTTCCCAAGGTGTGGCTCTGGCACGACCCATGCGTATCTCGTTCGATTCGTGTCTCATCTATTCTGTTGCCGTTACATCTCATATATGAGCGTATTCATCTGCAAGGCACATCATGTTCGGATTCGGCCGTGGGCTGTATTCCCTCACGAGAACTGTATAGTTAGGAATGAAATCTCGTGCATAAGATGATGGGTCCTAGTGGGGCGCAATTAGTAGTACGTCGTAGCTCTGCTCTGATGCTGCTGCCCAAGCTCCGAAGCTCGCGCAGGCCGTAGACACGCTTCGAGGACACCGGAACCGCGTCCGAGATTCGGACCGATTTGTAAGAGCAGAGGAGCCGGCTGTCGACGGCGGACGTGGCGTGAGACGGTAAGAGGGCCGGGGCTTACCAATACGCAGGCCCGAGGGCGCACGTGACCGCGCCGGCGTCGCGTCCCCGCGGAGCGGCCCAAGGCTGAGGCCGCGCCAGTCAGCGGGCGAGACGCAGAGACGCAAGGGCAGCCCATTTGGTCCAAACACGAAAATTCGCGTTGATATCCACCGTCACGCGTTTGCCCCGGCGACGTCAAATATCTCTCTCTGCCCCTCCCTCTTCTCTTCTCCCATCCCATCCTCTCCTCTCCCCAGCTTCGGTCCTCGGGACTTTGACTTGACTTCTTTTCTCCTCCTCTTAACCCTATTCTAACACTCTACGCCTTCCTTTCTTTACACTAATATTCTATCCATATACCCTTCTGATAATTTTTTCACGTTTGCACAATTTCACTCCCCAAAATGTTTGTCTACAAGAGAGGTAAGCATCAGCCGCTGCATTGGATCTAGTTTCTATCCGTCTCTTCCTGTCTTTGCATGTCCGTGGTGTTCATCGGACGAGGAATATCGACTTTGCCACCCGTTTCCAGACATCGCTGACACCGTGATTAGACGGACGCAAGGAACGCGTCCAGTTCGACAAGATCACTGCCCGTGTGTCAAGGCTGTGTTATGGACTTGATCCCGAGCATGTCGATGCTGCTGCCATCACCCAGAAGGTCATCTCTGGTGTCTACCAGGGTGTCACCACCGTTGAGCTGGACAACTTGGTAGGTGATGCCGCCTCGACTCACCCAGCAAGTGCTGACTTTGACTTCCCAGGCTGCCGAGACTGCGGCCTACATGACCGTCACACACCCCGACTACGCCATTCTCGCGGCTCGTATCGCCGTTTCCAACCTCCACAAGCAGACCAAGAAGCAGTTCTCTCTGGTCATCTCAGATCTCTACCACTATGTCAACCCGAAAAACAACAATCCGGCACCGATGATATCGCAGGAAACATACGAGATAATCATGAAACACGCCGATGAGCTTAACTCGGCCATCGTGTACGACCGTGACTTCAACTACAACTTCTTCGGCTTCAAGACTCTGGAGCGGTCATATCTGCTGCGGATCAACGGCAAGGTGGCGGAGCGTCCCCAGCACCTGCTGATGCGTGTGTCCGTTGGAATCCACGGCAATGACATTGAGAAGGCCATCGAGACCTACCACTTGATGTCTCAGAAGTACTTCACCCACGCCTCACCCACCCTGTTCAACGCTGGTACTCCCCAGCCCCAGCTTGCCTCTTGCTTCCTGGTCGACATGAAGGAAGACAGCATCGACGGTATCTATGACACCCTGAAGACCTGTGCCATGATCTCCAAGACCGCTGGTGGTATTGGTCTGAACGTGCACCGCATCCGCTCCACCGGCTCCTACATCGGTGGTACCAACGGTACCTCTAACGGTCTGGTCCCAATGCTCCGGGTCTTCAACAACACTGCCAGATACGTTGACCAGGGAGGCAACAAGCGTCCTGGTGCTTTTGCTATCTACCTGGAGCCCTGGCACTCGGATGTCTTCGAGTTCTTGGATCTCCGCAAGAACCACGGTAAGGAGGAGGTCAGAGCCCGTGATCTGTTCTACGCTCTGTGGACCCCGGATCTGTTCATGAAGCGGGTTGAGTCGAACGGTGACTGGACTCTGTTCTGCCCCAACGAGGCCCCTGGTCTGGCTGATGTCTACGGTGACGAATTCGATGCTCTCTACGAGAAGTAAGTCTCTTGGCCCCAGTGTGATTGATTCGCTCTTACTAACAGCGTCTAGGTACGAGCAGGAAGGCCGTGGTCGCCGCACCATCAAGGCTCAGAAGCTCTGGTATGCTATCCTCGAGGCTCAGACCGAGACTGGTAACCCCTTCATGCTGTACAAGGATGCGTGCAACAAGAAGAGCAACCAGAAGAACCTGGGTACCATCCGCAGCTCCAACCTGTGCACTGAGATCATCGAGTACTGCGCTCCTGATGAGGTTGCTGTCTGTAACTTGGCTTCTCTGGCTCTGCCGACTTTCGTCGACGCTGCCCGTGGCGAGTACGACTTCGGCCGTCTCCACGAGGTGGTGCAGGTCTTGGTCCGCAACCTGAACAAGATCATCGACATCAACTACTACCCCGTCCCGGAGGCGAAGAAGAGCAACTTCCGCCACCGCCCCATTGCGCTGGGTGTCAACGGTCTGGCCGACGCTTTCCTCGCTCTGCGTCTGCCCTTCGACTCCGCGGAGGCCCGCCAGCTGAACATCCAGATCTTCGAGACGATCTACCACGCCGGTTTGACCGCGTCGTCCGACCTGGCCAAGCAGTTTGGCACCTACGAGACCTACGAGGGCTCTCCCGTCTCTCAGGGTATCCTCCAGTACGACATGTGGGACCGTACCCCCACTGACCTGTGGGACTGGGACTCGCTCAAGGCCAAGATCGCGCAGACGGGTGTCCGCAACAGCTTGCTGGTGGCGCCCATGCCGACGGCCAGCACCAGTCAGATCCTGGGCTTCAACGAGTGCTTCGAGCCGTACACTTCGAACATCTACTCGCGCCGTGTGTTGGCGGGTGAGTTCCAGGTTGTCAACCCCTGGCTGCTGAAGGACCTGGTCGACCTCGGCCTGTGGTCCGACAACATGAAGAACCGTATCATCGCCGATGGCGGTTCGGTGCAGAACATCCCCAACATCCCGGCGGACATCAAGGCGCTGTACAAGACAGTGTGGGAGCTGTCCCAGCGGACGATCCTGCAGATGGCGGCGGACCGTGGAGCGTTCATCGACCAGTCGCAATCGCTCAATATCCACCTGAAGGAGCCCACGATGGGCAAGATCACCAGCATGCACTTCGCGGGCTGGAAGATGGGTCTGAAGACGGGCATGTACTACCTGCGCACGATGGCGGCGTCGGCGCCGATCCAGTTCACCGTGGACCAGGAGCAGCTCAAGGTGGAGGACACCAACGTGGCGCGCCAGAGCGCGTCCCTGAAGAAGCGGGCGACGGGCGCGGCGTCCAACACGTACTCGGCGGTGCCCCGCAGCCAGAGCCAGGCGAACGAGCACAGCGAGGACGAGAGCACCGGCAGCCCTCGGGCGCTGGCGGCAGACGCGGCCCCCCGGAACGAGGGCGAGAACGTGCGGCAGGAGGAGGACGGCGAGGGAGCCAGCGAGGCGCGGGAGAACGACATCTACTCGCAGCAAGTGCTCCAGTGCAGCATCGAGAACAAGGAGGCGTGCATCATGTGCCAGGGCTGAGCGGGGTCTGCTGTGGTTAAAAAAAGGGCGCCCGGGGTTTGTTTGTAATTATTATATCACGAGACTGATGGACAACATCTCGCTACGCTATTGGGATATGGGCTTGTTATGATGGATGTAGTTTATTTTCTTTTTTTCTTTTCATGTGATACATATTTCGTTTTCAATCCAGTTGATTATATATTCAGTATTCTACTTTTGTACCCTGTACTCGGTAGTTCGGACTCTTTCTTCGTCCAAGTAATGATAACTACTAATGATCCCCCTTAGACTCGGGAATAGCATCCTTGGTCTTATCCTTGGCCGTGTTCATAAGGTCATCAGCCTTATCCTTCGCCTGACCGGTATAGTTATTGCCGGAGTCTACACCGTACAGTCCAAGTCAGCCTTCTCCCGCACATGATGAAAGAAAGAAAGAAAGAAAGAAAGAAAGAAAGAAAAGAGGGGGGGAGTAGATACCTCCAGCCTGATTCATCATCTTATCATAGTAATCCTTGCCCTTGGCCTTGACGTTCTCGATGTTTTGTCTCAGGGCGTCCATCTATTTCCCCATCCACCCGTCAGCTCATCAGTTCAACAATCCATTATTCATAATCCATAATCCACCAGCAAGGGAGAAATCCACTTCATGCATTCCATTTTATCTCGTCGACGGAAGAAGAGAAGAGGGGTGCGTGCGTACATTGACCAATTACTTATGAGATATTAGGTTGATCGTTTTAACAGTATGAGTATTTAATAAATAGATATAGAGATAGATCAAATTCCGATTCGATAGTTTTGATTAAACTAAAGATGGATGGGATGGGAAAGACAACCACCATCACCACCACCACCCCCACCACCCACCACACTACAGCCCACATCTTATACCTTCCCTCGTTTCCATCACTCAGTGGAAATGAATCATAGACTTGGGTTCTGCCATCATGGCATGACGTTCGAGGAGAGGATATGGGGGGGGTCTGGATTGGACGTGGCGAGGGCGAAATGGGGGACGGACGAACGAACGAGGGTTCGGTTGTTCGGTTGTTCGGTTGTTCAGAGGGTTGGTTGTTTGGTTGTTTGGGGGGGCGATAAGCTTGGTTGGTAGGTTAGGGTAAGAGGGAGCTCTCTGTGCTGGTTGAAGCCGTGGGGAGGGATAAACTCTAACTCTATCCATCGGCGGATGACATCGTCGACTCGACTCGGAGGGGGGG
>KZ825858.1:0-11745 GCA_003184645.1 Aspergillus ellipticus CBS 707.79 | reverse complement strand
GTTAGTCATCCCTGTCCTGTCCTGTCCTGTCATGGTGCTGCCAGCTTGCTGAGTGCTGACTGGGTCGCTCGTCTGTTAACTAGAGAATCCTCTAGGTCTTACCCAGCCAGGGGTTTTCGGACCCCGATTGTGTAACTCCTACTTATTGTTTTAGTAGTAGTACTCACGGGTAAGGTAAAGCGGCTGGTTAGATCCCGCTGACCCAACCCAACACAACCCCTCCGTTGAAGAGTGAGTAGCTCAGCCCGGGTACCTGCGCCTGATGGCCCTCATCTCCGATCCTAGCTCCAGGAGGCCCTCAGGGAGCAGGAAGGGGCTGACGAGGGCGGTGGGGGCTAGTGGTTTGGGTTGCGAGGTGTTGTGTTGGTGGATTTGGAAACCCTCTCCCTACAGTAAAGTACAACAATTCCTCCCTCCGCCACCACCACGGATCCCTGAGGATGATGGTACCAGTCGCCTTGGAGGATGGAGTGCCTACTTACCTACCTTACCTATCTAGTACACCTACCTGTGTACTAGGTCTACTGGGTGGGTAGGTATGTGCTACCGGAGTTAGCGTGTCTGCTGTCTGCCTCAGTGTTGGTTGGGTTTGACCGCAGTGGGTGGGGGTGACTGGACTGGTTTGAGAAATGCTCCGATGTGATGGATGGGGGATGATGAGGTCATTGACAGGTAGGAAGAAGTGACAGCGAGGAAAGGGAGTGGTCGGACGGGGACACATCACCCGTCATCAGACAGGCAGCCAGCCGATCGGGGTTCATTTCATTTATTGCCTGGACCGAGCGTGTGTGCCACTCACTCCACGCGAGTGATGGCCGGGGCTTCATGCTGGACTGTCAGTGACTGTGCCTGCTTCTGCTTACTCCGTGATACATCCATCATCATCATTGCTACTACTCCGTACCGTGTATTCCATAGTTCCCTCAGCCCGTCTCACGATGCTTGCTGTGTATTCAATCAGAGCACAGTTTCGGGGAGGGGAAGAAATCCAGGCCCGACCGGTGAAAACTGCGCAAAGTCAAACGCGTCCCCTCAGGCCCGGTGGCGATCTGACTGGCCGGTGCCTGGAGGCGCGCGACACGTCAACCCCTCCCTCCATCCATGCAGCGGGTGGTTTGCCACTACCCACAGTACACACTAGGTGTAGTGTGTAGTGGTAAAGACTAAAGACAGACATCATTCACACAAAGGAAGAAAGAAAAAGTGGAAATGGATACCCGCTCAGGGGCCTGGCGCCCAACGGTGGCTTATCCTATCCAGGGTCCGCCCATCCAGCGACCGCCACGCCGATCCCCCTGAGGGCGGAAAAGAGAGCCTTCAGCGGTTCAGCCTGCAGAGCCTGCAGAGCCTGCAGAACCCGCAGAACCCTCAGAACCCTCGGGATCACAAAAAAAAAGAAAAAAAGGCACCGCCCGCAACTCATTGGCTCTGTGGCTGAGGCACCACCGCTGCAAAGTCAATCCGCGAAGCTA
Source organism: Aspergillus ellipticus CBS 707.79 (assembly GCA_003184645.1). Classification (NCBI taxonomy): domain Eukaryota; kingdom Fungi; phylum Ascomycota; class Eurotiomycetes; order Eurotiales; family Aspergillaceae; genus Aspergillus; species Aspergillus ellipticus. Next base: position 10,273 of record KZ825858.1, on the reverse strand, counting down.
GCCAGCCGCTGGCCACTCAGCGCCGCCCGTGGCTCCCAGGAACGCCCGCCTGAGACACCGGCGCCAACGCGGGCCCGCCAATCAGCCCATCCGCTGCCCGCCGTCCGAGCCCTCCGGTTCGAGGCTGGATGGGCCTTGTTTTGCATGATTTCAGACCTGTTGGGCCCGGTGTCTGCCTGAATCGGCGTCCGAGGGGAGAGAAGGAAGCAGAATACTACGCTGGAGTCTGACTCTGTACAGACTCCAGCGAAGTAGTATGGCATGAATCGGAATGCAGCGGTCGACCCGCGCCCTCCAACCAGGGCAGTGCCCTGGCAGGACCGGTGAAGCCGGATGAGGGCATTGGCGGAGATCGAGGGTTCACCGTTCACGAGCTGGCTGTGGGTCTGGGGCTGCTCCACCGGGCGGATCCCTGCGCGGCCGGCCTTGTTGTTGGTTCTTTCACTTCACACTTAGTCTACTTACTTTCAGAGTTCAGACACTTCACGGCCTGGCCTAGTCTAGTCCAGCCAGGGCCACCACCCAAGCCCTGGGCTCGAGGCCGGCCATACAAATACTCCCCGCGGCCCTCGCTTCTCACTCGCTTCCTCCCACCACACAGTCCGTCCTTCCTTGACAGCTCGGTCATTCCTTCTTTACACCCTCACTCCTTGGGTTTCTTGCTTCATACTGCTGTGCAGTCGCATTCCTTCCCTCTGTCGACCAGAGTCTGCGTCAATCCTTAACCCTACCCCCCCTTTTTAAAAAAACAACAACAACAACAACAACTCTCCACCAAAGTCCATACAATGGCTCCTCTCTCTAAGACTCTGGCTGTCGCCGCCCTCTTTGCCGCTTTCGGCTCCGCTGCCCCCGTCGAGAAGCGCGAGACCGTCGTCGTCTACCAGACCGTCACTGACATCGTCTGGACCACCGTCGACGTCACCCAAACCATCGGTGCCCAGGCCACCTCCGCCGCCAACGACAACGACTGGCAGAAGCAGACCACCACCACCACCACCACCGCCGAGGAGTGGGAGGCCACCTGGACGCCCTCCATCCCCGCCTGGACCCCGTCCGAGCCCTCCTACACCCCCGAGCCCGAGGCATGGACCTCCTCGACCACCACCATCCCCACCACCTGGGCTGAACCCACCACCACTTACGCACCCACCACCACCTGGGCTGCTCCCACCACCCTGGCTACCACCACCGCCGCGGCCGCGGCCACCACCTCCGCCAGCAGCAGCAGCAGCAGCAGCAGCAGCAGCAGCAGCAGCAGCTACAGCGGTAGCTGTGGCTCCGGGTCTCCCTGCACGGGCGATCTGACCTACTACGTCGCGGGCCTGGGATCGTGCGGCATCACCAGCGACGGCAGCACGCAGAACGTGGTTGCGCTGCCCCACGGCATGATGCAGGACAGCGACTGCGGCAAGACGGTGACCATCGAGTACGACGGCAAGACCGCCACGGGTACCGTGTGGGACAAGTGCATGGGCTGCGACGACGTGTCGATCGATCTGTCCGAGAAGCTGTTCGGCGAGCTGGCCAGCATGTCAGTCGGCCGGGCCAAGGGTGCCAAGTGGTACATCGAGTAGACTGATTGTCAAGTCTGCTCCACTCAACTTTGAGAATTTCTTGTCACTCTTTTTTGACTGTTCTTGTGCATATTGTTTTTTTTTTCGGATGTCGATGTCTTTGTCATTGGTCCAGGGGACCGATCAGGTCATTGATTGATTCTTTTTTTTTTTTTCTCCCCCCTCGGCTGTCTGGGTTTTGTACCTGGGATAGACGCATATACCACTTTTGCAATTTTGCCATACCTCTTTCTACAGTGATTCTTCCTCGTCTCTAGACTGCAGTAGACTGCCTGCCTGATATAAGTAGACTACTACTTAACTGGTCTAAGTAGACTAACTCTTAAATAGATTCCCCCCACCTACCTACACAACCCATACTATACCAGCCCACACCTACACCCTCCCCCATATATACCCACCTAGATATATAGATAGACCTAGACAACCCCAACCCACCTACCCACCTAAACCCCTACACTACCCCCCTACACAACCACCACCCCAACAAATCCAAACCCAACAAACAACAGGCAACAGACAAAAGGAAAAAAAAAAAAAAAAAGATTAACAACCCCCCCAAACATCCCCCCCCCGGACCCGACAGATCTCCCTCCGCACACACGCCCCCTCGCAGCCCGCCACCCGCACCCCCCGCGTCCGACGCGCCCAATACTCCCCGAACGCCGTGGCATTCCGCGCCAGGACGTCGACCAGCTGACCCCAGAACCGGGGTGTGAGGGTGGGGTTTCGCGCAGGGGGTGGGGGTGGGGGTGGGTTGTTGTTGTTGTGGTGGTTGTGGTTGTGGATGAGGCTGCTGTAGGCTTCTTGGGCGGTGTAGTATTTTGTCCAGTGGGGTTGTTGTTCTCTGTTGCTTTGGGGGTTAGGGTTAGGGTTGGGGCTGAGGTTGGTTTGGGTATAGTCGTCGTCAGACAACTTGTTTTGATGGCCGTGGTTGTGTTTGGTATAGTCGTAGTCGTAGTCATAGCCATAATCCTCTCTCTCGTTTGCAGAAGAGTATCCCTGACGAGATAAGATGCCCCTAGGGTTCGATAAGATATCCTCTGGATGGGGGGAAAGAACATCCCCACTCCCCGAATTACCTCCCTGAAATGGCATAGAGTCCATCTCGCCAGGGACCACCCCCACGTAAACCGTAAAATCCAGGACCTCCCATGTGCCCGGCACGACATCGTAGACCCGGAAGGCGGGGAGGCCTGAAGTGGGTGTCAGCGAGGGGCAGAGGTAGGATACTACTCCTGGTTCTAATTCCCAGTCCCATTCCGGACCTGCAGTCCGTTCTATTTCTCTTTCCTCTTTGATCCTATCACGGACATAACCACCCCTATCTCGCACCACACCAGAACTGGAATTAAAGAAATATCCAACCCGGAACTCATCCCAGTGGCTATGTCCGGCCCACACCCCGACCACCGTATCCCGGAACCGGCCCAGGATTGTCTCCAGCACTTGCGCATACTCCGGGATGGTATCCTCGTGCGCCGGGGGGATATGCGTAATGAGTAGGACTTTCTGGGCGTGGAGTTCGGCGGCGTGGAGTTCGGCGATGAGCCAGGAGAATTGGCCGAGGGGGTCGCGGGGCATGGGGGTCGTGTAGAGGAGGAGGTTGAGGCTGTAGTAGAGGATGCTGTTGTAGGACATTATCTTTAATGGGTTGTTGCTGGTGCTATTGGTGTTATGCTTGGGGGGATTGTTGGTGGTATTGCTGAGTTCTGGGGATGGGTATAAGGGTTGCGGGGGAAAGGTTGTCGCGTAGCGGGCTTTCGATATCGGGGGTGATGGCGAGGGCATAAGATCTCGCCAATGCCCCGCCAATGCAGCATATACCCATTCCGGGCTGAGTTCGTCGGGTATATCTGTGGCGACCCCCCCCGGGAAGATGTTCAAGGGGTGGGTATCATGGTTCCCGATGGCGGAGTAGACTGGATGGTTTAGGGTCCTGAAAGCAGCGTAGGTCGTGTTGAGGGTGCTGAGAACGGACGCACGGCTTTCGGACCAGATGTCGTGGGGGATGGCGTCGCCGGCGTAGATGGTGAGGGCTGGGGGTGGGTTGAGGGACGAGATGGCGCGCAGGGCGCTGGTCAGCAGTGGCAGGGGCGTGTCGCAGTGCGCATCGCCCCAGGGGGAGCACGGCCAGCTGGTGTTTCCGGGGCTGTCGCGTGGGGTGTAGGGTCGGCAGCAGATGGGCTTGCTGCAGTTGGCGTTGGAGCCCGGCGTGTAGAGCGGGTCGAGGTGGGTGTCGGTGAGGTGGGCGATCCGGATGGTCTGGACGGTGGTGGTGGTGGTGGTGGTGGTGTTAGGGGGTGAGAGAGGGGGAGGGGTGTTGGAGGGGGTGGATTGCGATGGACATGAAGGGGGAGGGGGCAGGGCCAGGTTAGATAAGCGGACCGGAGACGGACACACGCGCAACACGCTGGCGCAGAAGGTCTGCGAGGTGTGCGATTTCAGGCCCAGTCGCGTCAACACGTAGTGGGCTGCGGGCACTTGCGACGCGATGAGGCCGGTGCAGACATCGGGGTCTTCGATCTGGCTGGGTTGAGCTGGGAGCGGATCATGGGATGGGGACAGAAATCAAATACTTTGCTTGAGATGCACACGTCGGTCAGGGCAGACTGCAGCGTTGACTGCCCCTGTTGGGCCAGGTGCTGGAGGGTTTTGAGGAGAGTCTGGGAGAGGGAGAGAGAGAGAGAGAGAGAGAGAGAGAGAGAGAGATTAGCCCTGCGGTGCAGACGGTGAGGCGGAGTACCTCGCAGGCGGCGCAGGTACTCGCGGCCGGAAGTTGAGTTTGGACGATCGCGGTCCAGGATGGAGCTATTGCTGCAGCCAGGACGGGGAGGAGGACAATAGACTTCATGGTGGGATGCTGGGGGGGAACCGACTTACTAGCGGGGAGTTGCGGTTATTTATGGGAGGCATGTGATCGCGATGGAAGTATACATCCCAACTGGGAGGGTGACCAGTCAGGCAATCCTGCAGGTGCGCGCCGGTGGCTGATCTGATAAAGCCACGTCGACTAGGGGATGGCCAGGAATGCAAGTGCACGGCGCATCTCATCTCAGCTCATCTCATCTCTCCACCGACACGCGAGGGACGCCATAACAAACAGCAGCAACCGTCTTAGCTAAGCCCCGGACCCACTCTCCCGCTTCCCCTCAATTTCTGCCCATCCCGATTCATTCCACTTCCGCTTCCGTCCCTTATTCTTGCTTTGTGACTTCCGCACCTCACCTCCCTCACTCTCGCGTCACTTGCTGCTCCTGCTCCTCATCAATCCCTTCATTATCTCTGCTGCCTCCGCCTATATAGCATGCTGTGATCCGCCATGGCCCTGCCCCTGCCCCTGCCCCCCCTTTCCCCTCCCTCTCCTCCCTCCTCCTCCTCCTAAGCCATGGATGACCAGCGGCCCACTGTCCTCACCGTCTCCATCGCCCTCTTCGTCATCGCCTCCGTCTTCGTCGCCCTCCGCTTTGTCTCGCGCATTTTCATCGTCCAGAAGGTCGTCCTGCACGACTACTTGATGCTCCTGGCCTGGGTACGCCCCTTTGTCTCTGCTCAGCCCGCAATGGCGCCCCTCGACGCCGCTAACCGCCCAGATCCTCGACTTCGGCTTCACCTTCTCCCTCTTCTACGCGACCCGCAAAGGCCTCGGCCTGCACGATGTCGATGTCCGCCCCGACCAGCGCCCCGGCCTCAACCGCGCCGACTATGCCTTCACCGTCCTCTACGTGAGTGGCCCTCCTTCCTCTTCCTCCTCCGTCGCGCTGCAGCGCCTCACCTGTCGCAGAATCCCGCCCTCATGGCCGTCAAATCCTCCATCCTCGTCTTCTACCTCACCCTCACCCAAGGCGAAAAGGTCTTCCGCTGGGCCAACTACGTCACCCTGTTCGTCGTCAACGCCGCCGGCCTCGCCCTGACCTTCGTCAACGTCTTCCAATGCCGCCCCGTCAGCGCCGCCATCGCCTATCCTATCCCCGCCGGCGCCAAATGCATCGACATCCTCACCCTCTACCTCTCCTCCTCCCCCGTCAACATCGTCACCGACCTGGCCATCCTCTTCCTCCCGAACCCCATCCTCACCCAGATGCGACTCCCGCGCAAACAGAAAATCATCCTCGTCGTCACCTTCAGCTTCGGCTTCTTCGTCGCCGTCGTCGACGTCATCCGCATCGTCTACATCCAGGACGCCGCCACCTCGCGCCAGATCGCCTTGAAGCAGATCCACCTCCAAGACCCCAATGGCGACGACCTGAGCTGTATGATACAACCCCCCCCCCCCCCCCCCGCGGTTGAAGTGTTGTGGTGCTGATTGTCCAGGGTACGGCGCGCTTTCTTTCATGTGGTCTGTTGTGGAGGTCAACGTCTCCGTCATCTGCGCCTGTGTCCCGAGTCTCAAGCCGCTCGTCGCGCGCATCATTCCAAAACTGATCCGCGACACCGACGGGAGCTCGCAAGCCACGAACGTTCTCCCGCCGCCCATCCCCGAGATCCCGCCCGAGATTCCCACCGTCGCTCGGGACACCCGAGAACGCTCGCCGCACGACAACAAAGGGTCCCATTCGGAGAGCAGTGCCAGCCAGCCGTGCGCGCGCGTCGACCTGGCCGAGTTCTTGTCGATGGCCCCGGAGGCGCCCCCGGATGTCGAAAACCGCACCAACACCGTGACGAGCACCTCGTATCCGCCCAGCATCACCTTCTTCGACTTCGTCAACATGAAGAAGCCGGCCAACATGCTCAAGCTGAGCAACAAGGAGTCCGTCACGCCCATCGCCCTGACGACCATCTTGTTCTTCCTCTGGGGGTTCGCGTATGGGCTGCTCGACATCCTGAACGAGCAGTTCCAGGAGATCCTGCGTCTCGACATCTACCGGTCGTTCGGACTGCACGCGGTCTACTTCGGGGGATACCTTGTGGCGCCGTCGCTGGTGGGCCGCGTGGTGCTGAAGCGCGGGGGGTTCAAGGTGACGTTCATCACGGGCCTGTGCATCTACGCGTGCGGGGCCTTGGTGTTCTGGCCGTCCGCCGTGCTGACCTCGTACGCTGCTTTCGCGCTGTCGAACTTCATCGTGGGCTGCGGACTGGCAGTGCTGGAGACGGCAGCCAACCCGTTCATCGCGCTATGCGGCCCGCTTGAGAACTCGGAGATCCGGCTCAATATTTCCCAGGGCGTGCAAGCCATTGGCAGCGTCGTGTCGCCGCTACTGGCCAAGAAAGTGCTGTTCAGGAGTGTGACCGACGTGTCCGCCCTGGTCGAGGTGCAGTGGACGTATCTTGGCATCGCGCTGTTCGACGTGCTGCTCGCGCTGGCGTTTTATTATCTGCCGATCCCGGAGGCGTCAGACGAGGACCTCGAGGAACTGGCGAACCGTCGGCGGGCGGACAACCGCGCGCTGGTCATGGGGATTCCGGTGGTCTGGGTGACGCTGGCATTGGGCGTCTGGTCGCAGTTTTTCTACGTGGCGGGCCAGGAGGTGCTCTCCATGAGCTTTGCCAGTTACGTCGAAGCCGTGCATCCAGCGTAAGCACTTCCCTTCTACTTCTTACTTTTCGTGTGTCTGACCCATACCCAGCTCCTCCTTGAGCAGCTTTGAACGACTCACGATCGCGCATACGGTGTTCGCGATTGGCCGGTTCCTGGCGGCGTTCCTGCAGTGGTTCCTCAAGCCGCGGTGGATCCTGATGCTGTCGTACATCGGGATGATCGTGTTCTCGGTGCTGTGCATGAAGACGACGGGGCGGCCGGCGGAGGCGATGGCGCAGATGGTGTACCTGTTCGAGAGCGGGGCGTTCAGCATCATCTTCGCGATCGCGCTGCGCGGCACGGGCCGGCACACCAAGACGGCGACGGTGCTGCTGACGGTGGCGATCAGCGGCGGCGCCTTCTTCCCGTTTGCGCAGTACGCGGCGCAGCTGGCGGGGGGCGTGCGGTTCTCGTACTGCGTGCTGGTGGCGCTGTTCAGCGCGGGGGCCATCTTCCCGATTTATTTGAATGTGGTGCCGGCGGCCAAGAAGCAGGTCGACCCGGTGCCGAACGAGCACCTGCGGCATCACCGGCGACTCAGCCGGATGAGGCAGAACGTGGTGGCGCGCGAAAAGGAGAACCCGTCGGTGGGCGGGGTGTTGTCGCGGCGGCGCAGCGTGGTGGCGGAGCCGCTGCCGACGGTGCAGCTGGAGACGTCGAAGCGGGCGCGTCGGGGGGGAGGGGGGGGGGGCTCATGCACGAGCTGACGCCGTGGCCGGAGCATGCGTCGTGAGTGCGAGCTGATTCTTGTATATAGATAGGTTGGTGGGATTTGCTGTGATACCCATAACGTCGTTTGCTTAGCGGCTACATTGCATTGCTGGGGATAGTGTACATAGACTAGAGTAGCACATTAATGACTCAATGATTGTTCGCAATATCTACATAACTATGTAGATCATACTCTAGCTCTTTGTCTACAGTCTCCATCTCCATATCTAGTATGTAGCTGGTCGTGGAGTTGTCCAGTCGTTTACAACTTACTGTAGACACAGTGTGTCTACAGTCTACGACGGTCTACCGGGAAAATAAAAAGGATAAAAGGCAAAGCATGTAAGATCATCATTTCATGCAAGCTCGTCTAAGCAAAGGAAACAACCGGCGCCTCTATCCATCGCGCTGAAAAACCAAGCAGAATCATCAACCATAAGGCAGTCCAGTCACGTCGCGGGACTGGGCAAGCATCTACCACCAGTCACCGTGGTCCTTCATGGCCTCGGCGACCTTGGTGAAGCCGGCGATGTTGGAACCGGTGACCAGGGAAGGCAGGACGCCCTCCTTGGGGGTGGCGTACTTGGTGGCGGTGTCGAGGCCGTTCTTGAAGCACTCGCGCATGATGTCCTTGAGACGGGCATCGACCTCCTCGGCGGTCCAGCTGAGACGGGCCGAGTTCTGCGCCATCTCCAGACCGGACACGGCGACACCACCGGCGTTGGCGGCCTTGCCGGGCGCGTACCAGATGGCCGCGGCACCGGGGTTAGCCACACGGTGCGCCTCGAACACATCGATGGCCTCCTGGGTGCAGCCCATGTTGGAGCCCTCGGCGATGAACTTGGCCCCCGCGGCAATCAGCGCCTGGGCCTCCTCGCCCGACACCTCGTTCTGGGTCGCCGACGGCAGCGCAACGTCCACCTTGCCGACGTGCACCCAGGGACGGGCACCCGCGATGTACTTGAACTTGTTGCTGTCGCTGAAGGGCGCCGCGGTCACAATGCTGGCCAGCTGCTTGCGGTCCACCTTGACCTGAGCGATCAGCTCGATCTCCTCGGGCGTGAAGCTGCCCTCGCCGTTGATCACCAGGGAGCCCTGCGAGTCGCTCAGCGACACCACGGAACCACCCAGCTCGATCACCTTTAGCGCCGCGAACTGCGCCACGTTGCCGGATCCCGACACCGCAACGCGCTTGCCCTTGAAGCTCTCGGCCCCGTTGGTGGCGTGCGCGATCATGTGCTCGACGTACTATATGTCTCACAGTTAGCCCTAACCCTTCACAAACTGCAAGAGAAAAGGGGAACATACGTAGACAACACCGTATCCGGTAGCCTCAGGACGGATCAAACTACCACCCCAGCTGCCGCCCTTACCGGTGAGAACACCCTCCCACTGGTTGCGGATCTTGCGGTACTGGCCGAACATGAAGCCGACCTCGCGGCCCGTGACACCAATGTCACCGGCGGGCACGTCGGTGTCGGCACCGATGTGCTTGCACAGCTCCGTCATGAACGACACGCAGAACCGACGGATCTCGTTGTCCGACTTGCCCTTGGGGTCGAAGTCGGAACCACCCTTACCACCGCCCATGTTCACTGCACCAGACACAATTAGCATTCGCTCGTTTTATTACAGTATATAATATCCCCAGAAAGAAAGGGAAATGACAACCCCATTGGTGGGTGGAGGGGGGGGGGGGGGAGGGGAGAGAGACGTACGTCCAGTAAGAGCATTCTTGAAGATCTGCTCGAAACCAAGGAACTTGAGGATGGAAAGGTTGACGGAGGGGTGGAAGCGGAGGCCGCCCTTGTAGGGACCCAGGGCGCTGTTGAACTGCACGCGGAATCCCCGGTTCACCTGCACATTGCCGGCGTCGTCTTCCCACACCACGCGAAACTGGATGATACGCTCGGGCACCGAGACCACGGCGAGGGCCTTGCGGTATTCGGGGTTCTGCTGGAAGAGGGTGGAGTTTTCGAGGGTGGAGGCGAGCTCTGTATTTTTTTTATCCGTTAGATTTGGAAATTAAATTGAAATTGAAATTCAGGTTGAGGTTTGAGGTTGAGGTTTGAGGTTGAGATTGAGATTGGTTTTTTTTTTTTTTTTGTTTGGTGAGGGGTGAGGGTGAGAGTGAGAGTGAGGGGTGAGAGGGGGGTGAGGATAAGGAAAGGTAGGGCGGAGGCGGACGTACCCTTGTAGGCCTGCTCGAACTCGGGCTCGCTGGGAAGGTTGGACATTTTGATGAGGGTGATTAAATGAAACTTTTTAACCGGTGGGTATATAGGGTATCTGGACCGGTGTGCGGTGTATAAACTGCAGAGAAGGAGAGGGGGAGAGAGAGGGGGAGAGTGTGTGGGAGTAAGAAGAAGAAGAAAGAAAAAAAAAAGATCGAGAGAGGAGGGAGGACAGCAACAGATTTATGTCTGTCTGAGGGGCAACCGGACACCAGCGGAGACACTCTTAAGCC
>KZ825857.1:0-188263 GCA_003184645.1 Aspergillus ellipticus CBS 707.79 | reverse complement strand
GGAGGAGGAGGAGGAGGAGGACAGGTCCGCTATTACTTCATCGCCCAAGCCAGACTCACCGCCACGTTCCGGTTGTTTTTCACCGGCGTGAAGCCTGTAGCCACAGGATCTTTGCCAAATCGGTGCGGAGCGAATTGCGGGGTAGCGGGATAGACATCATTTCCCTCCCCTCTTCCCCCCTTGACACTACTACCCCCAGTCACCATTAAATCTCTTGGCTTGCTCGGGCGTCTAATACCTTTCTCTCCTTTTCTTTTCCTTAGACACCTTTAAACCAATCCATCCCGTTTGCCCAACCGCAATCTTCAGTATGGGAGACCAAACCTCGGCTAAATTCTCGTCCTTGGGCGCCATCATCCAGGAATTCAACGTGGACGGGCAGAACATCGTCCAGGGGTTCACCACCAAAGAGCTCTACGAGAAGCACAACTCGCCCTGGTTCGGGGCCAACATCGGCCGCGTCGCCAATCGCATCAAGGATGGGGTCATTCGCAATCTCAATGGTCGGGAGTATCAGCTAGAGAAGAACGATGCGCCCAATGCTCTACACGGCGGGAGTCGGGGATGGGGCCGCTGTGAGTTCCACGGCCCGACGGTACTGAACCGCAATGGCAAAACCACCCTGCTCTACACGTACCTGAGCCCCCACGAGGAGGCCGGCTACCCGGGTACGGTCGAACTGAGGGTCTTCTACACCACGAGCGAGGAGGTGGAGGCCGGCAAGACCACGTCGGTGCTGAACATCGAGTATGAGGCCGAATTGGTGGGCGATGAGTGTGAAGAGACGGTCATCAACCTGACCAATCACAGGTATGTTTGATCTGGCCCTGACTCGACGCCCTTGGGGGTGGAGTGGGTTGTGGGTTGAAATCGTGTTTCCGATGCTGATAACTCTGGTTTGGTGACAGTTATTTCAACATCGGTGGGGGCGCAACCTCCGAAGGCACCATCGCCAAACTCTCTACTCAGAATTATCTCCCTCTGGAAGGCGGAATCCCCCTGGGCTCCATCGAGCCCTATCCCAGCGAGGTCACCAAGGACTTTACGTTTGGCCCGCACAACCAATTCGACGATGTCTTCGTGATGGAGCGCGAGATCGCCAGCGTGCCGCTGGACACGCGCGGGCAGGCCCTCAAGCTCCTGGCGGAGTTCCAGCACCCGGACTCGCACCTGCATCTACAGGTACACAGCACGGAGCCCGCCTTCCAGTTTTACACGGGCCAGGGGATCAATGTGCCCGCAGTCGACGGGAACCCGAGCCGGGGCCCGTTTGCCGGGTTCTGCATCGAGCCCAGTCGGTTTGTCAACGCGATCAACGAGCCCGCGTGGCGGCACACGGTCGTGCTGAAGAAGGGAGCGAAGTACGGCAGCACGATCGTGTACAAGGCCTGGAGGGACCCGAGGTGAACTGCCGGGTAGGACCGCACAGTCCCAATGGGGTAATGTCATGCCATGCCATTTAATCAGCGTGGGCCTTGGATCTCGGCATCCATGTTAGGGAAGAAAACAGTGCGGAATATTCTCCGTACCCTTATTTCCGTACTTCTGTTGTTGTGTGACTGCACTATGTACGACGTACTTTTTTAGTCCCCTTAGCGCAAATTTGAACGCGACGTGATTCCACGTTTTTTCCTCCCTTCTTGCTTGGCACATCATCCGATTTACCCATACCCCATCAGACGGTGTGTGTGTGCGCCCGGATGCCGATTATCCTTATCACCGTGATATGTATCCGAAGGCGGGTCTGGCTGGATCACAGCGTGCCAGTGAAATTGGGACCGTGATGAAGATGGGTCCAGCGGTCCACATGGAAATTGGAAAGGAAGAGGGCATGGGACCCGAAAAAAAAAAGCCTCATAGATATATGGGAGGTCGGAAGTTCAGCCAGGAGCAGGTTCCACCCAGTCCAGTGTCCACCCTCCACTGACCAGCCAGATTGAGGGCTTGTGTTTTTTGACTCTTGGCTTGAAAGCGTTTGATTTCATGTCAGCAGCCGGCGAGAGAGGGTCCCTGATGCCGATGGAGCGAGCAAGCTAGACCCTCTCTTAGCAAGTCTATGAATACGGCGTCGTCCGTAGCCCGTAGCCCGTAGCCCGTAGCCCGTAGCCCGTAGCCCGTAGTTCCAGGTTTGCGGGCACTCTTCTCTGGGTTTGTTGTGAGTACGGATTACGGAGAAAGACTGGGGGGGGGGGGCCTGCACCTCGGATTGGCCCGTTAATTCCGTGGTGGCTCGCTCTGGGATTCGGGGGGGGGGAAATAAGGCATGCTTTGAAAGTTTCCACTGACTCCAAGAGACAAAAAAAAAAAAAAACAAGAAGCCGTGCAGAGGGTTCGGTTTACTACTACTGCCGTGTAAGTAACCTTTCTACGGAGTACTCCTGCTTCTCCTGCTGGATACAGGTATCAGGTTGGTTGAAACGCCGTCGCATCTGATTCATTATTATTCTTCGGGCGGGCTCCTTTCATCATCCTTACTAACTCACTTGCTTAATTACTCATCACGGGCCAAAATAATAATAATCACTCATGTTTTGTTGTGCCTGATGCGCCAAGTGCTTCTGGAATCCCCTCCATGGCTTCTAGTGGCTGGAGGCCGGGTCGGGGATGGCGATTATGATTATTAAGGTAACCTAGTTACTAACTAGTAGTACCTACCAGTCGGCGACTGCGACTTCCAGTTCCGGGATATGCTGCCGGGATGGGGATTTGGGGATGAGGAAAGGATCTCGTCTCGGCATCCCTCTCTTCCTGATGGAACGAAGGAGGATGATAGGTAGGTCATCATCAACCTTTTCATGCTGTTTGGCCTGGTAGAAGTGTACCTAGGACAAGGTAAGTAGGTAAGTACAAGTAAGGTAAGTAAAGAGGTTGTACATACCGTACCTATCCGGGGTTATGGTATGGTTTGGAGTACAGGACACCAAGACTGCAGGTACAAGGTATGGTACGAAGTACTCCGTACCAAATTCGTATGACAGCCATGGTGTAACTGGTAAGGGGCGCAATACGATACCGAACCCGATGGATCTGGGGATGGGGTTGAGAGGCTGACGGCGTAATTTCAGCCAGGGCTCGGGCACCGAAAGGGCCACGGAAACGGGGACATTCAGATTCCCGGGCGAAGCTTGGCATGGCGATCGACAAGCTGCAGTCGGCCTGAGCTTGGCCCGTATTACTTACTACTAGGCAGTTATGTCGATAACTTTTTATGCCGGCATACACTATATATACTTACTAACCACTACGTACCTTAGGTCCGTAGGTAGTACGTACTAGTACCTACGTAGTACCTACGTAGACAGTATACTTAAGCGGATCTTCACTAGACGACTGCATTGGAATTAATTGTCTATTAACTACGGAGTAATCTGGATTGATATAGCTATCTCTATCTACGGTGACCACCTCGAGACTGGAGACGCATGACTTCAGTTGCATATGACGGTACAAGCAAATCCATCCATCCTCAGATCTGCCCTCCACCTCCTACACACACTTCCATATGCATATACACTTAAGTATACCGGGCTTAAGTCCTTCGTCCGAGCCGGGTCCAGCATGCGGCGAACCAGGAAGCAAAAGCACAGCCTGTCTCTAGCACCCCCTCCCCCCAATTGCATGCATCACACGATCAGGCGCAGCCCATGGGGGATGATCCTCCCTTTTAGCATCTGGTCACACACACACCGTATCTTGTGCAACCGGTTTGCATGGGGACGGAGGGCGGTTGATCCCGGGTTACCCCGCACATCGGTTCAGATCCCAGTCCGATAAGATGGGCGTGGTAAGTATGGATGGGTGGATGTCCTGGGAGGAGGGGATACATAGCTTAGCTACGGAATACCCTGTACGGTGAATTGCTGTTGAACAGTCAACAGTCAACAGTCACACAGAGGGTCGAGGGCCCGAAGCATTAGACATGGATAAGTAGTCCAACAGTGTGCATATGGACATGTCACATGTCACATGTATGCATGCATCCATGCATCTTCCATCACAATGCTGCCCTCCGGACAATGGACGGAGCTATCGTACTCCCGTCCGGACCTTAAGTAAGTCCATACACTACATAATACTGCTACTTCTTTCTTAAATAGGTACGTGTATATGTAAACTCCCGAGAGCTTGCAGCTCTAAATAGCACGGCCGATTGTTCTCCAAGTCCTAAGGTTAGCAGTACCAGCAATACCCAACCTCGTGGGGTATTACTATGACATAGTACATACCGAGTAGTGGTATGTATCTATCTCCCTGCCACCAAGAAGGTGTTTTCCCCTGAATATAAATTCTGCTGCCTGCAGCATATCCACCACCCCCCAATGGATCAAGCACAACTACTATTAAGATTTCGGGCCCCCAAGAACAAGGCAGTGCAGGTGAGGTATACGGAGACCGACACAGGAGCTATGACGCCAGCATTATTTCATCCGGACTCGAGAGATGCCAGTTCACCGGCCATGCATGAGCCTTGCCGTGCTGCTGTCGTCAAAGCTCCCTCCATCCGCGAATCCTGGGCCCGCTGCCGTCCTTATAGTTTGCCGGTATACTGAGCTCGGATCAATCGCCAAGTCTGGCCTCACAAGTCGGTTGCTGACGAGGTAGCGACACGTCGTATGGAAGTATGAGGGACCACCCATGGGTCGGCGCCGTGGACTCGTGTTCGTATTCGAGGTTGTTGCTGTCGGGGGGAGTGCGTAGTAACCATGGCGAGGCTCGCGAGGTTGCCGCCCGTGACCGACTGTTGACCGGGGCCGGAACGGCGATACTCGACCTCCATCGCAAGGCCTCCACGTGACCACCCCGGATGGTCCCGAGGGGGACCCGAGGGAGACCCGAGTTGCCCCGCGCGGGGTTCTCTGCATCATCCTCCTCCTCCTCTTCATCCCCATCCCCAACTCCTCAATTCCTCATCCTCATCCTCATCCTCCACTTTTCCCCACCATGGCTTCCACATACGGCGATCTCCGCCATCTCCTCCCGGGCAATTACAAGCGCCTCATCACCGCCTGGCTGGAAGAGGACTGTCCCAGCTTCGACTATGGCGGCTTCGTGGTGGGGGAGTCCGAAGGCGAAGCTCGTCTGTTGGGCAAGAGCAAGGTGTTAATCCTGCCCCCCCGCCCCCTCCAAATATCCCCAGGACAACCCGCAGAACACATTCACTAACGTCTACCCCTCCTTCGCTTTCAGGGCATTGTAGCCGGCGTCCCATTTGTCGACGAAGTCTTTTCCCAACTCGGTTGCTCGTACGTTCACCATTTGACAAGTATACCGGACCCGCCCGCGAAGATTAACTGACACCTGGGCTCCCTCTCCGCTCGCCTTTCAACCTAACAGAATAACCTGGCACGTCAAAGAAGGTGAACCCATCACCCCCATTACCCACTGTGCCACTGTCCGCGGCCCCATCCGCAAGATCCTCCTCGGCGAGCGCGTCGCCCTCAACATCCTTGCCCGCTGCTCCGGCATCGCATCCAAGAGCGCATCTCTCGTCACGGCCCTCCGCGCCCAAGGCTGGCCCGGCACCTTGGCCGGCACCCGCAAGACAACCCCGGGCTTTCGCGTCGTCGAGAAGTACGGCATCCTGGTTGGCGGTGCTGATCCGCACCGGCACGATCTCAGCTCCATGACCATGTTGAAGGATAATCATGTCTGGGCATGTGCAAACAATCGTGCGGCCGCGGACGGGGGCGCCGGCGCCGGCGCGGAGAACGCGGAGCAGTTGTCGTCTATCGCGGCGGCGATCCCGCGGGCTGTGCTGGCTGCTAAGGCAGCCGGAGGGTTCGCTACCAAGGTTGAGGTCGAGTGTCGGGATCTGGAGGAAGCAGGCGCGGCAATTGGCGCAGGTGCGGATGTGATCATGCTGGATAACTTCACCCCAGAGGGGGTTTGGGAGGCCGCCAAGAAACTCAAACAGGAGTGGGCCGGCAAGGGCCGGTCGTTCCTTATCGAGGTCAGTGGCGGGTTGAACGAGACGAATGCCGCTTCGTATGCCTGCCCCGACGTGGATGTTCTCTCAACCAGTTCTATCCACCAGGGTGCCGGGATTGTGGACTTCTCTCTCAAGGTGTCGTTGCGGTGATTCGGGCCTCGTGCAGGGTATGATGTGTATGTCTACGTAGATTGTATATCGTTTCCGGCGAGTCCGTAGTTGCCTGACGGCCTCATTCGTCCCTTTACTATGTAGCAGGTACCTGCCTTCTATGTACATGATTCCTGTCCCACCGTGTCCTATGCCGCACTCCTCGCTCATCCGCCATAAGCAACGCAATATGCGAGACAACGTGCCAACAACATCCACGGGGGTGGTGGCGGGGGTGAATCTTCCAAAAAGAAGCCCAGAACAAGACAAGAAAGAACTAAAGGGTATATGACGCATGCATGAATAGGAACAATACAACCAAGGCCTGACGATCATCAGGAGGTTGGCTGGATCCGACAGAGTATTTTTTTCACCGTAAGAATAGATAAGTTGAGCCCGCAAAAGAAAAAATCTCGCTGGAAGCCGCACAACTCGAAAAGACACCGAATACTCCAAACAACTCTTCAGCCTAAACTTCAATGTCAACGTAAATCCCCTCCCCCTCACTCGAACTAGGCTCCTCGTCCCGATGGCCATCATATCCGTCACTCGTGTGGTCGGAGCCCTCGAGCCTCCTCTGAATCGGCGCTCGGATGTGCCCGCCATCCTCATCGGTCAATGTCTCCGTGGTCAATTCCTTGCGCAGGCGCTGCCTCTCTAGCTGGGCTCGAAGTCTCTGGTTCTCGGCATCTCGCTCTTCCAGTCGCCGCCGGGCCCCGCTACGGTCCAACAGGCGAGCCTCCCGTTCCGCCTTCAATCGCTTCTCCAGCTCGTGCAAGCGTTGGATCCACTTTTCGTTGCTGCCAGGATCAGCTGACATGTGCCGAGGATGAGAGCTTGGCACCATGGCACCTGTCCCATCAGCGAGAGTCGTGGTCGACGAAACATGAGATGGCTGGGGGATACCGCTGGTTGAGCTCCGTGTCAGGCCTCGTTCCGGACGTGGTGGAAGCCCGGTTTTCTCGACCGCTGAATGGTGGCGGATCAAGGATGGCGGCTCGGCATCTGTGCCAGATTCCAGGCTCAGATTCCGGGTAGGTGAGCGCGGCAAGTTGGACCCGATTCCTGCAGCAGCGGTGGCGGCAGCCGCAGAAGAGGCAGGCCCTCGACTGCGTGAGTGGGATTGGAGCAGGTTCAGCTCGGCCTTTAAGAGCCGATTCTCACCCCGTAGTTTGGCCATTTCTGGCGACATCCCAGACTGGCTCCGACTATGCTGTTGGGCGCGCATATTCATCATGGACTCCTCGAGACGGTCGAGCTTCTTGACACGTAGGCCGAAGGTGTGCTCCAACATCTGGTATTGCTTGGTGAGGTCCCGCTCGACGCCCTTTATGCGGGATTTGAACCCCGAGATCACGCTCTCCAGTGTCTTAACAGCGAGCATGAGATTGCGGCTAAACCCGGGCCAGAAGAGAATGTTGCCGATGACTTCCTGACTGGGGAGGTTACCGTTTATCAAGCTGTTCGAGTGAGCCCAGTCCGGCCCGCACATGGTCGACAGGCGTTTCCAGATGTTCAGGAGCATCACGTTCCTCTCGCTCAGCTGGTCGCGGAACTGCTGCTCGAGAGTTGTGAAGCGTTTGCGATCTTGATTCCGGGCACTCTCCAGCTCCGAGATGCGCGAGTTGTTCTGCGTGATGGTTCGCGATGCCTGGTGGTGGGATTTGAGCGCCTGCTCGAACGACTGCTTGTCTGCCCTGCGGGCGTGGCGCTCACGGTCGAGAAGCTCGGCCAGCTTCCGCGACTCCAGGCCGTGGCTTTCCAGCAGCGCATCGCGGTTTCGCAAAAGCGACTCTTTGTCGTCCAGCTTCGACCGCGTGCTTTCTAGCTCCAGCGCCGTCGACTCGAGCTCCTTCTGTAACTTCATGATGTTGGAGATCAGGCTGGAGCGACTGCCGGTCAGATCGCCCAGGGTCTCCCGCAGGTTGTTCTCCAAGTCCATGAGGCGCTCTTTCCACGTGGCTGCCTCGATCTCTTGGGCCGACAAGCTCTTCTTGAGCTTCCGTGCCTCTTCCTTGGCTGCAGATGCCTCCCGGTTCAGCTCGTTCACGATGCGCTGGACCTCTTGCTTCTCTTTGCTGCCCACGACCTCCCGCTGGTGCCGTTCCTCGGCCAACCGCTCCTCGAGGTCGCGAGCCTTCTCCCTCTCGCTTTGAAGGCCCATCCTGTATGTTTTGAGCTCCGACTCTAGGTCACCAATCTTGATCTTATCGCCGTCTTGCTCCTCTCGCAGAAACGCGATTTCATTCTGGCTCGACTCGATCTGGACGGTTAACCGCTGAACTTTCGTGTTGGCTTCGTAGAGGTCCTTTTCGAGCGATTCCATCTCCCGGTTGCAATCTTCAAGCTCCTGCTGGACTGCCTTGTACCGCTGCAGGTTGTTCTGTGCATCTTCTTCGAGTCGGATGATGCCTTCGCCTGCTGAGCGCATCTCCGCTTGCAATGCCCTGAGATTTTCATCCTGGACCCTCACTTCTTCGCCCAGTCGCTGGCACTCCTCCACCTTCTGGTCAAGTTCATCCCCGAGAGCGTCGAGTTCTGCCTGGGCTTCGGTTCTGAGATCCTGGAAAGCTTCATCCCGCTCGTCAGCCGCCTGTAATGCCTGGTCGCGCTCTTGATGGAGGCTCTGAATCTCTTCTTCCGCATGGTCCACATCATCCTGGTAAGCCTTGTCGAGGGCCTCCAATTCCCGAACAGTGTCTTCTAATTGCTCTCGGATCGCTTGATTCTCCAATTTCAGGCTGGAGACTTGATCGCGCAGCTGGCCAACCCGGGTTTCTAGATCTTCCCGCTCAGCATTGTCACTTGGGGATTGACCTGTACCATCGCTGGCCCGCGAAGAGGGTCTGCCATGCGCTCGGGAGGCTGACCGATCAAAAATACTATCGCCCGCAATCGACCGATTACCATCCCGGCGTTGGCCAAGTTTCAGCTCCTCAATCTCCTGATACAGTCGCTCCTTTTCCCTGTTTCGAGACGTGAGCATCGAGGTCTGAGCGCTGACCTCCTTTCGCAGCTCTGCATTTTCTTGCTTGAGTAGCTCCAATTCCATCACAAGCGTGGAGCTCGAAGAGCTCACAGTATTTGCGTTGCGATTGAAATCTCTCTCCGAGGCGGCTGAGTATGAGGCCATCGAGCTCATTCGATCCCGTTGCCCTGTTCTCGCAGGAACCACGGGAAAGCTTATCTCGCTCTTGAGACGCAGTGCCTCATCCCGCAACCGCTTGTTTTCTTCTTCAGCCTGCTCCCGAGCAGCGGTCTCTGCCTCCAACATATCCTTCCACATATCCTGCAGCACGGTATATCAGCATGATGATCCCCGAGGTAAGGGGCACATAGACTCACTCTCTCCTCCCTTGCTCCCACATCCGATCCCATCGGTCGTCCATCACTGAGAGATTTCACCATCTCGGCGAGCCGTCTCTTTTCGCCTTCTCTGGCAATGCTTTCCGATCGAAGTCTCTCGATTTCCAGTTCATATGTCTCCACCCTCTCCCGCAAAAAAAGCATCTCCTCATCCTGTGCTGGGTCACGGTCCTCGTCGTCAGATCCCTCGGGATCGTGGTTGAGCATGGATTCCTTGTCAGATTGTTGGTCTTTGAGCTGTTTTTCGAGATCCCGGATCTTCCGCTTCAGACTCTGGCTGTCCTTCTGCAGCTTCAACTTATCGGACTTTAGCTCCACGTTCTCAGAGATCATCTCCTTTATACCCTCCTCAGAGCGCCGATTTAGGGCTTCGTTAAGAAAGTGAATTCGCATCTTCAGATCAAAATTCTCCTTGGAAAGACGATCAATGGTGCTACTTTGTTCCTTAAGCGTCATGGTACGACCACTCTTGGTAAAGGCCGGAGTAGTGCTTGCTCGTTTATCAGGGGACAATCCACGACCACCAAAATCCTCCCTAAACTGCTTAACGAATGCACTGGGCAGCTGAACATCTTTAACACGCTCAGCGATGGCAGTATCTGTATAAACACCGTGATCCTGAGGCCTCGCCTTTGGCGTCATCGGCCCCGAAATATCGTCGATAACTGACTGCTGCTGTGGGTATTCATCTGGTTCTTGCTCTTGCTCTTGCTGTTGCTGCTGCTGCTGTTGCTGCTGCTGCTGTTTATGATACGATGACCCAGGACGAGACTGGGTAGGCCCTTCTTCTTCATCTAAAGTCTGTAGGCCTCCTTCCGTAGCACTACTGGGGTTCTTTCTCTCGAATAGATTTTCATCACTGTACCCCGAGATGCCCGATGCCATACTCCCCAGGCTTACTGAACGAGCCAATGTGTTACGCTGTCCGGCCTGTGCAGCCCCAGGGTTGCCTGGCGCTGCACCACCTGATTGAAGAGCATAGTCTGCACCCAGCGTTGCATCGCTATTTGTTACCTCGGTCCCAGTACTTGTTACTGAAGAGTATGACAGACGATGAGCTGACTGTCGACTAGTCAAATACCTTGGTCTAGTACTCCGTCGGCTGCTTGTGCGTGAGGCTGATTCTGCATCATTTCCTCCATTGTCATGGAACAGTCTCGAAGGCCCGGGTGACAAGCTGCGTGACGTGCTGCGGATTTTATAATGCGTTGATTGCAGCGATTGGTCTACATCGGGGACTGGAGATTGGTCGAAAGCACTGCTGTGAGAATTTTGGCTAGTATCCCGGTTATCCTCGAATAATGTCGACTGGTTTCGGTTCACCGTCCTTGCGGCGGCGGCGGCCGACGGCGATGAAGGGATTGCTTCGAGTACTGTGG
The DNA here is from genome assembly GCA_003184645.1 of Aspergillus ellipticus CBS 707.79. Classification (NCBI taxonomy): domain Eukaryota; kingdom Fungi; phylum Ascomycota; class Eurotiomycetes; order Eurotiales; family Aspergillaceae; genus Aspergillus; species Aspergillus ellipticus. Next base: position 177,439 of record KZ825857.1, on the reverse strand, counting down.
TGTTATCGCCATGTCGCTCCGAGGAAGCTGCCGGCGTCGTATTCACATCCAAGGCTGTGTCATCTCTGGGTCCCTGACTAGGGGTCTGGGGAAAGGGGATATTTACACCGGCCGTAGAAAGGGCATGACTAGACTCGTCGGGCGACACAAAAGATATCTGCGCATGCTCCGACCTTGCGTGATCCGGGGCATGATCCTCATGGATACCAACCAAGTAGGTATCATCAGCACCCGCGGTTCGATTAGTAGCTGCGACTTCGATGGTCGAGGGCTCTGGCAGAAAGCTGGATTCCATATCCATCAATCTCCTCCGCATTTCGTTTTCCCTTATGAATGTCTGATCGTCGGTTCGTTCATGGTAGTCATCCTCGACGGACAAGAAAAGGCTATTATCGTCGTTGTCAGGCAAAGGGGGCAGAGACAGATTCGAGTCGTCTCGGGGTAAATCTTCAACGGCCGTGTTGTCAATTGCAGTGTCCTGATGTTCAATGTCGCTGGATTCTGCTGCTTCCCTATGAGTCTGACCGATTCCGCTGCCTCGACCGGTGGCATCCATCGTGGTTGGGAGAAGACTCCCCCGCGTGTCCTCCTCCACCATCAAAGGCACTGAATTGCGAAAGACGTCTTCCAAGGCTGGGAGTCCGTCTTCTTCGGGGTAAACGCTGGCGGGCACGGAGAGGGATGGGAAGTTGCTGCGCACAGGTTGCGCGTGGTCGCCCACGGAGAGGGACTCGGGTGAAGGAGAGGAGGGTGGTGGTGGTTGAGCGGAACCCGTCGACATGGTGACCGCGGGTTCAGGGCCGGGTGTTTTGTTTGATCCACACCCACCATGCAATCCACTAGGGAGAACGGCGATGGACTAGGCCTCGTCGTGCTACCCACTTCGGCGGGCGGCCTTGGGTAGCCTTAGCCTTATCGCACACCTGAGGCGGTAGGTACGTAGTTCAATGCCGCAGGTACAGTATCGGTGGATTCAACGGCGATTTGAGGAGAGGGAAGGGGGATTGGTTGCGTACCCAGGACAAAGACCAGGTCGCGTTAGTGGAGGATTTGGGGGAGAAGGCGGGGGAAGACAGCGTCGAAGTCGAGGTCGAGGTCGGAGCACTTGGGAGTAGGTAAGTAAGGTAGGTACTTACCTAGGTAGGGACTCCGTATATGGAGTACGTACGGAGTACTGTGTACTCCGTACTACGTCCGTACTCCGTACCAGCTTAGCAGTTAGCTTTGCCATCCCTCGCCCAATCCGCATATGCCAAGACTCCAGCGACAGTTGTGCAGTTGTGCACACAGCCGTGCTGATTCATGCTGGTTCATAATACCCGGCACCATGTTGATCCGGGGTTAGGCCGATGACATGGGGGCCGGCAGGCGGGCGGACAGACAGACAGTAGATACTCCGTAGTCAGTCAAGACAGTAGTGAGTGACCTGCTGGCTCACTCAACTCCTGCCGGTGGATATCTTCGGCCTCCCCCCTCCCCTCGCCCCCCCTTCTCGACTCCACGATACATGCCATTTGCGCCTCCTCTCACCCATGTCCTGAAATCCGGGCCTCCTCTCTAACACACTCAAAATGAACCCTCACATATCTGTCCCCCGCCAACATGCTAGCCCATCCACCTTCGGCGGCACTCCAGCAAGCCGCGGATCCAGTATCCGGATGCCGCGATTCTTCAAGAGGTACGCTCCCCCCACCTCTTCCTCGCTGACATTGAATGCGGTGCGCTCATCAAGTGGAACCTCACGGCCTCCCCAGCCTTGTCGAGCTGTTGCTGATTCCCCCCTGGCGATGTTTCAGGCTGTTCAAGTTCCCGCAGATGGACTTCGAGATGGCAATCTGGGAGATGACATCACTCTTGATCGCTCCGAAGAAAGTCTTCAAGTCCATATACTACCATGTGAGTGCGGCTTGACCCTTATCCTCACCTCGAAATGGTGTTCCCTTGGCGTTGCTAACTTCGTGTCCAACCCGCAGAAACGTAGGTTGTTTGACCACCACGCAGTTCCATTCTGGGCTTTTCCCCAGCTTCGTCTCCAATCCACCGGATAATTGGGTACTGAGGCATTGCATAGAGACTAAAAACACCTGGCACCGCCCGGACCCTTCATTCACATACCTACTCTCCTTCTTCCTCCTGTTGACGGCCCTCGCATGGGGTCTCGCCTATGCGCCATCCTTTGGGGCCATTGTCCGGCTATCGCTATTATTCATATTCGTCCACTTCATCGGATCTTCCCTGCTAGTCTCGACAATTGGATACTTCATGATCCCTCGACTGTTCGGCCCGAATGGTGCGGCCGCATCTCTGACGGGATTTCGTGGCAGTCGTGGACGGAGACGCGGCGCCGCGCAAGGGCTCTTCACTCAACCCGGAGAAAAGGACCAGTTGGAGTTTGGATACTGCTTTGATGTAAGTGAGATATTGCCTCGGGAGGAAGGGAGTTTTCTCCAGGGAATGTGTCTAACCATGGGATCTTAGGTCTCGAATCGGGCGTTCTTCCCGCTATATCTTCATCTCTACGTCGTCCAGTTCCTACTCCTCCCCTTGCTTACCCGCAGCCCGAGTAATTTCCTCGCCACCTTTCTCGGAAACACCCTCTATCTGTCGGCTCTGACGTACTATACCTACATCACCTTTCTCGGGTACAATGCGCTTCCCTTCCTGCACAACACGGAGCTTCTTCTGCTTCCCATCTTGGCATTCGCGGTCATGTGGCTGATCAGTTTGATTGCGGGATGGGGGGTTGTAATGCAGGGACGAAGCGTGGAGGGACTGTTTTGGGGTGCATGATCCATTTCCCCTCAGGTCGGGTGTTGCCCGAGCATCCTACCATCCCGGTGCTCATGCGCTGACTTGTCTATGACTGTCATTATCTATTCTATAACTCCCCTTTCTGTTTCGTTCTGGCGCCGGTGCATATGGTGATCGTTTTGGTAGTAGTCATTTTTCCCCAGCTGGTTTGTGTTATATCGGTCTTTGATTAAAGGAATGGATGGGTCAGGGAGCATTTATGTCGCGGCATAGGTTTCTACTGCTCTTCTCTTCTATACACGTTGGCCGTGCTCATAATTGGAGCACCGAGCCTCGTACTGTACAGCATAGTCATGGTTTATATAGGCTCTATACATAGTTTTCCAATCAGGCCATGCTACAGATTTCCACCGATAGGAGTATGTACCTGCTTTTCTATTGCGCGCTGGTGACATGTACATGCCAGCCTATCAAACCACAATGGTATCCTGAATCCGACCAGGAACAATGCGTTTTTATTCCATTCGCACGTGCACGATAAAAAAAAAAAAAAAAAAAGGAAAGGCGAGGGGTTCAAATGTGTACTAAAATGGTCAAAAAGAGGATAAGGGCAAGATGTAGTTTATTTCTTCTTTGATGCGCCCTTCTTCTTGCCACCACCCTTCGCGGCCTGCAGCTTCGCCTGCAATTCTGCCGCCTTCCGCTTCCCCAAGTCTGCCTTCTCCTCTTTCTCGGCCTCCTTGCGAAGCCGGTCAGCTTCACGCTGTTCGCGGACGATCGCCAGCCGGGCCAGATCTGCGCGAGCCTCGTCCGTCTTCCCCTCCGCATGGAGCTTCATATATCGCTCTCGGGCCTGCTGGGCTTCGAGCGCCTCGCGCTCCCGCCTCGACAACTGCGACAGGTCCGCCGCCTCCGGTTGCTCGGACGAGGTGGATTGGCTCAACTGGGAGCGGGATTTAGCCGTATGGTTCGGGTTGGCGGGGAGATCCTCATCATGGTCTTCGTGGTCGTCCTCCTGGTCCGACCCTTCCGAGTCGGACGAGGGAGGTAGATCGCCTGGCTGGGCGGCAGTTTGCAAGCGCCTCGCCTGTGCAGCCTGCTTTTTTGCTTTGGCAGCGGCACGACGTTCCTCGCGCGTCATTTCGGCGCCAGGCACAGAGGACGGGCCGGGTCGGGCGCTGTTTTCGTTACTCTCGTCTTCGGAGGATTCTTCGGAGCCCGATTCTTCGGACTCTTCTTCCTCTTCGGATAATGAGGAAGGTGCATCATGGTCGGGTTCCTGTAGTAGGACATTTCCCAGTCAGAAGAGGGTGGCGGGTTTAAAAGGCTAGAGAACACTAGCCACGAAGGTGGGGGAGGGGGGAGATGCATACCCTCCAGAGACCAACAGGGTTGCCGTCTTTGTCGACAGGCTGAACGTCGCGGCTGAACCGTTTCCCGCCTACGCGTGTGAGCGCCGTCAGTCCATCATGGTGGTGGTGGTGGTGGCCGTCGAGCCTAACCGTGGTCACGTACCTCCTCGAGAGGGCTTGGAGAACTTTCCGCGACCGCGAGGCGCCATGATGGGTAGAGACTAGAGAGAGGGTCTAGGAAGAGGCCGGAGGTGGGGTGAGGGGCTGGTCGTGAGGGAGGGGGAAAAAGGGGAGAGGGGAGAGGGGAGAGAGGAGAGAGGAGGGGCAGAAGACTGAAGAGGGCAGAAGAGGGGAGGGGGAGAGGGGACGTGCAGGAGAGTTTGTTGTTGCAGCCACGGTCACTCAACATGAGGCGGTTTGCAAGCCGGAGGCGGGGATGACTGACTAAGTCCGCGCCGCTGATTGATTGATTGACTGACTGACTGACTGATTTACCACTACCCTTCCACCCTTCACCCCTTCAACTCTCCAACTCTCCAACTCTCCAACTCTCCAACTCTCCAACTCTCCAACTCTCAAACTCGTTGCCAGACCAGCCCCAGCTTCATCACCCGTGCCACAATCAACGTCAATGTGCCGGCCAGAATAGCACCGCCCATGAACATCTGCGCATACAAGTATTGCCCGTCCTCCCGTTGCACCAGCGCCCCGGCAATCGGGGTGCCGATCAGGGCGGCTACAGCTACCACGCTGAGCACCATGCCCATCCGCACCCCGGTCTTCTTCAGATCCGTGGTGAGCGTGCTCAGGGTGGCTGGGAAGAGTGACTGGATCCCCGCGGCGGCCAGGCCGTAGAAAGCGCTGAAGGCATACAGCTCGTCATAACTATGGACCGCCGCCCAGCAGAATGCCACCACCCCAGTCACTAGGCTGAACGGGATCAGCATGTTCAAGGGCCCCGTATATCGGTCTGCCATCAGGTTCGGGATCAACCGACCCAGCAGTCCAATCCCATTCATGACTAGAAGGACATCGATCGAAGTTGACTCCGAGACCCCAATGATGCCGCGAGCGAAGCTGCCGATATAGAAAAACCCCACATAGATACCCCAGAAGTTGAGGAACATGCCCAGTGCAAACAGGGAATACGGAACCTCCTTGAACGCGCCCCACTCGACCACCGGTCCGCTGCGACGCGGGGGCAGCCTTTGCTGGAGGAAAATCAAGCAAGGAATCAGCGTGACCAAGGAGATGAATCCCAAGGTACGCATCGTCCACCCATACCCGATACTGGGAAGGAGCCGCATCACGACTGCAGGGAAAACCAGGCCGCCGGTAGCGGATCCCGATGCTGCTATTCCGATCGCAATTGCCCGATGCTTAGTGAAGTAGGTGGGGATGAGCGCAATGGTGGGACAAAACATGAGTCCGCAGCCGAGACCCTGGCCAACACCCTGGGCCAGGAAAAGCTGCCAATACTCCGTGCATATAGAGGCCATGAAGATGCAGAACAGCTCTAACACAGACCCCACGATCAAGATGGCTTTGAAGTATCCGGCATCCGTAGCACGGCCAGAAAAGGTACCGACGAAGAAAAGCAAGAAGATCTGGATGCTGCCTACCCACGAGATGTCAGATGGCGTACGTCCTAGTGTGTTGGTGTAGTATGTTTGGAAAACACCGAAACTGTTGATGTAGCCCCAGGTGTTGAAAATGACGAGATGAGCTAGAGCTACTTGGGACCACGCCTTGAACCCACCATCCGGCGGAGGCTCCAGGTCTTTTCCGGACCCTCGGGTGCGCACGAGAGTCAGGGTTCTAGTGGCCAATGCATTTACATGGCTGGCATTGGTGGGGATCGGACACAGCGCCTTTTCTCGTCCGTGGTCAAGGCCTACTTCTTCATCTCCGTTGCTGGATTCTAAGGGAAGAGCCTGATCCGGGGCCACATCAGTCCCAGGATGGTTCAAACGACCCTTTTCGACGTATGCTGAGATACGGAAGCCCGGCTGGTCATCATGGAATAGTCTGTTTGCCATCTTGTGTGGACAGAGCTTCGAGGGACAGCTAAAGGAAACCAGATGGAAGGAACTGAGATGCGCAAGAGAATATTTCCTCTGTGGAAATGCGTTCCAAAGGACGGTGAGGGAAGAGAGGGGGGGAAGGATATGTCTCAGGATCAGGCACTATGATGCATGCATCGATGCCCCAGATATTGAACAAATCGAGACAGGTCAACAAGGGTAGGGTATGACTCAGGAAGCGGGCGTCCAGCGGGTCCACATTGGTGACGACTAAAGCTGGAGGCGGGGTTTCTAAATGCATACTCTTGCTGGTGGCTATTGGTTCGGCCCTGAGCAATGACGAGGTAGTTCGCACAGAAGACCGATGGCTGGGGGTGGCGGCAATTTAGGGTCGAATCGGCTAAAGGATGGCGATTCATGATTAGCATGGCATTTAGCGTTAAGTGGCTAGTGGATCGAAGGGGGAATCGCCGACGGCCGGAGCACCTGCACGCTTCCCCAGATGCAAGATTCCACGATTCCCTGTCGGCAATCAAAACGGAGATCTCGCACTCAGGTAGGTGTTATGGTTACGGTAGGTAGGAGTTTGGAAGATCGTGGGCCTTGGTCTGGTCATATCCTCTGATTCGGTCTTTGTGGTCTTTTTTTTTATTTTTTATTTTTTAATTTTTTCCCTTTATAACTCTAGTACACTCTTAACGCATCGCAGGAAGGGGGCAATCGGTTGCACTTCGGCGTCCATCTATATAGTCTCGACAATTATAAAAACCATAAACAAGCAACCAGGCTCGGCATCGGAAACAAGAAGACAGGAATCAATCACAATGGGTTGGCATTGCAATGCCAAAGTAAAAGGGAAGGCAGGACATAAGGAAGACAGAAGAACTCCCATGTTGGTCCCTCACTAATGGCTGGACGATGCCCCGGAACCCAATAACGATGCCCATACCAATGCTCAGCCTTACTTCCACTTCAGGACACTTGACAAATCGCCACCGTGACACGGCACTCCCTCTACATTCCCGGAGAAAGGAATACGGAGTATATATCAGTGGCCACGACAGCTAGGTCTCAAATGGCCGTTGCGGAAGGTGCCGATGCTCAGTCAGCCAACCAATAGGGTAAGGGGGGAATAGGTAGACTTCAATACTCTTGTGTGGAGCTACTGTTCAGCATCGAGATGGTTTCAATCACATCGGCAGGCTCCAAGAGATGCCAACTGGCGGCCGTTTGCTTCGAGCTTGCACCTACTGTGACCGAGTAGACGTGATCCTGCGGCAAGTCGAACTTTTGTAGGGCCCGGAACATATCTGAAGAAGAATAAGAACGTAAGCCTGTCGACACATACAACAATGAAGATATTCGAAGCCACGGAAGACAGGTGGAGGGTGGATTACCTTCATCTGTGAAGTCATCTCCTGAGCAGAAGATGAACTCTGGAGCCTTTCCAGGCGCAGTTCCGTATTCGTTAACGAGGCGGGCTGCGATAAACCCCTTATTAACAAACGTCGGCCGAACCTCCAAATTAGCTTTTCCAGCCATAACTTCAACTTCCCACCTCTTGCCGACGGTTTCTTCGAGCTGCTTCCGGCATTCGCGAGCCTGGAAGGCCCCGTATTCGGGGTCTGCACGCCGATAGTGCCACGTAAGAGCCACACGTTTCCTCTCAATAAATGAGCCTTGCGTCCGTTCGGTAAAGTGTTGGAACACGTCCATAACCTCCTTTTGCCAGCCCATATTACTTCGTTCAGCCAAATTCTCCCAGTCGTCTGAGCGAGGCTTGCGGATGAAGCATCCATGCTCGGCACTCAATCCTAGTTCGGGAATATGACCCATCCACTCGTCCAAGAAAGCTTGGTCACGTCCACTGATGATCCAGACCGCATTGCGTGAATCGGCTGCCAGGCTTTTAATGGTTCGCAGGACCCGATCTGACGGGATGGCGGCTTGCGGGTCTTTGACAATCGGTGTGAGTGTACCATCATAATCGAACATGAAAAGCCTCTTTCGAGCCCGGCGATATTGTCTCAGAAGCTTCGCCCTATCGAGTGCTGGGGTTGCTACAGACTGATCGAACGAAGAAAGGTTTGTGAGGAGGCGAGTGACGAACTGCTTAGACCAGGCCGAAACGGTGTTCGCAGTAACATGCTTGTAAAGCTTCTGATGCTGCAATTTTTTCTCCTCGGGGGTCATGGCTAAGGCTTGATTGATGGCACCCGCAACACCAACAGTATCCCATGGGTTGATGTGGATGGCGCTGGACAGTGTCCCTGCGGTACCAGAAAACTCAGAGAGAATCAAAGGCCCATAATTATTTTGCTGGCAGATGATGTACTCCAGGCTGGTCGTGTTCATACCGTCCCGAACTGTCGTGATCAGACCCACGTCTGCCACACGCAGCAATGCAAAGTACTCGTGTGGGGACAGGTACTGTGGGTAGTACTTAACAGGAGAGAAGCTCAAGGACCCAAACCTGCCATTAATCGTGGAAACCAGGTTGGAGATTTGACTGGCAATCTTGTTCTCCTCTTTTTGTTCATCGACGCTAGTTGGGCTAGTCACTTGAATCAAGACAACTTTGTCACGCCATTCGGGATACCGCTCAAGAAATACCTCAAAAGATTGCAGCTTCTGGGCGACACCGCGGACACTGTCCAATCGATCACGGCCGACGATGATCTTCTTCCCAGCGTACAACTTGCGGATCCCTAGGACGGCTCTTTCGATATCGGCGGATCCAAAGGCTGCCCCTTGGACAGCCTTTGTATCAATCCCAATCGGGAAGACATCAACAGCCACGTGGGCACCATATGCGTCCACCCCGGCCGAATTGGAATCAAAGCCCAAGACACGAGTGCAGCAAGATGAAAAGTGGCGAGAGTAGGAGAACGTTTGGAATCCGATCATGTTTGCGCCCAGCACGCCTGTAAGTACCTCTTTGCGCTTGGCTAGACAGCGCATAAATTCACTGCTAGGGAATGGAGCATGCAAAAAGAACCCAATATAGACATTGGGAATTCGTTGGCGTAACATACTGGGTACCAGAAATAGATGGTAGTCATGGATCCAGACAATATCTCCTTCCCTGTATTCCTGCGCAATTCGATCTGCGAAAAGACGGTTCATGCGGACGTAATCTGCCCACCACTTGCGCTCCGATTTTCCATCCGTAGGACCGTGTTGCTTGTAATGAAGAAGTGGGTACAACTCTCGCTCCGCATAACGCCTCCATCTCCCTTGATCATCCAAAAACACCGTGTCATCAGGGACTTCGGATTCGCCCGACAACCAGACAGGTACAATCTTACCGTACCGGCTAGAATTTAGCTGTTGATCAAGTCGTCCTCGATCCTCCGGGCCTACCCCGAAACCTTCTAGGAGGGGGTGGCTTGGCAGGCGTTGACTGGCATCGACAGGTACTGGCGCAGCTGCTTTATTGAGGGGCAAAGCGGAGCCATTGACGGTGGTGGGCAATTTAGCACTCGTGTTGATGGGGATTTGTTGCAAGGGTATCGTTGTCTCCTGGGCCGGTTCAACCTCCCCAGTCCAGCCGACGAGGGTGTGAGACCATCTCGATTCATCAGCACCCAAGTAGGCCATAGAATCAAATAGTGCCGAGGTTCCTGGACGAGGTTTGAGATCCTATAGGCCTGTTAGTCAATTGTTTCATCGTTCTCCTTACGTTTGAGCTGCCTGGGGCCAAATCAAAAGGGGCTGTATTATTGAATTGGAGAGGACAAACTTACCCAGTCAGATCCGGATCGGAAGTAAAGCTTGTAGGGAATACAGAATGCAGCACTAATGACTCGACCGGTGAGATGCAAGCCCGGGTATTGTTCACGAGGATCCATGTCCACCATCGTGGGCGTTCCCATCAGACTCAGACGACGTAACAGTTCCACACCCGACTTCGCGTCCTTGGCCGCCTGCGCTGGAGTGTTGGGGGTGTCGGCAGTGGACGGGTCAGAGGGTATGGGAGGTTGGATCTGCTCACTCCGCAGGTTTGGGGCGGCACCCGAGGCTTTCATAAAGGTGTCTTCGCCTAAGACATCCAGATGGGACCCAATGGGGAGTGGATTGGGCTGGCCATCGGGCACACCGGCGGCAGTTCGTTGTTCGGAGGCCATGACGGAAACGGACAAGACGAGGAGGAGTCAGAAGCAGATGACAGCCAGAACGAGGACAGTCGGCGCAGTGAGTCTACAAATCTCAGGATCAGTTGGGCAAAAGCATAGTTCTTTTCGTTTCGCATTTGGATGCGCAGCGATGCTGAGGAAAAGAAACCTGCCGCATGAACGATGACATGTACATAGAAGGGGGTTGATGGGGAGAGGGGGGGGAAGAAGTGTCGAGGGAGCGGGTAGATAATAGATTGGAAGGGGGGGAGATAAGCTAGGTAAAGTACCTGGGAAGTACAATAGTAGTACGGAGTAGGTTTTGGCGGGGGGGGAAGACGCCGACCAAAAGAACCCTGGGCGACCTAAGCCATGGAGAAACGAACGGACAGGAACTAAAGGCGGAGAGAGACCGGATATAGGAGGAGAAGGTTGAGTGGAACAATCGAATCAATCCCTCAAGACGAGAGAGACTGACTGGACAGTTTGACGCGAAAGAGAAAAGAGCGAGAGGGAAGGGGGAAGAGAGAGAGAGAGAGGTCAATAATAATTCGGACTGGGCGGGGAGGGGCGAGTCGGCGACGGAGCCTGAGCCGGATGGAGCCTGAGCCTGAGCCGGCCTGAGCCTTCAGCCTGAGCCTGAGCCTGAGCCTGAGCCTGAGCCTGAGCTTGAGCCTGGAGGCGGTGAGGCGGTGAGGCGGGGGCGGGGGGAGGAAAGAGGGGGGGGAAGAGGAAAGAGGGAAGGGGGGATGGGGAAGTCGTGCAAAGCAGGAACTGGAAGGGGCGAAGACGAGAGGGGGAGGAAGACAACCGTGGACTTATCGGGAGGATGTAGATAGAAGATAGGCCGGTCTGAAGAAGAATCGGCGGGAAATTATCTCAACTCCCCTTCAGCACCACGGGGTCCGGAGCCCTTCCCAAAACCACACCCGGAATAGCAACCAATCAGCCTAATCGTGTAATCAAGCAAGCATGCCAGCATGCCAACAGGCAAGCCCAGCAAGCAGCTGGCCGGGTGACCGTCGGCAGGGTTCGCTTCTAAACAACCAATCCCTCATGCACGGGTCGGGATAGAAGGACCCAGCAGGGTAGAGAGTGGGAAGCTTTGGCGAAACCAGAGAAGGGGAGGGACGGGGCCCAAGACGGTCCAGGCTCGGCGGTGGATGGATGGGCCCAGTAGTACTACATAGTACCTATCAGTCTCTCCGTCCATCCTGCATAGATACCTCCCTCTACAATACTACCAGTAGGTAGGTACCTAGGCCATAGGTAAACATAGTACTCCTACAGACTTACTACGTACGACGGAAGATCCAGATCATCACTCTCCAAGTGTGTCATGATATGTTACTAGTAGCCCTCCCTTCATCGGTCCATCAACGGGGAATTCCGAATCGTCTGGATATGTCCCATAATGCTGCATTACGGGCGGCGTTACGGAGGACGGTACCTGTTACCTACCTAGTACTTTACGTGAGGTACCTGCGCGATGCGTTAGGTACCTATATGCACGGCAGTCGACTGGGTTTGTTGGGTGGATTGCCTGCCTATTTCTCACCTGTTACAGACTTCCTACTACTAGGCTAGACAATAACCCGGGAAGTTGGGCCTGGTGGACAGGCAAGCACAGGCAGGCAGGCAGGCAGGTAGGTGGACACTCAAACTCCCGAGTCCTTATGACAGAATCATAGTAGTTCGTACATTGGTGTAGGTAGGATGGGATAGTATTCCCTCATCGCCATCAACCGGTGAAAGCCGCCATACCGGGCCCGAGGCCGTGTGACATGTGAAGACCTACCTAGGGCTGGCCGGATCACGCCCCCTCAGCTCCACGTGACAGCCATCTCTGCCGGCTTCCTTCCCCGAGCATGACCTGATCGATCGTGGTGATCGTCTCGACTCTCGACCCTCTCACGATACCGTTGATCGATCGTGGTCGACTTGGTTTCCCTTGCACCTGCCGCTTCCCACATTGGACAAGCTGCCCAGGGCTTGCTTTCTCCGTCCGGTTTATGCCCCGGATTGCAACACTTCATCCGCAATGCCTTCATTGCCTTGCTGAACGCGCGGCCATGCGCGTCCTTCTGTTCTTACCGCGCTCTCCCCTCCTCTCCTCGCCCATGACTCCTTTTTTGGCGCGTCCCATCCCTCCTCCTCTCAGAGCTCGCTGCTTCCATAAAGTCCGCTCTACCGACAAAGATCTGGCGATTTTTAAAAACAGCCTGCAGAGAACCCTCGAGGCGCATCGGTCCTCGAATCGATCCCGTCTAATCCGCAGGATTCCAAACAAACCAGATCCCAAGGACACGACGGATCATTCTACGACGAACCATGAGTCGTCGGTTGTGCAGCCGACCGCAGGTACAACTTCGCGACCCTCAGCCCCAAAAAGTCCCAAGAGGAGATCCCGCTCGCTGGGGAAGGATGGCCCGCCCTCCCAGCCTACAATCTCTACCCGACGGTGGACCCCTGATCCTCAGACAGGCCGACTAGAAGGACACCCTTGGTTGGATAACTTGGACCTCAACCGGCCTTTCTATGATGGTCTCTCGCAGCTAAACGCGGAGATCTGCGCGCTCGAGAAATACTTCACACCCACCCCCGCAGAGGAAGATCATGTCAATCGGGTTGTCGCAGAACTAACTCGGCTATTAGAAGGGACGGTGCCCCATCCACCTCTGGTCATCGGGTCATGGCGAACCGGTTTCGCAATGACTCACTCAGGTCTAGACCTCCTCCTTCCCGTTCCAGATGAAGTACGGTCTATCGAAAATATTCGAAAACCAAGCGCTACCCGTCCAAAGGTCCTCAACCTCCATCGGGGTCTGCTACGCGATGTCGTAGACACACTACGGCAAAGCCCGTCTTTCAACGATCGAGTTCACCTGTCAACCGAGCGGGGTTGCATCACGGCTGTCGAGGCTCGTACTGGACTCAAGTTACACATTTTTTGTGGTGAAGGATTACCCCCCATCGTTGAGTATGTTATGGACTACCGCGCGGAGTACCCCTCGCTTCGCCCTCTTTACATGACAATACGGCTTATCTTGGAGTCCCAAGGTTTATATGGCTGGTGTGCATCGTCCATCAGGTCAGAAGCGCTTGTTATGCTTGTCGTGGCCTTCCTCAAAACGAATCATGGTCGATTTCGACGGTCTGATAGTCTTGGCGAGAGGCTTCTTGCATTTCTACATTTGTACGGCATACAGATCGATCTCACGACCACGGGGATATCCGTTGACCCTCCTGATCTATTCAATGCGGATACGCTCAAAAAAGCCACCAAAACTTACAGTCCAGAGGATCTCCCTGCTCACACACGTGGTCAACGATCCATAATGAACCTGAGAAAAACTGCCGCAGCCAGAGGCAACATGACTACCGCTACACGGCTATGCTTACAAAATCCAACCAACTACATGGATGACCTGGGCCGTGCATGTGTACAGACTAGGGAATTCCAGTCCGCATTGGAAAGCGCCCACGAATGTCTCATATTAGCCCTCGAAACTTGGGAGAAATGCAAGCCTATTAACCCAAATTGCAGTCTGCTGAACCGTGTTCTCCGAGTGAACTTCGATGGTTTTAATGATGTGGACGGCTAACTCGCTTTGGGGGGGGAACCTTGACACGCAGGGATCTAGATGGGATAGGAGCTCGTTCAAATTGCCTCTACTTTCTCGAGCACAAACACATAGAATGGCGCCTGGCCCTTGCCGGTCTATACATAGACTTCCCCGGTAACTTATTAACATCCAAATCTAGAAAAGACGCCCAATGCCTCCGTCACTTGCAAAAGCACTGAATGAGTACGGAAGAGTAAAGGAAAAGCCCGAGTTCAACGCCCGCTATTCATGCAAAAGCTGGCGAAGGAAGGCCAATAGCAATCCTTCTTCACCCATGTCTGGAACAAAACCAAATCCACATTAACTGCAAGAGACTCCAAGAAAATGAGGGATCAACGCGATCCCGGGGAATAGCAAGGCAGTAATATTTGTCCTGTGAAGCACAATAAACGCCGAAACCTGGGGGTAATGGGACATGTTGACTCTATCAGAGCCTCACATCAGGGCCGAGATGTGATGGAGGGGAGACATTTCAACAGGATCAATACCGATTTAGTTGCTACTCAACTGTTAGAAAGAGTACGTGCAGGTGCATAAACCGGGAACACTTACTAGATTTCAAGCGGGGAAATCTGATCCAGTGTGTAAAGCCAATTTCCGCCCTGTTCCTCTTTTTCAAGCCTAGGTCATATCGTCAGTAGTTGTAGAGTTGGCAATCAAGTTCGCAATGCAGGGGGTTAGCTCACCAATCGTAGGGCCAAAGAATAAGGTGTCCTTGTACTTGGTTTAAAAGATCTTCTGCTCGTTGTTTGTCCATTACCTCATCGGATGCATGGAAGTCTCGCTTTGAACCAAGCGTCGTAGCTCTTCTTCTGCGCCGCCGAGAGTGGCCTGTAGCATTCCGATTCAGGGCTTCAGAATAATCGATAAGTGGCGGATCGGACCGCTGCTTTTCGAGGTCCTCTCCAGACGAGCCACTTTCTTCGTTTCGTCCATTCTGCACGTGTCCCGCTGCGAGCCCGTCTGCCGGTTTCATAGCGGATTCCTCGTCAATTGGCAACAGGCCCTCCTGATTTGCCTGTTCCGGCTGCTGCATATCTGGATTTTGACTAATGTCTGCAGTCTGGATCCCAGATCTTTCCACGGGTGATTGCTCCCTTTGGTCCGCCTTCTCTCCCTCGGCACTCTGGCCATAATTTGTGTGTTTAAGACCGGCTGCTGTTACTGCTGCTGCAACACCCACCCCTGTGCCAGGTGGGCCGGCTTGTCTCTGGGTAGCGGTTTGGGATGCTTTGATATTGGATTGGTTCTGCATCTCAGTAAAGCGGTCTCCATACGCCGCATACTCTTTATATTCTTTCCACGATTTCACCTCGTTATCAGGCATGCAGCGGAAAACACTCCGGTAGATTTTGGTGTTTTTATCTGCAACAGCCTGCCAAGTATCCAAGTAGAAAAGGTCAATCACAGGGTCCCTCATACAGTCTTTATCCACAAAGATATGCTTCGCATCTGGGGCGAACGGATGGGAAGTCTTTGTGGCGTCATGCTTATCCCGAGGTGACGCCAGGACACCACTATGGCTACTCTCGGTCTCATTTTCTGATGGCAACGCGGTGTGACGGACAGCCGGCAGCCCTTCCACGACCTGCGTTGTGTCGTTCTCGGGGCCAGTAGGGGCACATGAGGTCCGGTTGGCTTCTTTATCACCACCGATATTTGCTCGTCGGCCACCGCGTTGTGAGGCATGTTTCGGCTGTTTGACAGTGCCCTTTCCCTCGGAGGCGACGGGAGAGACCAAGACTTCTGTCTTGGCATTCAAATATTGGGAATCGCGAGCATCCCCCAATCCAGCTTCCACGGCGGTATGCAGATTGTCGGTGCCAAAGCCGTCTACATCTTTCCTGTGCTCGGCGTTGGAGGTGACCCTGGGGTCGGCGGTAAGCTTCCGGTTCGATTTGAGGTTTGGATTGCTGCCCTGCTCCCAATCGACGTCATGGTTGAAACTATGCATGTCTTCCGAACGGGAGAGAAACTCGTCTTGGATACGGTGCCGGCGCTCCATCATGTCTCTCTCGTCCTTCTTCTCCAGCATCAGGGATTCTGAATCGGGCCTGTCATGGCTTTCAGCAGGCTTGGACCCTTCTTCGGCGATTTCGATTCTTCGTAGCTCTTCCTCGGTCGCCATGGAGTGCTCCATCAGCTCATCCACATCGATACCGAGATGCTCCCTCATGAGGCGCATACGAAGGGTGTGTGGAAATCGACCAACAAGGTAAGGACGACCATTCATAGATGACCAGATCATGTCCGTATCACGTACCACAGCTGCAACTTCTGAGTCTCGGGATCCCAGCATTGAGCGTTCGTTGATGTTTGCGGACCCAATTATAGCGGCTCGATCATCAACGACCATGCACTTGGCATGGATGTAAAGCTGCTCGGTGACCAATTGCTTCTGAGGACCAATCTTGCCCCACGTTCGAAGACTGAAAAACTGGATGTAGTCTTCTGGGTCAATTCCCAATGCTCGGAGCCGTCCAAAGATAGAAGTCTCCCCACGGCAAATGCTACGGTACTGGCACATCATGATCAAACGCACACTTGTTCCCCCCTCGCTGTCTACGGTGTTTTGGAAGCCCGGAATCAGCGGGATGACAATAACAGCGCGCCAAGCCTCCTTGTTCTTCGCCGCTCTAGTGATGCGCTCCACGAGTGCATCGCCGATCAAATTCTCGATCTTTCGGCCATCAATCTCACAGGTGCTCACAAAGAACTGGTTCTCAATGTATACAAAGTGCTCGGATTCCTCAATCAGCTTGACATAGGAATTCATTATGCTGTGTTCTGTAATGTCAGGGGTACCAGTCGACCACATGCTGCTCGAGCGCAAGATCTGGACCTCGCAGGTACCGTCGAGACCAAGGGCCTCCAAGTCTGCCGCCTCAAAGTCTGGCGGGGGCAACAGAAATGGCGTGGGACGAGTGGGTTTTCGCTGACGCAAGATATAGTTCCATCGTTGGACGAAATGGCGAGTAAGGTCCCGAGCCGGTTGGCCAACCACATGCATCGAGATGTCATGCCAAGGCATTCTTGGGATAACATTGCGATCATACATCTCTTCGTATGGTTTGTCCAGGTCATAAAAGTCCTGTACCCGAGGGTTCGAGTAGTCTTTGCCGGGCCACAGCTGACAATGATCCGCATCTTTCGGGCCATCCGGTGTTTCGAAGCCGGTGGGTTTGTCATCCGTTAGAAGATGCTGCGGCGTATCCCAACGCCCAAAGCACAGATCAATCCCTCCCACGAAGGCCAATGTATGGTCAATGATGCAAAGCTTCTCATGGTGCGCCCAGAAGAAGGTGTTTTGCCTGAATTGGTTCGGAGATCTCTGTACGAACACGTTTGGATGCAGATCCAGAAGAGAAAATTTGGAGTACTCTGAATCGATGGGTATGGCAGAGTTGATGTTCCGATACATGATAACAAAAATCTTCACTCCTTCGCGAGCCTTTCGCTGGAGCAGACGATCCAAGCGCCATTTCTGGCTGATTGCCGCAGGGCGCCGCATGTACAGCTCAGGGCTCAGCCACCAGTCATGAATGTAGATAACATCTTTCGCTTGATTAATCGCGCGCGACACAACCCACATGTGATCGCGCGCATCCACCAACCACTGTGCGAAACACTTGTGTCTCACCGGGGCAAAACTGTCAAATCGGTTTGGCCTTGCCCAGTGTGTATTATTGACCATAAATCTGATGGAGTCTTCGAACTGATGAAGCTGGCGCTCATTTCTGGCCAGCAGTCTGAGCTTTCGCTCCGAATTCTCAAGCCTCAGCGTGTGATGCTGCGGGTGTCTGGCCGACTCTGTGGCCGATTTCGCAAAATCTTTTGCCTTCTGGTTTCGCAGGCTGACTTTCTGGGGTTGGAGTTTGAAGAAAGCATCGACCAAGAACACATCATAGATGTTCATCTCCTCGGGGGAATCGACACAGACAACATAGCTGTGCCTGACAAGGAACCATTTGGGCGAATGTCGCTTCTTCACCATGCCGGGAGTCAAGGCCCGGCGAAAATCGAGGCCTTTGGACGATTGAATCACAAGAAAGCCTTCTTTCCCATGATAACTGCCTTCAGCCGCAAGCCGAACACCCAGGGCCGACAGCTCCAGGAACTTGCACAGACGGTTACTATCCGGCTTAAAAATAAGGAATCGAATCAGTTTCTGCAGGTAAGACTCGAGCTTTTTTCTTTGTCTTTCTGGATAACTCTCTTTTTTATTGGTTTGCCCTGCTTCCACGGGGCCCGGGGCCCCGGCAGCACTCCCCGCTTCTGGATTCGTTGCGTTTGACTGTCTCCGAGACAAGCCACCAACTGATGAGCGCCGTTGTGCTGCATGCTGCTTCTTCCCACCTCTCTCGTTGCCACTGGTTGCTTCTGCTGCGGTCTCATAGCCACCATCATCCTCTTCATCTTCCATATCACTCTCCAGGCCTCGAACACCTCGAAGATATGGGAAAGCACTTCGAGGAAAGCGCGGTAGATTCTGTGCACCTTCGGTGTTCCGCAATTGGATATACTTCTGCGTTCCAAAGTGCAGTTTGTACTTTAAGTGGATGTTTGCAAAATCCCTCAAAGTCCGGTAGATAATCCATTTCATTCTTGTCATCCCACTACCGTACTCAAGCTCGATACGAAAGACGAGATGACGGTCTCCAGAGTGAGAGTCGATCTTACTATCTGTAACCCGCACC
Organism: Aspergillus ellipticus CBS 707.79; assembly: GCA_003184645.1. Taxonomy (NCBI): domain Eukaryota; kingdom Fungi; phylum Ascomycota; class Eurotiomycetes; order Eurotiales; family Aspergillaceae; genus Aspergillus; species Aspergillus ellipticus. Next base: position 158,874 of record KZ825857.1, on the reverse strand, counting down.
TTGAGCTGCTCGAGAAGAATGGGGATGCGTTTACTACCGTGCTCATCCCGCTGAAACATACTAGCCAGAATCAAGGCGGCCGGCACCCCTGAGGTTAACTCGGCGAGCAGTTCTGCCGATTTTGCATGGTCGACTGTATTATCCACCTTGCGCCGTTGTCCGATCAACTTGAGTCCAGCTTTTATCTGCCGCCACCTTTGAGCACTAAGGCTGGATCCACGGTCAGCTCGGTGGCGTTTCCAGGGTGGTGCTATTCCCTCAGCATTCTCGGAGGGCCCGGCTAACCCAGTCAATCGTCTTAGGTTGCTCGGTCTTCTCTCGTCCTGATTTGCTTGAGTGTCGAGCTGGCGCCCGCTATAGGTAAGCCCACGAGCATTGGCAAGCCACGCGCTTTTCCGTCTCCACGTAGTATCCCTGTTTAGGCGATCACGACCTTCATCCTCAGACACACCCTCGCGATGTTGAGGAGTGAAATCCCCGGTGCTGCCCCTTCGCGGAAAGAAATTTGAGCGGTAGTTTTCAAAGGGAGAGAAGGAGCTCGGCAGATGAAACGATGGGCGACTTGTAAATTTGGGTGTATTTGGCTGTGCTGGGGGTATGAACTCGTCCCGCTGCCGCCGACGTGGCTGTTTCTTCTTCTTTTGCTGGCGAACCCGCTGTTCCCCTGCACTCTCTTCGGCATCGGCATCAATATCGCTCCCCTCTTCTTCTAATGTATTTGGGAAGCGAAACTCGCCCCTCTCCGAGCCTGGAGTGGCCAAATCATTGTTGGTGTTTCTCAAATCGCTGAGTGTGGCGCCACTGGCTGAGCGTGAGTGAGAAGTGAACGGAGGCGAGACCGCAAAGGACTTCAACTTCGTAAGCAAAGACTGGCGTCCTTGAAGGCCTGGATCCAGATCCTCGCCTTTGATTGAAGAAGGTCTAGACTGGGACTGTTCAGCGAGGTCGACCTCAGGGGTATCTCTGGTGAATTGCACACTGGGGCGGCGAGGCGACACAGAGGATCCCAATAAGGGAGTTTGTGGCTTCCGTGTTCCGGCGTGTTGCTCCTTTCCCGTTGCGTCGTTTGGTTGTCGAAGACTCAGCGATGCCGGTTTATCGCTGCGACCGTTATCCCATGTCTCCTCCCAAGAACCGCTGGCATGCTCAGCGCGCGATTTTCCTTTTTGATCATGGGGGGCCTCCCTCGTTCCGTTTACTACTTGTGTGTCGCCCATTTTATCTTCCTCATCCGCTTCAGCCTTTGTCAAGGACGGAGACGGAGTCGGCGAGGACAGCTTTAGACCGTTCAACGACATTGGCTCAGGCCTTCTTGAGTAGTATCGATTGGAGGTATTCTCAGAACCTCCCACTTCCGAGGAATTGACCGTAAAGTCGGTCATGCTACTGGGGAGGGGATCAATCGTCAGTAAACAAGCATAGGCTGAATGGTCTTCAGGGGAGGGATCGAAACGTACATGCGGATCGAAAAGACCCTATTGAAGCCGGCTTCGGGTCTGAATATTATGCAACCATTCTATACCGCACGGCAAGCAGAGTGGAAGAAGGCGATCGAGTAGATCAGATAGAGCCCAGTAATATTATTATTATTAGGGGAATCGACAGGCGATGAGCCTAAAACGTTTGGACGTGAAAGGAGCGTTGGCTTCGCAGCGAGTTTCTAGCCGCGGTGGAGTCGGCCCCATAGAAGAATCGCAGGACGACTGGAGACGGAAGGCCCGCTTTGGCGCAGTCGGAGTAGTAAAGGGGCAGTCGATCCTTGCGGACGCCTGCCCAGTTAACGGTGGCCACAGGGAGGGGAACTATGTCTATTCTGTGGAAGATGATGAAGGAATTATTCGAACGGTGACCAAGTACTTATTCAGGGGACCTCGGTTGAAAGTCCCGCCGGGGCTGCGCAACCACTGGATGAGCCCAAAGCCATAGGTAGGGATATACAGGGTATACCACTGTATCTCCGGAGTAGGTAAAGAACCCACCTAGGCGCTTACACAGTAGATAGGTGGTGCTCTATGCCTAGGTAAGTATGTAAGGTATATAATATACATAATATACATCATGACAGAGCTGACAATTTGATATGATGATACTACTTAGGTACCTACCTTACCTAGTACCAACCGTAGTTGAATCCATAGACAACCTAGTACCTACCTGGTAGATAGTGGTCCAGCAGGCGAGTTACACCTTACCTGAGGTACAAGTACCCATGTAAGGCTCCTAGGTATTAGTCAGGTAAGTAAGGTAGTAACTAATGTAGTACGGGGTAAATTTCATAGGTAGTAATGCTGTGTGCCCACCTCACTTACTGTAAGGTACAGTACTATTCAGCTTAGCTCACCGCACAGCTCACCGCACAGTTCACCGCTTAGGGGATGATCTCTGGCACCTCAGACACCTTACTTCTTTACCATACAGAGATGTGCCTCTTACTAAAGTACCTACCTAGGTACGCTAGCTATCTAGGTAGGATGAAGACTCTACCTTAAGAAACACACATCCATAAGTACGCATATAGGTACCTAAGGTAGCCAAGGTAGGTACCTTACCTTAGTGTACGGAGTAATCCTCACATTAAATTATTAATCAATTCTGCCGGCCATACTCCGTACCCCCAGGTCCATACCAGGTGAGCATCGACCAACCTCCCGAAACCCCGCTCCTCCCCCACCACCCCAAGCTTGAAAGGCAGTGAGAGTGTTGGATAAGCGAGAAACATGACAGATCCTCTGAACCACCTGTATATTTCAGAGCGCTCTGATGCGTTATCTGTATCCCGGAAGACACATTCAATCGCCGGGATTTCCACCTCCGTCTATGGTCTCGATGAGCTGCCGGAGCAAGCCTCGGAAATTGCCTGCCTGTGGCTATTGCATCCGAGACTAGCCACCCAGGAGCGCATGACGAAAATTGCTACGACTATCCTTACGAATTGGAACGATAAAATCCGGAAAGCTTGTACCAGTCCTAGCCTGCCTGTCAAAGGTCTCATTGCTGTCGCATTCGATCAAAGGAATCATGGAACAAGACTGGTGGACCCGCTTTGCAACGAGTCGTGGAAACAAGGGAATCCGCAGCATGCACAGGATATGTTTTCTATCTTTCGTGAGTGCCGTGCAGGTAGATCGGGATATTCGAGAGGCTAATCTAATAGCGAGTCATTAAGAGGGCACGGCGCAAGACGTATCTCTTTTGATTGACTATCTTCCATCTTTTGTGTTTCCTACATCCGACTGCAAGATCACCGACAACCTCGTTCTGGGCGTCTCTCTGGGCGGACATGCTGCGTGGAGCTGTATTCTGCACGAACCCCGCATCAGTGCCGGGGTTGTCATTATCGGCTGCCCTGACTACGTAAATCTGATGGCAGATCGTGCAAGGCTATCAAAGCTGCCATCCTGGACGAGCGGCGACCCCCCTGGCTCCCGTTTTCTGGGCTCCAATGATTTCCCCTCCTCTCTGCTAAATGCCGTGCGCAAGTATGACCCTGCAAGCCTGTTCCTCGATTATATGGATACAAAGGCAGACATCACTCCTCTTCGCACTGGGCCTTTACCGGAGCCGACTGAAAGCGAAAAGGCTGCATTGCGACCCCTGTTAACTCGCTTTATAGCTGGAAAAAGAATCCTTAATCTGTCAGGAGGTATAGACAAGTTGGTCCCATACCACCGAGGGGAGGTATTCCTTACTTGGTTTAAGCAGGCAATTGCTTCCAGCGGTTGGTTTTCAGACGGTGCGGTTATCTTTGAAGATATAATTGATGAGAGTGCTGCGCATAATGTGACTCCAAAGATGCTTGACGAAGCGGTTCGATTCGTCTGTGAGACCCTGGAGGCCAACAGCAAAGGACAGGAAAAGCTAGGATCTGTACGCGAGGCTAAGATCTAGACCACATCTCTGCGGATTTACTCATCACCTGCGTGCAACATAGCCGACCCACTCTTTCCGAATTGGGTCAGCACCAGGCCTGCGAATCACCCCAGACGGGTGAATCAGTAGGGAAATCCCATAGAAAACATCCTCCTTCATACCTCTAGAAAAACATTGGAAACCTCAACCTTATCAATACATCAGAGCTTAAGATTAGTGATATCATACTGCATATTAAGAGACTATTATAATAAAAACATGCCTTAAAAGCCAAACATGAATCTCATCCCCTTAGTGACTGGCTTGGAATGTTTTTCTTTCCTTTCAGTATGAAAATACACATAGGCTTAAATTTTCAGACTGGAAAATATTTGGCGCAGACGATTACGATGGGACATAGTACTTTATTGAACTCGCCACTATTATCGCATGATCTTTACCGGAAACAAGTAAACTTAGAAACTACATCGGCATGAGGCATACTTTTCGGGCCAGAAGGGTGACAGGGAGGAATCAAGACATGTATGTGTAAAGTGTGGCGAATTGACCCAACAGGCATCAATAGGTAGCCACCGATGACAGACTATTCGATACCAAGCTGTGTGCCAGCCATTAATTTAAATTCATACGATTGCAAGATACACCCAGTGAGAAAAAAAGAACTAGTATGTATCAATGCGGCTGGCTGGCTGTGAGCCTAAATCTCATGATAGAGGAATCCGATCAATGAGTCTAAGAGTCGAAAGAAAGGGGGCAAAAAAAAAAGAAGTACTCCTTTATGGTATTCTGTTAAATATGATGAGGTCGTGAAGGGTGTCCGGAGGCCATACTATGCTCATCACAAACGGAAAACCCTTTGATTTGTAGATACACGGACGTGAAGGTGCCCAATCCGCGGATCCCATTTTGAATTTCTCATTTCCCGGGAAGAATTCGACTCTCTATTACACCGACACGTAGCCAGCGCAGCACCTGTCCCGGTTTTTATCCTCCAGGCAAAACCCCAGGCATTGACATTTAAGCAACCAACTCAACAACACCTCCGGCCTCCTTGATCTTCTGCTCAGCATCACGGCTGAAGTAACGAGCACGAACGACGATAGGAACCTCGGGGAGACGGCCCTTGCCGAGAACCTTCGAGTAGCCGAGGGGAAGGAGATCGATGACGGGGGCGGTGTCGGTCTTCTGGCCGCTCAGGTAGGCATCACGCTTCTCGGCAGGGACGAGAGACCACAGCTATAATCAAAATAAACCGATTAGCCAATCTTGTACCTTGTAAGAAGTATTGTATCCACGTGAAATCCCTTCCGTCCCTTCCCAATCTTTCTCATCGGGTCCTAAAAACCCCCATCTTATTTCCTTCAACAAGATTCTTCCTGCGATAACCAACCGAATCTCTCATGTTGCCTTTACCCTCCAGCTGCAACTCCTCCAACATGCGCATAACGTACCTTGTCAAGGTTGATGGTGGGCTTCCAGAATTGCTGGTTGGTCTTGTGGAAGTATCTCATTCCGACCTTACCGAAGTAACCGGGATGGTACTTGTCAAGGTTGGTCCGGTGGTGGTGCTGACCACCGGCCATACCACGACCACCGGGATGCTTACGGTGCTTACCAATGCGACCGTAACCGGCGGAGACATGACCGCGGCTAAGAGAAAAGAGAGTCAGTTCTTATTGTTCCAAGAATTCGATGTGGCTACTCGAGATCCCAAGTCTGTCGCAAATCACCACGACGAATAGGCTGTTCGACGACCACTGCAGGCGAAGAGGAAAGGCAGTCCGACTCACGCTTTCCTTGTCTTCGAGAAACGGGTAGGCATCTTGTCGACGGTGCTGAGCTCGACAAGACCGGTCTGAGAGTTTGGCGATGGGGGGGGGATGCGGTCGTGTATACTGCTGGCCTCAGATGTTGAAATCAAGGCTCGGGGCGGCTAGAGTGTGCGCTAATTTGCTTGCCCTAAGTTAGGGTCAGCCCTGCAGATTCCTTGGCGGCTTTAGACCTCCGATCACGTGCAGAAGGTCAATTTGATGACATAATACCTATGACGATTTGACGCATCTTCATAATTAACTATACTAACTACTCTCCATAGGTAGTACCAAGTCCTTCTAGTAGGCTTCTACAGTAAGTGGGTGGTACAGAGTCCCTTGATTCGACTGTTCAATACAGAGCATCACCATAAATTTTGTACCAGCATCAATTATCCATGGCTTCATCTGGTCCACTTCTCTATGATCACCCAGTTTTCTTGCTAGCAAAGAAACGTGACAGGTTCTGTATCGTAGTGCCTGCAGGCCGTCGGACATCACCACCCACCATGCTCTGTTTAATCCAGGCAGGCAACTTGGCCTGTGTAACAGGTTTATCATAACGTCTATCAATCAATACAATGGCTGCATAATCTTGTCGGTGCCTGATAGCCCTCCCAATACATTGGTTCACTGCTCGCATACAGGAGTTTTCATAGTAGTCCCTGCCGGCGGCTTTGGCTGTTGTTTGCCGGCTTGCCTCAGTGCCCGTGGTCTGTCTGTATGCCTTCTGCTCCACATATTGAATTTTAGCCTGCCAGACTGCGCTGCGAATATTTGGGAATGGCAGGCCGACAATTAATACCCCTCTTCCGAGTTTGTCGGAGAAATTTATGCCTTCTGACAGCTTGCCGCCCACCACAGATAAGAGGAGTGCACCTCTTCCTGAATGAATGGCATTTGCATATGTCTGGAGCAGCTCCTCGGTGGTGACTGCCATATCTCGAGATTCGGTAAGCACGGGCTTTTTCGTCCCAATTAAGTCGTATAGTGTTCGGCCTTTCTGGCCCGGCATCGGCTTCTTCCAAATGTTCAGGACTCGCCCAAGATATTCATAGCTGGGGAAGAAAGCAACCACACCATCCGGAATAACATGGCAGAGTGTTGCTACTGTCCGCCCAAGATCAAGTATCTGAGCACTCGCGCAAAAGGTGTCGACTTCAGTCAGAAAATATGAAGTGTCTAGAAGGGGAGATGCTTACCGTATTCTCCGAGTCACGAGCGTCATATGTAAAGTCGAACTCTGAGCCTTGGACGCCCCGAACCAATGTGTGAGCACTCAGGTTCTCTGGTGGGATGACATGGCCAAAGCTAAAAGTGCTCAATCGGTCAGTTGGGACGTAAGAGAAAAGATGGTTCATATAGTCTGTCATCTGCAAAATTCGTCAGTCGGGCATAGTCGAAATTAGCTCGATCGGTAAGTGTTTGCTCATACAGGAGACATGGTGCCGCCGGCTAAAATGACAGCTCTTGCATCTTCAACAATCTCGCGGAATTGATTTGTTGGATCAAGAAGCATATACTTCAAGTAAATCTCGCCCTGACCTTTCATATAGAATAATCGCCCTTCAGCAGAGGGATTCATCAATGCGAGAAGGAAGGCCTGCATATGGAATAGTACGGGTACAGTGCGGTTCTCGCCCGTCTTTTTCTCTGTTTTATCACTAGAGAATTCGACATAACCATCTACCTTCCTCGCCAGCTTACTCTCTTGTAAATATCGACTTAATTTATAAGGGTTGATCTGGTCAACTCCTTTTCCGGACATGAGATCAGAAAACTGGACAGGACCCTCGGATACTTTTTCTCTCTCCAATATCGGCCGAAGATGGTGGGCAATTGAACTGAGGAGCCGGATAACCTGGGCAACATAGCTTCGGTTTTTCCCTTTTAGGCGAGCCTTGAACTTACGAGCATAGATAGTCAACTGGGAGATCGATGTCTCTAATTGTGAAAGGGTCACTGTCACCGAATGGATATTAGACACTGCATCCATTAGATTATGAGCTTCGTCAATCATGACAATGTGCCCTTTGATTGAAATATCAAGAGCCTCTCTGGCTGATCGTTGTAGCAGCAAGGGATATGGAAGTGTTACAATCTGTTGCCTATTAGTTAGGGTTTAGAAGACCATTTCCAGAGAGAGCAAACCTCGCTATGTTTCATAACTGAGCGGGAGGCATAGTAAGGGCAAATCCCGATCCTTTTGCCAAGTTCACCCATGTCTTCAATATCTTTTACGGTCGCCAAAGCATGATCGCGAAATTGAAGGACCTGTGTCTCATGCCCCCTCAAAGGTAGAAATGGGCATTTCTGCTGGGGGGGCGTCCCTGGTTGTTGTAGATCCAAGCAGCTTTCATTAATTGCCGTTGCGTTTCCCAGAGCACTAATGCGTGGATTGATGCATAGATTCTTCCGGGATCCAAGAGTGACATGCTTTACCCGCTCATTTAATTCCTGGTCCCCAGCATATAATTCCTTGGGCACACTCGACGGCATGGTTACACGCCGCAGTTCACTAGCAAATTGGGTTAACTGTGAGTGCGTCCTTGAACAGTAAAATATTTTGACATCATCATCTCCGTGATCTTCACCCGCGGGCTTGGTAGTTGGAAATTGTCCCTTAAACTGTTCCAATAGTTCCAGTGTACTGGTGGAGAGGTCGCTAATGGAAGAGTCAAGCTTCTTTCGAGGAATGTTATGCTCTTCGCCTTCGCTTTCATAGTCCTCCAATGCAAACTGATCTTCATTTTCTTCCTGCCGACAAGTTGACGGTGTACCAAACTTCTGCGCCGATTATTTACCTTCAGTAAGACTTGCACGGTTTCGAGTATTCTTGACTTCCATACCTGCTTTTTCCGCGGCCCTTCGAAGCTTTCCGATGGAAAGTTTTGTCTCTCTTCTTCCTTTCTTATCCGTTCCAGTTTCTCCTCAAGTTCTTTCTTCCTTTCGGTTATCATGCGACTCGATTCACGCTTCGCAAAGTCTAGCATCCATTCTGGTTCGTCCTTATCACCTAGGGTACTGTTAGACATGAAACTTGGAGTACTTTGAACTGGAAAGTCTAACATGCAGCATTGTCAATAGTCGTCTGGAAGGCGGAACGCTTATGATCTCGTAGCCAAGTCAAAGAGCCACATATTAAACTTAGCGATTTCCCCTAGGGAAAGAACTCCATCAGTTATCCGATGTGTTGAGACAAATGCGATACCAAATAAACACCCAAGCGCTCGCTCTCGAAATGCAATGTGCTATATACACTCGAAGTCTGGAGGTCATAGCTCATTCGCACGGGACTGGATAGATGACATTGACAAGAAAACATTGCTTACAGTTCCTGGATTAGGCCGGGTCAGTGGCAGTCCATGGCAGCTTGAGCCGAAATTTAGCTTACCAGTAGGTGATTCAAGAACAGCTACATTACCCTGTTCGAGACATGTGTACAGGGCGCGCATCAACTGAAGTTGGATATCATATGGCGAATAAGGATGGTGGAAATCCTCTGCCTGGAGCTCCATCGAGGGTGTTAGAGTCTTGGACTGCTCCAGAACCGATCCAGACAGTAGTAATAATAAGCGGCCGTGCAAAAGTCGTTTGGGGGAGAGTATGTAGGAGGCTCCTTATTCAAAGTTAAAGTCTGAGGGTGCGCCGGCTTCAGTCTCTCTAACAAATTTAGCTTGGCCCGTGGTCTTCGAATTTCCAGGTTCGAAAAGGGATAATGAGCCCCAGAAGGAAGGAACCCTTCAGATGTCGGTTTGTCTGGGATGCAAGATTAGCATTGCATTCCGTTTCAGCGGGTTATACGAATAGAGACTGGGAGCCTACATTGGTATCTAATTCTAAGGCAGTATTTGTACGGATTGGAAGGGTACTTAGGTACTCCGTACCTAGGGATGTAAGTAGGTAGGCGGGTGCGGAGTTCCGATTTACGTATCAGAAGGGAAAATCCCTGACCTGGACCTACCTGTAACAACCTGCTGAGAATAACACACACCTGAATCCCTTAAGGTTTATGAAAAAATCAATCAGATCCCTCATCAATGAAATTAATGTTAGTTTCTGAGTATTTTTAAATATCCTAATCCCCCTCTTCTTTTCCCTGGTGTACCACCATCATTTGTACATATAATACGAAGTACAGAGCTACACCTACCTAGGTACCTTAGGTAGGTCGATGAACGATGGATTCTGCGGCTTTCTGCTAACCTAAGGTATCTAGATAGATATCTAGACGTGGATTAGTATTTACTACTGTATAACTCAGTACGTACTCATATACGCACCTACTAGGTAGGTATTTTTGCCCATGCTAGTATAGCGCTGTGATAAAAAAGTAGTCAGCTTGCAAATTTATATCTGCATCCTCGCCCTCTGCGGATACTCACCCCTAAGTACGGAGTACGTCGAAATACTCTTGTTATCCTTACCAAAAACCCTGGTATTAGTATGCACTTTTCTGTGTGCCTAGATATATTATAAAGTATTGTGTAGTTGCTGTCACTTTTTTTTTTTTGACAGGTAGACAGATACGATAGTTACTTAGGTATACTGTAGACATTACAAGTTATAATCTAACTATCTGGAGGTGCCTAAGTGTACCTAAGATAAGGGTACGGTAGATACTGGGCGTATGACTGCACGAACCTACTCCGTAAGCACCAACTAATTAACCAACTTACTAATTGTGCTTCCGATAGTTAGTTAATTAGTTAGTTGGTTCTAGTTACATAGCTAATTTAGAAATCTAGGGGGCGGGGGCGGTTATAGGAGAGGTAATAATAGTTATAGTACGGAGTAAACTCCGTATAGGCTCCAACCCCTCTTTTCTGGCTTTAATCAGCCCGACCCCCTCCTTATTACCGAGTACGTACTACGGTTCTTTGTATCACCTGTGCTAAGGTACCTACTGTGACCCGAGTACGGAGTACGCTGTATCATAACCACTTATTTCCAGGAGATGGTAGTCAGATCATTAGCGTTGGCTTACAGCCTCCAATAGATAGACTGCTCTTTACTATCCTGCCGGATCCAATGCGAATTCCTTGCAGACCTTCATCCTTCGTGTTCCGTAGAGTAGCTGGTACCCCCTACCCCTTAGGAGTAATACTAGCCCCCCTCCTCCTTCTTCTCCTCCACCACCACCACCACCACCAACTCTTCGGCAGTCTCCACGTGGCTCTTCTGTCATTTTTTTGGGGGGGCAAGGTACCGATAAATTGCCGCCGAAGCCAAATAGTTAGAACACTACTTATCTGCTTACTGCCTCTAGTTTGACACAGGAGGCGTTAGCTGATTCTCATTTCGAGACAAAAATTAAAAACAATCGGCAGGGGTGAGTGAAGTGGAAACAAAATTAACAAGGAAAAAGCAATCTTACCAATAACGGAGAATCACGCCGGCGATGAATAGGCCACCACAAGGTCGTGGTCAGCCACGGCTGGGCGCTACCTGGTATCCAGGGGGGCAGGATGATTTCTACATGCCAGAAGTCATATCCCCTTCCCCTCAAAGGTGTGACTTTTGGAGTACTTTCCTAGCCTTCCCCTCCTGTTGCTATGCTAATTGATTGATTTATGTTCTGTCAGGGTCATGCCAGAAGTCCCGGAGAACATGCAGGACAATATTGCCCACCTCGAACACGAGGCTCGGAATCCCCATCACAACCACTATGACCGCTCGCGTTTTCCTGAACGAACTTCCTCCACCGCCGCTCAGGGACAGCCTTCCCCAACTGCCTACGAACCGCCTCAGTTTGAGCAATCTGCGGTTCACGACGCCACCATGGACGCTCCTAACTTTTCACCATTTCCTGTCCTGCGCAACCCCCCACCTAATGTACCTCCTACAGATGAACAGAGGGAAGCCAATTTGGAGCGGGCCCGGATGGCGGTGCTGTCATCAAATGATCCGGACATGCAGCTGGCTTGGGCTCAGGACGCTCTCGCCTATGTTGAGGTTGCTATGCAGAATGAAGCTCGTTTGTCTTTGATACAGCCCCCGCGCCCCCAGACACCTCAGGTAGAGCGGCAGTTGAAGCTTGACGCGATGAATATCGTCAATTTTCTAGCTGAGCAATATCACCCCAAAGCTGAGTTCATCAAGGGCATGTGGTTAGAATTTGGAAAGTTCGGGTACCGTGTGGACAAGAAGGAAGCTTTCCGGGCCTACTCAAGGGCTGCAGAAAAGGGGTACGCCAGAGCTGAATATCGAATCGGCATGCAGTTTGAAAGTTCGGGGGAACCGGAGAAGGCTATCAGGCACTACGAGAAGGGGGTTGCCCTTGCAGACTCAGCTTCTTTCTATGTATGTTCCTTGCTCCTAAAGTTGGGACATAGCGCATGCTCATATTTTGATTGATAGCGTCTGGGCATGATGATTCTTCTTGGTCAGCATGGACAGCGTCAAGATTACCAAATGGGGCTCAATTACATTAGCCTCGCGGCGCAATCTTGTGATGAGAATGCGCCTCAAGGAGCTTATGTACGTGTCTCTAGTTTTTGTTCTGCCTTTTCCTGTGGAGGCTCTAATATATTGTACAGGTTTACGGAATGCTTTTGGCTCGAGAGCTGCCGCAAGTGAATGTCCCTGAGAACTATCTACCGCTTGACCTGAATGCAGCTCGTGTTAATATCGAGAAAGCTGCCTACCACGGATTCGCCAAGGCTCAAGTTAAAATAGGTGCCGCGTATGAGCTGTGCCAACTTGGCTGTGACTTTAATCCTGCCTTGTCCTTGCACTATAATGCATTGGCTGCGCGTCAAGGTGAACCAGAAGCAGAAATGGCTATCAGCAAATGGTTTCTTTGTGGTCATGAAGGTGTCTTCGAGAAGAATGATGGATTGGCGTTCACTTACGCTCAGCGCGCAGCTCAAAGTGGATTCCCTACCGCCGAATTCGCCTTGGGATACTTCTATGAAGTCGGAATATTCGTTCCGGTGGACATCAAAGAAGCTCGGAGCTGGTATGCAAAGGCTGCAGCGAACGGAAACAAAGACGCGACCGGTCGAATTGATAGCATATCCCGGTCCAAGACTTTGTCTAGGAAGGATCATGAACAGGTTGCGATTGCCCGGATAAAATCTCGTTATGGGTCTCACCAGCGCGGGAATGCGATGAAACCTACACCCGAGAATCTCGAGATGCCCGATCCATCCAGGATTACTTTGTCCGATAATCCACCCCCGTCAGCCGCGCCTTACCCTGACAGACCGGCGTCTCGTGCTCGACCTGTGTATCCGCCAGGTTATTCAATGCCCGACCCTCGACCAAGTTCTGCATTTGGGATCAATCCCAACATTCGCTCGAACGCACCCAACTACAATCGTGCCGCATCGTATGGGCCCAGTGCAATGGGCTATCGCTCACCGGGTCCTGGTACCCCATCCACTACTAGCCCATCAAGTCCAGCGTCCGCGGCACCTAAACTCGATATTGGCTATTCGGCCCCCCTTGAGAACCCCAACCCGGATGCCCGAAGGCGTCCTCAGCGGCTGGACAACATGCCTCCAGACCGTAGGCCCGTGAGAGGTCCTGTTTCCCCTCACTCCCAGGGGGGGGCAACGGGCTCTCCTAGGCCCCCTGTCTCGCCTTCCACGTCTCTGCCCCCGCGAACTGAATCCATGCCGCCTCCAGGTGCTTCCTCAACGCCCAAACCCCCTCCATCTACTTCAACGCCCAAACCCCCTCCCTCGACCTCGACGCCCAAGCCTCCCCCCACGGCATCAAGCTCGACCAGCCAAAAACCTGCAGCATCGTCCTCCAAGCCACCCGGCAAGGGCCCTAAAACGTTCGAGGAAATGGGGGTGCCGGCTGTCCAGAAAGACAGCGATTGCGTATGTTTCCCTACATACCTGCTACCCCTTTCGGGCCATATGTCCAAGACTAACCGTACACAGATTGTCATGTGATACCCAAGAAGATTTCTCTCTGGTCATTCTTCATTTGTGCCATATTGGAAAAATGTGAGAAAATGGGTAGCCTCTTTTATTCCTTTCCTTTTTTTTTTTTTTGTTGGCTTTACCTGAGATAGTGTAGATGGCTTTCGGTGTTAAAAGGCCTGCGGGTGGGTAGAGAAGAGGCCATTGGTGGTATTTCAAATACTGCTACTAGCACTCTTGACTCCGATCCCCCGGCTGTTCATCTGCTGCATATATCTTGCCGTCGTTTGAATTTCCATTCCTGCGGCTTGGTGGGATGCTTTTTTCCATTAATGCTATGATCTTCGTGCACCAGCGTAGGGGCAGGATATAAGCCCCACCATTAGTCTTCCGGCTTTGCTGTTCTCTTCCCATCATTTCTTTGCCCATTGCCTCCTCTTATTGGCATGTCTATTCAGCTCCCCTCCAATACATACTATCTGCTTATGATCCTTCTTGAGTCACCGGTGCACTGTGTATACATCGCTCCTTGCACCCCCACGAAATAAGCCAAGCTTACGGGCGGGCGATCCGAGGTCTGAGTTGTCCAGGGCAGTCTTTAGAAGCAACAGCAATTTGTTCTGTTCCCTTGATTTGTCTACACGGTGTTCTATCTTGCCGGCCGGCCTCGTCATGGCCCAGAGGAAAGGGAAATGTGATAAGCCTACGAGTAGCGATTGTGGGTGATGAGCCTTTAAAGATTGAAGCTACACGAATCTAACCATGAGAAGCCGCCAATGATCATACCGCACTGGTTCTCGATTATCTCCGTGAGTTTCTGCCTTCGCTGCTCCGGGTTAACCCCGGGTTATACCTGAATTGAGCCGCTGATTGGTTTTCTGACAGGCAAGCAGAAGTATAGCTACTCCATTCATTTCCTTCGAGCCACCTCCGGCTAATCTTCCATTCTGCAATGTGGCAGTCGTCCATATTCAGTTAGTGTCTTGCTCTTCGTACATGGGCAATCATCTGGCAGTATTTCAGCAAAAGGCTGATCTGATGCAGGCCACCGAAATCTCAAGTCACCTGCCTGGTGGGATTAGCAAAGGTACGAGCCCAGTTATGGCCGTTGTCCTTCATGCTGAAATTGAACATTCCGTAGCACACGCCAGTAGAATCCTAGGCGAGTTACATCAGAACAAGAAAATCGAAGGGCGAATAGCCGGTAAGTGGCGATCGCCTACTTTGTGTGAAGGAGGAGCCACGGGATAAAGACTGATTCTAGTGCGACAGGGAAACAAGTAGTCTACCATGCCCTACAGGAGGCATCCAGCGAAACTATGCCAGTGGTCCTTGTAGCGCTGGATGCGAAGATTGAGCAGCTACAGGGGCAAGTGATCAGCTTCCAGTCTACCGTGAAAAAGTCACGAGCGGAGCTGACAATTCTTTGTGCGAAACCTTTACTGTCTGAGCTTCGATGCGACATCAGTCAAATCGAGCAACAGCACGAAACAACCCGCGCACGTCTAGAAAGGGCACACGAACGTGACTCGAAACCCGTACCTGCCGAAATCAAGACGAATGGCAATGAAGACTGGAAACTCTGGCGAACCCACGCCGTCATGCGCAGTCGGATCTGTCATGACTTGTGGCGAGAGTGCTCAGAGGTGGTGCCAAACGACATGTCTCGGGTAGAGCTCTGGGTGAGGGATCTTTCCACGTGTTTATATTCCTATACTGAGGTCGACACATAGGAGTCATTGGGGCTGGAGGGTCCCTTTATCTATTGACAGGCAATGTGGGATAACCAAGTGTGACATGGCGACCCCAAACACTGAGGGATTATAGACAAAGACCGTGATGCTATCAATTACTACACAGTATGTATTCAGTATTGGCACCAGGGGCGATGATTTGACGGCGGCTGAAGGCGAGCTAATCGATAGCCAACCTAACCTGGGAGCCGCTACTAGGGAAAGCTAGGACCGCACAATGGGACGATCAGATGAACAATCCGACCGGTGTCATCCGAGCGGGTCGGTGAATAATGGTTGGACAGTTAAGCTGAGGAAGAGGGGGGTCAACTGAGGGGAAGGGGAAGCATGCGCCGGGGTCAGGAGCTGTTCAATGACCATATATATGACGCCACCAGGGACGGCTTCGACCGTGTTGTCTCGGGAAGGGGCGTCATGCGCCCGGCGCTACTTATCTAAGTATGTACTCCGTAACTATCTTATGTAGTAGTAGATAGTAGTGCTACTACTAGTACTAGATACTACACAGTACTCCGTAGTATTACAATTTTTCTTCGTCCGGCGAACCGCTCATGGTATGTACCTAGCCAGGTAACTACCTACCTGGTATGTCCGTATGATGTATGGATGGATGGATGGATATTCTTAAGTACCTAGTGTACGTCTACGTAGGTAGGTAGTACTCCGTAGGTACCTAAGTAGTAACATCCACGGGATACTCCGTGCACTCTCGCTTTCTCGTGCCGATTCTGCCTGACAGACTCGACTGAGCTCAAACTCAACGTCCGTTAATTCAAGTGAACCGTTGGTCCTGGCGAGACGGACGGTCGGAGACCAGCGGCGCACCATCTCCTTCTACACCGCCGACCACCGGCTCTCCTCCTTTCCCTTTCTCTCCTTCCACCCCTCCCCCCTCTTCGTCCCGATCAATCAACCCCTCCGGATTTTGTGTGCTTGTCGCCGTCGCCGCCGCCGCCTCCTCCTTCTGGCGATGCAGCTATCGGCGTCTCGCAACCCTCCGCCTACTCAATCCCCTCCCACTTCCCCCCCTCCCTCCTCCTCCTCCTCCTCATCACACGCCCCGACTCGTCTGTCGGGTAAGATGAAAAGTCGCGCTCCTCTCCCGGTCCCTTCTGGCCCTCAATCCCTCCAGAACGGCCATTCCCGCAACCTCTCCTCCGGCTTCGACATGGCTGCCCGCAGCCCTCCCAACCAGAGCAGTGAGTGACCCGTTGTCACCCTTCCCTCAACTACGGCTGTATTGCTACGGCAACTGTCGTGGGCTCGGTCACTGGTGCGGCGAGAGCCGATAGCTAACTGGCGGTGTTGTACTGGTCGCGCAGACACGAAACATGTGCCTTGCAAATTCTTTCGTCAGGGAGCCTGCCAGGCTGGGCCTGCCTGCCCCTTCCTACACTCCACCGACGCAGCAATCGATTATGCACCTTGTAAATACTTCACAAAGGTAGGGCGCTAGTGAAAGGGCGATCGCCGTTCCCCGCGCTGAGACCGCGCGATACACCTCATCGAGGCCAACGGAGGCTGACTACATGCGTGATGATGCCAGGGTAACTGCAAGTTCGGAGCAAAGTGCGCCCTGGCGCATATTTTACCCGATGGTCGACGAGTCAATCGTCCCAGTCCGGGGATGGCAATGGGTGGAAGCCATCTTAACCTAGGCGGGCGGGTCAACCCACAAGCCTATGTCAATCAGGATTCTGCGCTGACGAACTCGGTGCTTTCGCAACAACGGATGAACGGCCATGACCCAAGATATGCCTCTCAAGGTCCCCCGCAGGACGAATTCGTCGCGTTACATTCCCAGCAGCAACCTCCTTATGATTCCATTCCCACCATCGACACCGGATTAGTTTCGGATGCTGGCTCCAAGTACGGGTCCCCGGTAGACGATTTGCGATTTCCTATGTCTCCTAACCACCGCCATCTAACTGCACTTGATGCTCCGCTTCCTGCATCCTTTGATAGCCAGGGAATCTCGCATGCCGCTCGCTATGGCCCTGTTGCGGCCTCCATGCCCTCGAAATTTGGATTGGAGCTTTCTCCGCCAGCGCAGCGGATGGGGGCCCCATTAGATGCTCTTCGAAATCTCCGGGACGTGGCATATGGCCCTGATGTGAAGAAGCCATCTTCCTTCATTCCTTCGTCTCCCCCCGGTCTTCCTGAGGATGGAATCGGACCGCGGTTTCTACATTCCCAAAGGCCCATCAAGCCCCGAGTGCTTTCTGCCAGTGTACCTCGACCCACGGCTTTGGATGATTGGGATGATAGCAACTTCCCCATGGAAGAGGATTATCTGCCGATCAACTTGCATGACGACGTTCTTACGCCGCAGGAGCGCCTCCGCCGTCTCTCACGTACCGACCACGAACTTAACTCAAGCCATCGCGACCTGAGTGGATTGGGTATGAGTGGCACTAGTCTTTCGAAAGTCGGCTCCCCACTAGCCTCTAGTCCGTCTCGATTTGGCGCTCTATTTGCCAAGCAACGACAAAGGAAGGAGGAAGATGCGCATGGTGCCTCGCTCACGCACGTTGGATCGCCGCTCCGTGAATCCTCATTGAATCTAGGTACCAGCCCCGGCTTAGGCCCCATTGGCAGCCGGCAAATCTCTGGCGATGTCTCCCCGTTTGTTTCGAGCCCCTCTCGTCAACCATCCATGTCAATGATATCGCAGCAGCTCAGCGGCATGTCTCTTCATCCCGGCTCAGCTCGTCATTCTTCATCTGTGGGCGCCAGCAGTCGTCTTGACCGAACTGTTTCGTCACCAGTGAATACGAGTAAAATTGACGAGGAGCAGGGCGACCTAGTCTTTTCCATGGAGGAGGAAGAGAATAACAAGCGAGGCAGTGCGTCTTGGAGTCCCCACAAAGCCGATTCTAACGATGAGGCTTCAACGCCAACAAGCAACTCAGGTTTTCAGCCATAACCATCTTCTAGTACCGAACCAGGCCGGTGATTCACTATTGTTAATGGAGTTACTATTGGAGCGCAAAAAGGAAAAAAGCGACGTTGTAAGAACCCTCGAGAAGAAGGAAAAGAAGGGGGGTGGCGTCGAGAGGTAAGTAAGAGGAACGAAAAATCAGCGAGCAACGGACGAGGAAACGGGAGCAAAAAAAAATGCACCACAGGTTGGTACCAGTCCACGACAATGTCCATAAGTCATCACCAAAAGAATATACCGAATGCTCTAGGCTCCGGCGCCATTGGGGGGCATTTTGCATAGAACGGTTTAGCGATCGATCTCCAGGAGTTATACAACAGCTCTCTTTCTCACTTCTTTATTGCATTTCGTGGGCTATTAGACCGTCTTGAAGCTTGTTTGGGAAGAGGGGGTTGGATGATGGCATCTTTGTCGAAGTCCTCGTTATTTCCCTTTCATCCCCTATGCTTCGGGATAATCACATTGGGCGTCCTCGTCTCTACCGGATGACAGCAGTCGCATTTTTTGGCATTTTCAATTCTTTGTTTCTTGGGCATGTGTACACTCTACGAAAGTCTACCTCACCTTTAACCTATGGTCATCTTCCTTTTCAAGAATCTGCTTTTTTTGTATCTAATTTACGAGTCAACGATATGCGTTTACTATTGAAAACACGTTCTGGTTTTGGTACCTGCCAGTCACCTAATACTTGACGTTGCAACATGGCCACTGATATACAGAAATCGCTCTTGGATTGATAAGCCTACATATCCTACTCGGCCGTCTTCTACTTCATGGCCAATTGTAGACAAATCATAGACTTCGTCTACAAAAGCCTCCCACGGACGAGTTGATAGTTCCATACATTGACCAAGCTCCATTCTAAGTATACATGAAAACATAAATCTCTTGAACTCCGCACCAGCTTCAAAAAGTAGCGCGCATCAAAAACGTCCTTGCCCGCCCGAGCTGAATGCCAGTGTGAGTCCGCCATCTTGGCCTCAGTCTCCATCAGGCAATGACACGAAGAGTTTTGGTCTCGTGGCAAAAGAGAACCTGGGAGGACTAATTATGGAATCTTCGACCTTGCTGACCTTAGGTCAAGCTCTAGCACAAGAATCTTCCAGATACATAGCGCTACCTTTGAGGCTGACAAAGGTAGCCGCTTGCCTCGACTGAGCTAGAATCCGGGCAGTCTCACATTCAGAAACCTGATCGACGAGAAGCCTTTCCTCGCGAGCTTTTGTATCCAATAGCTGGACATGCCCAGCCTTATCCCGGTACATGATCTCATATAGCTTATCTGTGTCTTCCATGATCTGGGTCGTCAGGGTCTCAACGGCTCTGACTGTCACGGTGTCCACCCGAGCAACAAGAGCTGCCCTATCATCGGCTCGTTGCCGTTTAACAATCACCTCCCGCTCTTCCTTTTCGTGGTCCCCCTTGCGCTTTTGGGCCTCTCTTACCTTCCGTCTCTCTTCCTTAGCAGCGAGGTATCTGAGTGAATGGCCTAGCTTTTGCTGAATTGACGGAACTATATCAAGAGGTGGACAGGAGAAGAATAGCACACGGCCGTGGTCATCGCAGTGGAACTGTTCACGGATGTCTGTTGGGATCGCAGCATTCGCAGCATCACTCAAATGGAAAACTTCAATTGGACGAGGAGCGTTGGGGTTGTACATCGCTGCGGGAGGCACCGGCAAGCGGCTTCCCTGATATGGGGTGTATGGTGTTGGCTGGGTGGCCGCATAAGGATGAGAAACAGCTGGCGCTTGGTAGGCAGCCGTATGGGGTGTCTGTGGAATGAATCCACTGGAACGCCTCTGCATGGCAGGCTGATAGACCTGAGTTGGGGGCATTTGAGATTGATGGTAATTTACCGGGGGAACTGGTGCTGGTGAACTCTGAGTCGGGGGAATGGGTGCTGCTGGAGACCGTGCTGTGGCAGGGACTGTCCCACCCATCGTACCCGTCCCTGGAGTGTCTGAAATTGGTCGTGCAGAGGCCTGGCTGGTCGACGGCTGCCGGGGTGCAGCGGGTTGAGTCGGTGGTGGCAGCGAAGGGGGTGGTGACGGTGTTGGTTCCGGGGGAGGAGACTCCTGAAACGAGGTTCAATCAGCGATATTCAATCGGGAACAAGCGCTCTCGGCTGTGAAGTGTAGGAAGCTCTTACATTTTCATCTCGTGGACGACGGTGGACGGCACCAACAATTGGCGGTGCATTGTCCGCCCCCCAAGTTGGCTTAGGAAGATCATCAGTTTCCTTTGCATCACCTTTGAGCAGGTGTTTGATGGGACTGGGGATCTTCTTGATCCGGCGGGGAACATCAAAAAGATCCATCTCATAATCCTTTTCCCTGACTTCGTCTGGAAGACAACTTGCCCACGTCTTGATCTTATTCAGTTTATGTTTCTCCTCATTATACCGAGCTTCACAGACATAGACATCCTTATCTGGCGGGAGACCTCTAGGTCGACCACGATTATAGCGAGTGAAAAACATCACAAAACAACGGTCCACAATTTCGTCTACCCGATGATCCCGATACTGTCCAGTTTTGACCACCTCATTCGGATAGAAGTGCTTCTCAAAATGATGGACAGTCTGTTCGGGGCGATAGTACCAGCAAGCGTTGATCCACTTCTCACCCTCGGAATCTTGCCATGTGCGATAGACCTGTGCCACAACCGGCTTCGTCACGTCATTGGGGTTTTGAATATGAACCCAGTCACCAACCTTCCACAGCTCGCCCTTGTAAAGGATGCCGTCGGGCAGTGGCAAACGCCCATCTTCCATCAAGTACTCACTGTCTGGCTTTTTCTTCTCATGCTCGGCAAGTTTTCGCGCTTCCACTTGCAGATCAACAGCATCCTTGTAAATCTGACTCTCGGGCTGGTTATAGGCTTTTGCGTTGTTGAACATAAGGTCCATGTCCCTCATAAAATGATCCACCGAATTGTACTTCTTCCGCTTTGACTTCCGCTTAATGATGTCGATAGCAATAGGTTCCCTGATTTCCACGTAATAGTCCGGATATGTAGCCTTGTCAGGCAACCGCTCGAAATGCTGCACTTTGAGTTGATTTCCAGGCCCTTTCAGCTTCCGGGCCCCCTTTAAAATTGCCTTGATCCTAGCTTCCATCGGAGTATCAACACGCGGTGGTCGGCCTCGTTTCTTTCTCAGCTCGGGATCGTTCGATCTTTGGCCATCATCTTTTCCACCGTCACGTTTACCGACTGGCCGAGGGCCCTTTTTCTTCTTCCGCCGACTGTCGTCATCAGAATCATCCTCGTCCTCTTCATCCTCATCCTCCTCATCTTCCTCCTCCTCCTCCTCAGGAAGGGGGTCTGCTTCGGGGATTTCTCCAAGGTCGGGGAGTTCGGCCTCTTCGGTGGTGATGATCCCCTGATTCACCAACTTCCCAAACTGTGCCACGAAAACATCCTTTTGTTGTGCACAATACAGTCAGTAATAGGGAACATAGTGCACTAGCATGCGAGGTGGTATCCAGGGGATTTCAATACCTTTATCACGAGAGCATCTTCATATGCTTGGGATTTCGGTCGATTATAGGTTTGCGCATTGTGGGGGATCTAGGGCCCGAATAATCTCAGTTTCCCATGTTCTAGACTGGCCACAGACCGGATTCAGATGAACGCGAGGGAACAGGGCTTTTACATACTAGAGCGCAATCACGCACGAATTCTGAAACCTTCTGATATTCACGCTTGTTGATCTTTTGTTTCAAAATGCTCAGAGCCATGGGCTCCTTGATTATGTCGTAGTAGTCGGGAACATTGCGCTTATTAACGCTTCGTTGGAACAACCTCGATGGATCATGGCCACTGCGATTAGTGAAAGGCAGAATTGTTAGCAAATTGTAGAACTCTAACCAACTTCAACACAGGATACGATCCAGAGCGCGAGAGCCGCCATGCCTCGTCGTTCCTTTGTACCGCAACGGGGATGCAGGGCTTACTCCTCCTCTCTGAATTCGTATATCGCCAACACAACGTCCATCATTGATCTCCATTGCTCCTCTGTGACTCTGTCTGTCGTTGCTGAGCCATCGGCCTTGCCGTCATCCTCGATCGACCTGACGGGCTCCTCAGGAGCAGGTTGCGCTTGCGACGGCTTCGGTACCTTTGACTCCATATTGTTGACAACCACAGCCACGCAAGGAACGGAAGCCCTGCTTGAGAGTACGACCCGATTCGTCAGTTGAATTTATAATTATCAGTTAAGCACATGAATACATGGAGCAAACATGGGTTGCGAGCTGAAGCAGAATCAGTGCAAAAGCGTCGCAGGACAAGATTCGCGCTGCAGCTATGCTGACTCAGCTAGACTGCTCATAACTAGTTAGTTAGTTAACTAACTAACTAGTTAACTAACGTAATTCCTCGGTCGATCCGCTCACCCCGGTCGATCCGATCACCCACCAAAAAATAGTTCAACGCGTAATTCTTCAACCACTAACCATACTACAAAAATCGCGTTAACCTTGTTGAAATTTAGCTGAGCAAGAGAGGAGGATTCAGCTTACAGTATAAGCCTTAAAAAAGCGCGAAATCCCAAGTATTTGTTAGACTACAGAGGTTTTTAAGATACCTTACTTAATACTCTGTAATTATATAAAAAGATATTAATTTAAGACAGAATATTATAACCATATATTCCGGCTCTCTAAAACTTAGAAAAAGATATTAGTTAAATAAATATTATCTAGAGATTAATAAGTTCCTTTTAAAATTTTATAGATATAATAAATAGTATATATTATTCTATAAATAGAATTAATAATCCTTCTTAAACTGCTTGAAAAAAATTAGATTATTATCTTTATTTAATACTATAAAAATATTAAAAATTAATTTATATATAAATATAACTATCAGTATATTTTCTATAAAAAATTTTAAAATTATAAAATAGTAGTTTATATTGTACTATACCTGTAGGTGCTTAATACACTGACTCTATCAGCACTGCTGATTTATCAGAGGTTCAGTCTATTCTACTATATTAGTCAGATATTTTTTTCTTTTTATAGTAATATTTTTTTTATTATTCTATAGTATATAAAATAGACTAGCTATTTTTCTTAGAGATAAAAATCTCTGAAAATTAGTTTTTTTTAAAATAATAATTTTATTTTATTTTATTTAATCTATAGTTCTTTACTCTGTTAAAGTAATAGTTTTTAATAATTTTAATTTTTTTTAAGATTATTTAAAAAAATAATATATGTTTTACTAAAATATTATTAAATATAAAATAAACTAATTTATTATCTTTTAATTAAAATTAATATCTAATTTAAAAGATTATTTATAACATTAAAACTACTGTTAATTATCTAAAATATTTTAAAAAATTTAATAAATAGTTTTAAAAATATACTAAATTAGTCTAGATACTAAATCATATTAATATTATCTTTTTAAAAAAAATAAAAAAAATTTTTATTTTTATTTTTTAATATAATTTATAATAAAAAAATAGTTTTTTATAATTTATAATATATTTTTAAAAAATATTTAAAAAATATTAAACAGAAAAATAATAAATTTTTAAAATAATTTAAATAAATTTATTAATAATATAATTAAAATTTAAGAAAGTTCTACTTCTATTTAAATATTTTAAAAAAATATTTTTATTTTTAAAATTATTATCAGAATTAAGTTAATATATTTATAAATATATTATAAAACTCTTAGAATTCTAAAAAACGATAATTATACTAGTTATATACTATTAGAATATATTAAATTAAAAATAAAAATATAAGTCTACCAGACTAAAGATATTATATAAAATTATTAAAAAAATATTATATTATTATAAATATAATAATAAATATTATTTAGTAAATTATTATTTTTTAAACTGACTATTTTAGAAATATAAAAAAAATTATTAGTTAAAAAGATTTTTATAATTTTAACTAGTAAAAATAAAATAAAAATTATTATTTATTTTTTTATTTTTATTTATATATAAAATATAATTAATTTTATATATTAAAATTAATTTTATTAATTATAAATTTATATAATAATTCAAATTTAATTAAATATTTTTTTATTTTTTATTATTTTTTATTATTAATAATTTAATTATTCTAATTTATAAAATATAAAAAATTCTTATTATTATTAAAAATTTAAATAAAATTGTATAATTATTAATTAAAATTTTAGAATTATTAGAAATTCTATTTTATTTTTTATAATTATCTTAATTAATATCTATATTTATTTTTCTCTGTAAAGTTATTAATAGTAATATAAATTAATAAATTAAAAACAATTTTATTTTTAATAATTTATAAAACTTTATTAAAATAAAGTTTATATTTAAATAATAATTTAATTATCTGAGAATATATAGCTACTAGATAAAGAAATATTTTTAAATATTTTTTAAAATTTTATTAAAATATAATAAATGCTATTTAAAATAATTAAATTTATTAATATTTTTTTAGAATAATTGTAATAATTATCTATTTATAGCTCTTTAGATTATATTATTAATATTAAAATAAATAAAGTATTATTATATAAATTAACCAAACTTTTTTTATAAATTAAATTTAAAACTTTTTATAATATTTTAATTAAAATCTGTAATTAAATTATATTTAATTTTTTAAAAATTCTATAGAAGCTTCTATTTTTTTTTATTTTTATATTAATTATAAAAAATTTTATAAGATTTTAATATAAAATTATTATTTTTTATTTTTAATTTTAGAGATAGATAGAGTTATAAGATTCTGTTACTTTTCTAAAATTAATATTTAAAATATTTATTATTAAATTAGAATTAAATAGAAAAATAAATAAAAAATAGTTTTTCATATTTAATATAATTATTTTAAATATTTAATTATATTTTTTAAATTAATTAATACTTTAGCTATTTTTTAAAACTATGTTTATTTAATTTTTTATGATATATTAAATCTTTTTTATATAATTTATTTTAATAATATTCTAATTTTTTTTAAAAAACTATAAATTTTATATATTATATTTAAATTATATATTGAAATATTTATAAAACATTAATTTTTATATAAAATTATTTAAATATGTTTTTTTCTAAAATTATATAAAATTCCTAAAATATATTATATTAATTAAAAACTTTTAATAAATTTTCAGCAGATATTTGATATATTTAGTTAATTATTATTAAAATTATATTAAAATACTCAAATATTTTTTAATTTTTATAATTTCTATTATTAATTTATTCAGAATTATTTTTTAATTATTTTTTAATTATTTTTTAATTATTTTTTAATTATTTTTTAATTATTTTGTTATTATTTATTTATTTAAATACTGGTATTAATATTTTAAAAAATTATTATATACTATATATATTTTAGTATTTATAATTTTATAATTAAATATAACTTAGATAAATATAATTCTATTAAGTTATTATCTAAAATAAAGAAATCTTTTATTAAATAAGAATTTTAAATTTTAATTAAATTTCTACAGGATTATATAATTAATAAAACTCTAATTAATTATCAGCTAGTTAAAAAAAATTTTTAATTAAAATATAATAAGATATTTTTATAAAAAAATTCTGAATTCTATATTTATATAATATTAAATTTATTAAAATCTGAAGATAATTATAGTCTATATAACTATTAAGCTGGTATAGAAATAGATAACTAATTTATCAGAATTAAGTTATTCTAAAATTATAATATTAAAAAATTAGTAGTAATCTAAGCTTATAATATTAAATTATTTATATATAATAAGACTAATTAAAATCTATATTTTTAATAAAGAAAATTTAAAGAAAAAATCCTGAAATATATTATTAAAAAATTATTATATAGATAGAAAGACTAGAATTTAAATATTAAAAAATTAATATTACTGGACTAATTATATATAAAATGTACTTATATATTTTTATAACTGAAAATCTCTGAAAATAATTAATTAGTTTTTATTATAATAATTAATTAATAGATTATCTTAATTAGTTAAAAATAAAGACTCTTTATTTACTAGTAACTTTTAATTAAAAATAATCTATTATATACAGATAAAACTATAAGGGGAACCTCTGGATTTGTATAATCAACAGAAGTGCCTAGATACAGGAAGAAATCGTTGGAAGAAAGAATCCTTATATTGTTGGAAAGGTGGCCTTTTATCTGCTGGTTTACTGCTCTTTTTATATAAGAAGTAAGGTATCTTAGTATAGCAAGTAAGCTGAGTAATATTCTAGGGCCAGGGGCTTTCTGCCTGGACCTGTAATAATACTCTCTTTCTCCCCCGGTTGTAGGGGTGAATTATACCGTTATACGAAGATAAGGCCTGTTTAGTTATTTACACTGTGTTAGTCTGGGGTTATATATATAGTAACAGGGCTTATTTCAGAATTACTTATATCAGAAATACTTTTTTTTCTTTCTCTATATTATTCTTTATTATTATTTATTATTATTATCTATTCTTATTATCTATTATTATATCTTATTTTAATTCTAGTAATAAGCTTGTTACTGTATTCTTTTCTAGTATCTTTATTACTATATACAGTCTCTTAAGTTATACAGTATATCCTATTATTAATTATAAAGATTATTTATATATATAGTTTTATCTGATCTTATTTAATAATTACTGTCTTTATTCTATATATTATACTGATCTGCAGATAAGAGACTATTTTTTTTTATATAATAACTCAGCTGACCTGTAAGATAAAAAAAAATTTAATATTTTTTTTATTATAAGTTTCTTATCTATTTTAATTATAATAATAAACCTGTAGTAACGGCAGAGTAAGTTAATTATAAATCCTGATTTATTATATAGGACTAATACTATACTAGTCTAAATAAATTAATAAAATTATATAAACAGTTTTTTTATTACTACTAGAAAGATTATCTATTATACTAGTTACTTAAATTCTCCTGTTACTAATTTCAGGCCGGTTATACAGATAACTGGCTATTTTAAAGATATATATATCTTATATAAATAGAAATTATATTATTTAAAATATTTTTATTATAATTTATCTGAAAAAGTATAATTTATTTCTAATATATTTTTATCCTTATCCTCTTATAATACTATCCAGGATCTTACTGATTAAATAATTATATAAAGATTAAATTATAAGTAGTTTTTTTATATAATAGATAGCTTTAAATACTAGTTTTTTTCAATATTTTTTATTCTTATACTGAGTAATTTAATTCAGTTTTAATATAAATTAGATTATTCTTTATTTTTTATATAATACTTCTGTTTAAATATTAATTTATAATAAAAGTCTACTATATCTTCCGGTTAAAAATCTTTTTTAAATCTTAATATAATATAGCCTTTTCTAACTAATAGTCTAGTACTGTAGTTTTCTTTAAGATTAAAGTATATTTAATTATTATATAAATATAATCTATTTATTTTATCTTATATTTTTTTTATTAGTTTTAGTTTTTTTATATATAATACTTATTTATAATATTTTTAACTAGCTATTTTTTCTAGCTGTCTACTAAAATTATAGATAGTTAAATATTATTTATTATTTATAAAAAAAAGAGATCTGTTATTATAAAATAAAGAAGATTTATATAAAATATAAAATATATTCTAGAGAATATATTAAATTATATAATATATAAGTCTATTATTTTTTAGACTATATATTTAATATTCTTCTAGTCTAGTTTCCGGCTTGAACAGTTTATATAAATATTCTGCAGTTTTAGCTATACTTTATTATTTTTTTAATATTTAAAAATTATATTTTATTTTTTATTTATCTATTTTTCTATTTATTATTAGAAATAAATAATTAAAATTTAAATCTATTCTATTATTTTAAAAATAGTTTATATAATAATTTTATTTTATTAGATTAGATTTTTTACTGGATATTCTGTAAGAGAGTTTTAGTCTTTTTTAAGATTAAAAGAAAAGAGATAAAATCTATAGATTAGAAAAAAAAGATTTATTTTTATAATAATTATTATATAACTGTTCAGAGCTAATTTAATAAAAGAAAAAAATTTCTTTTAGTTAGACTGATTATAATAGATATAAATCTAAATATAGACTTTAAAGATACTGTTTATTCTTTCTATTTAACTATCAGTCTGTAGATAATAAACTATTAAGAATAGTTTTTATATAAAAACTAGTCAGTAAACTGTAATCTATATTTTATTTATAAATTATATTTCTTTATTAAATATAATAATTTAAGAATCTATATTATTTTACTAGAGTTTATATAAAAGTTTAAACTATCTCTTCTACTGTAGTAGAGTCTATTACTTTAAAAATTATTTTTTATAAGTTTATTTATAATTACTAGTACTATTATATAACTATTTAATAAAAATAAATTAGTAATAAAATCTATAGAAACTTCTTACTATAATTAATCTAAAATTAGAAAAGATTTTAATAAATTTTATTTTTATTTTTTTTAAATTTTTATTCTTCTATATATATTATAATTATATATAAAATATTATATATCTTATTCTAGATTTAGCTAGAAAAATTTTTTAATTATAAATATTATTATCTATTCTCTGCTAGAATAACTAGCTATTAAAAAGTTATAAACTGTTTAGATAATATTTATATAAAAAAATTTATTATCTAGAATCTATTTCTATTAGCAGAAGAATAGAAATCTGTTTTTAATATAATATTCTAATACTAATACTTTAAGACTTAAATATAAAAGAAATTATTATTCTTCTATATTAAAATATTATACAGCTTTTTAATAAATCTTATTCTAGATTTAGATTCTTTTTTATATATTTTAATTATTATATAATTCTATCTTCTGCTTCTCTTTATAGTTTATATTTAGAAAGTATTTAAAAAATATTATTAAATATACTCCGGTTATAATTAGAGATATAACTATATAGCAGTTATTTTCTAGTCAGTAAAGTAACTGGATTATATAACTAGTTATCTAAGAATTCTTTTCTAAAAATAAAAGATCTTATTTATATTAAAAAAAAATATTTACTTTTTTATTATTCTATCTTTTTTAATATTAAAACTAAAAATTATATTAATTTAAAAAAAAATATTATTATATATATCTCTCTGTAAATCTTCTAAATTTAAAAAAATATTTAAGATTCTTATAATTAATAATAATTTTAAGTCTTTTTTATATAGAGTATAATTCAGTACTTTATTTCTTTAAATATTATATAATAGTCAGTAGCTCTTTATTATAGATTTTATAATTATACTTAATAAGTAAGTTTTTTTTTTAAAAATATATATACAGCTGTAATATTTTTTTATTATTAAATTAAAAAAATACTTTAATAATATATCTAGAGAAGTCTGTTTCTACTATAATTATATAAAAAAGATTAAATATTACTAATACTAGTTTTATAATAAAAAAAAATTTTAGTTTATTAAAACTTAACTAATAATCTTATATCTAATTAAATTTTATATTCTTCTTAGTTAACTAGATAAGTAGTTATAAAATATAAGAGAAGTTTCAGATAAATTTTTAATAAAAGTTAGTAAAATCTAAAAAATTTTATATTTTTTTTATTATTTAAAAAGTCTTCTATTTCTAAATTATTTAAATCTTTTTAGAATCTATTACTATCTTTTTACCTGCTTATATAATATATTTTAAGTACTTTATCTCTTAGTACTTAAACTTATATTTTAATATATTAAGATACAGGCCTGTCTCTTATAGTTTAGTAAGTATCTTTTATATATATTCTCTATATTATATAAAAAAGCTGTTAATAAAAATAAGAATATTATTAATATAAATAGAATAAAATTTATTAAAATACTTATATAAAGTCTAGTTAATATATTTCTAAAAAATACTTAAAATATTTATCAGACTAAAAAAAATTACTAGCTATTTATAAAGTCTATATCTTATATAAAATATTATTATTTATTCTTATTTTTTTATAATCTAAATCTTATAAAAAATAGCTGATATATTAAGCTTAATAAACTATTTTATTTTATTAATATATATAAAAGTCTTCTAGATTAAAAAAAAAGAATATTTATTTTTCTTTATAATTATATTTAGGATTTAGTAGTTAATATAAAATTATAATTTTTTTTCTAATTTTTATATAAAGAGAACAGAGGCAGCTGTTAAAAAGTAGCTTACTTAAATAAAATTTTTATTAAATAGATCTGTAAGAGTTTTTTATAATATAATTAATTTCTTTTAAATTATATTATATAATAGGCTTCAGAAAATAGATAGTTTTTATCTATTTTATTATATAAGTTTAATTTTATAATCTATCTTTTTTTTAGTAGGAAGATAGCTTCTCTGCTTAATCTTATTTAAATAAATATAAGAAATTCTAGTACTATTCTAGTAGCTTTATATAAAAATTAATTTTTTTATAATATTAAGATTTTCTGAATATTATCTATTATAGTAGTAAAAATCTATATATTATTCTTCTTTTTTATATAATAAATATAAGTTTTTATTATAACTGCTGAAATATTTATAATATCTAGATTTAAAAAAAACTATTTTTTTCTATTTTATATTCTAGCTTTTATTATATAAAGATATAACTTCTCTTACTTTAGTTTAAAATAAATATTATTATAATAGAGCTAGAGGAGTCCTAGAATTAGATTATAATCTAAATAATTTTTAAAAATATAAAAGAATATTTATTCTTTTAAATATATTTTTATATTAAGTTTTATTTATATAATATAGATAATCTATACTTTTTCTCCAGTTACTTCTCTTACCGGCTTTAATAGTATAAGTATCTTCTGGAATTAATATTATTATATAAAATATTTATATATACTGTAAGTTATATAACTATTATTAATAAATATTCTTATTAAAATAGAGTAGTTAAGTAATAAATTAACTATAATATATCAGAAATTTATATATAAGTTTTAAAAGTTTTATTAAAAATTAAATAAATACTTATTAGCTATCTGGGGCTCTTATATATATCTTTATATAAAAGTATCTAATTTTCTGACTCTACTCTAGATTTATTAGTAGTATAGATTTTATAGTTTTTTTTTTTTTTAGTTCTAGTAATTATTACTATAATTATATAAAGTCTAGCTGCTGGAAGTAGATTATAATTCTAGATAAAGTATTTATTTTTACTATATTAAATATAAATATTTTTTTATTTATATATCTATATTTTATCAGAAAAGATCTATTTTATTTTTTTTTTACTAGTCTTTTTTATTTTTATATAAAAGACTGCTATCTAAGTCTAGACTCTAGAGTATTACTATCTAGCTAGTAGTTACTTTCTAATCTATATTATCAGGATTTTTTTTATTCTTATTTAGAGACAGAACAGGAACTGTTATTATATAGTTTATTCTTTTTTTTAATTTAAATTAGATATTTTATATTATATTTAATTTCTAAAAGTTATTTACAGTATTTCTTGTATAATTAAGTATAAGATATTCCTAATATTATTTTAAATAAATTCAGATTTATTACTATTTTAAATAATATTTTTTTTTATTTATTATTTTATAGTATATTTTTTATATCTATAAAATTTTAATTAAATTTATTTAAAAATTTATAGAAAGTTCTTTTTTCTTATTTTATTATATAAATTTATATAAAAGCTTTTCTTTTACAGTTAGGATTAGAATATATAAAATCTAACTAGTAATAAAATTTAGAAAAAATTAAAGACTGATTATTTTTTTATTATATAATAATCTAGAAAAGAAGATACTAACTAGTTTTTTTTTTAAATCTGTTATATATATATAAGACTTTTATATCTTTAAAAAAGAAAATTTTTTTTTTAATAAAAAATTTTATATAAAAATTAATAAAAAATAAATAATATTTATATAAATCTTCTCTATTAAACAGAGTAGAATCCGGGTATTATAAATAATAGACTGAGATTAGTAATACTGCAGCAGGAACTAGTTAGATTATATAAAATTTATAAAATTAAGTTTACAGATCTATTATCTAGTTTACTAGTTTTTATATATATTTATAATTTTTTATTTTAATTATTATTTTTCTCTCCGAGAGTATCTCTATAAGAATTTAGTAAAAGAAATAATTCCTAATATAAAAGAAACCTCTGGATTTATATAATTAATAAAAGTACTTATATATAGAAAGAAATTATTAAAAAAAAGAATCCTTATATTATTAGAGAGATGGTCTTTTATCTGCTGGTTTACCGCTCTTTTTGTACGAGGAGCGAGGCGTCTTGGCATGGCGAGTAAGCCGAGCAACATTCTAGGGCCAGGGGCTTTCTGCCTGGACCCGTAACAAAAACTTAGACTTTAAATTATATTTTAGCCCTAAATTAATAGCCAAATTAAATAAATAAACCAGATTTAAGAATAATATTTTTATTATTTTATTAATATTTATAAAATAAATTAGTCTATTTTTTTAGTATTTATCTAATTTATATATAATAATTTCTTAAATTTTATTATAAATTATTCTTTTTTTAAAAGTTTTATAAAATATTTTCCAGACTTTTATCTTTATTCTAAAAATATTATTTTTTTTAAAAAGATTTTAATAGTAAAAAATTAAGTTTAAATATTAATTAATTTTTATAAAAACTTAGCAAATTATTAATAAAAAATATCTAAAATTTAAGTTGAATAATTTAATTAAAAATATTAATTTATAATCTTCTAAAAAAAAACTAGTAAAATTATTTATTAAAATTTTTAAAATTAAGATTTTTTTAAATAATTAACTTTTTATATATTAAACTTTTTAAAATATTTAATATTATTAGAAAACAGATATATTAGTTTAAATTATTAGAAAAATATAATTAAATTTATAATATTTTTTATATTTTATTATTTAAATAATAAAAATCTAATATTAAATTATTTTAAAGTTTCTAATCTTCTGAACTAGAGAATAAAGAAAAATTAAAAATTAAAAATATTAAAAATAATTAAATTTTTATAAATAAATTATTTTATTTAATTAAATAGAAGAACTAGTTTAATAAATTTAATAAATAAATTTTAAAAATGTTTATAAAAGATATCCAGTAAATTATTTAGAATTATTATTAAAAAAAAATAAAATAATAAAGATTTTTAATTTTTTAAAACTATTATACTAAAATATATTAGTATTAAATTAAATTTTTATTAAAAAACTTTAAATATATAATTAAATAAAAAAATAAATCTTACAGAAAAGGGATTCTTTAAAAAAATATTTAAAATAAAATTATAAAATTTTTATTTTTTAAATTTATTTAAAAAAAATCTGATTTATTTTTATGAAAATTAATAATTTTATAATAAATATTTTTAAAAAAAACTTATTATTTCTAGATAATAAATAAAATATTATTAAAATGATACTAATAGGTAAATAATAAGTTATTATAAAAATATAATAAATAAAAAATATAATTTAGAATTTTATATTATTAATTATTATTTAAATTATTTTTAAAAAACTATTATATTTAAATCTTCTTTTTAGTAAAGATAATAAAACTATATTTATAATAATAAGCCAGTTTAACAGCAGTAAATAGTTTCATAAAATAAATTAAAAATTAATTAATAATAGATTTTAATTTATTATCTTAATTCTAATTATTATTTTTATATACTATCTAAAATTGTTTAAATTATTTTAAAATTTTTATAAAAGTTTTATTAAAATCTAGATTTTATTTAATAAATATATTAAAATAAATAATAATTAAAATATATTAATTATAAAAAATATTTATTTTTATATTAAAAATATAATTAGATTTAAAAATTATATTAATTATAATAAGATAATTATTAATACTAGTATAAAGATAATATAAATACTAGAAGATTTTAGAAATAATAAAAATATCAGCTAATTAATAATAAATGATAAAAAATATTTTAATAAAAATCTATTAAATCTAAACAAAAAAATAAAAAAACTAGATAAACTAGATATTTAAATAATAGAAATAATTTTAAATCTTTAAAAAATAAGAATTAAATATAAGATAAATAATAAGAAAATATAAAAATAAAGAGAATAAAAAAAAGAAAATAAAGCTAGTAATATAAAACTATTCTTTATTTATAAATATATTTATTAACCTGTTTATATATATAATATATTATTATTTTATTAACCTGTTTATATATATAATATATTATTATTTTATTAATCTATTTATTATTCTACTATTATCTTAAATATAATTATATCTTATAATTAAGATATATAGTATATTATACTATTAGATAAAACTATTTTTATTTTTATTTTAGTCTAGATAGTCTAGTTTGGTAGAGAAGTATAATTATTATATTATATTTATAGATATTTAGTATACTAATTTATTAGAAATTTAGTCTATTTTATTATATTAGTTTAATACTTTTTTTTATAATAATATTTTTTTTATTATTCTATAGTATATAAAATAGACTGACTGTTTCTCTTAGAAATAAAAATATTTAAAATTAGTTTCTTTCTAAAATAATACTATTACTTTACCTTATCTAATCTACAGCTCTCTACTCTGTTAAAGTAGTAGCTTTTAATAGTTTAAGACTTTAGAAATTTTATATAAGAAGAATAGTATATAAAATAAAAATATTTATAATTTTAATAAAATTAAGTTTTTTATAAATTTAATTATAATTTTATAAATTATTATAAAAACTAAAATATTTAAAAACCTTTTTATTATTCAGCTAGATTAATACAAATAGATTATTATAATTAAATATATTAAATTAAAAAAATATATTATTCTACTATATATAATCTTTAAAAAAAAGATTTATATTAAAAGATAATTTAAAAAACTAGATCTTCCAGATAACTGAAGAATTCAATTAAATATAAATAAATAAACTATTAATTAGATAACTCTCTAATAATTTAAAAAATATTTTAATTTTTATATAACTAAATATATAATTAAAAATTATTAATTATTTATTTTAGACAGTTATAAAAATTATTTAATTTTTTTAATTTAATAAGATTTATAAAAATAATAAGATTATCTATATTTATATATTGATATATTTATTATATCTGCTTTAACTGCTAGATATTAATTATTTTAGATTATTAAGATAATATTTTATAAGTCTACAGAAATTTTAAAATAATTTAATTATTTAATATTTACATCTATTTTTTCTAACAGCTGGAATGATATCTTAATCTTTTTTTTATATTTATTATGTCTTATATAATTTAACAGCTGTATAAAAAATATTTTTTAAATAGTTCTAGAATTCTTCCAGTCCTTCTAATTATATTTTAGATAAGCTTATAAAAGATTATAAGCTTGTTATTTATAATACTATATTTATACTAAAAAAATTAAATAATTTTTATATAGAAAATTAAATTTAAATATTTAAAAAAAATAATTAAAATACTAGATAATCTTTATATGAAATCTCTAAATATACGAAGTAAGAGATTTAATTTCAGTAAAAAATAAGTAATTAAATTAAAAAAAATAGTAATAAGAAAGCTGATTAAAGTACTCTACTAATTTTAATATCTTTAAAATATATTTTATTAAAGTATTCTAAGTATAATATTTAGAACTATATTAGTACTAGATATTTTAATTAATATATAACTTAATTTACTGTATTTAATTAAGAATTAGATTATTAGGAATAACTTCAAGTTTGATGGATAGAAATATATTTTGGTGGGTGATCGGATCGACCGGGGTGAGCGGATCGACCGGGAATTATGTTAACTAGTTAACTAGTTAACGTAATCCACTACCGAGCGGCCACTCACCACCGAGCGGCCACCTCACGCGTTTTGGCCGCTGTCCAAAAACCTCACTTGATTTAACCACCAACCATGCCTCTAAAAGTGTATTAAAATTTAAGAAATTTAATTAAGTAGGAGAGAAAGATATTATTTACTATTCTTATTTTAAAAAATTAAAAAATTTATAATATTAATAAAATAGTATATATCTATAATATTCTATATATAATATTCTAAAAATAATTAAATAAATATATTTTTCAAGTAGAAATATATACTAACAGCTATAAATTAATTTAAAATAAAAAAATTATTTATATAATAAATTTTATTATTAGATTAATATAAAATATTTTTCTAATTATTTTATATATTTTTTTTATATATATAAAATAATTAATATCTTATTTATATAGTATAGATTTATATTTATTTAGATTATTAGAAAAACCTAAATATATAAATCTATTGAATAATATAATAAATTAAATATAAAAAATTTAAAATTATTAGAAAATAGTTTAATTATATATAAATTACTATAATATTATAATTATTATTAAAATAATTATTAAAATTAAAATAACTGGTAAATCTTTTTTTATATAATTAAATAATTAAGAATAAATTATTTTTATTAAATATATTAATTTTATAAGATAAATACTTCTATTATATATTATCTTTAAAAAAATTTATATTAAGAATTAGTATTAAAATAAAATCTTATTATATAATTAAAAAATTAAAATTAGTTTTAATAAATAGATTATTATTAAAATAGATTTTACTAATTTAAATATTTTTTTATTTTTATAATTACTAACTATATAATTAATAGATACTATTTATTTATTCTTAATAATTATAGTAATTATTTTATACTTTAATTTAATTAAATATATAATAAAAATAATACTATTTTTATTTATATATTTATTTACTTATTATATTTTTTATAATTTTTAAATACTAGTTATTTTTTTTCTAAAAAAATATATATAGATACTTAGTAGAAAATAAAATATATTTAAAATATATTTTTAAATATATATAAATATTTATATTATTAATTATATTAAAAATAAATTCTGTATAATTAGATTGATTTTATTTAATTTAACAAAAATATTTAGCTAGTTAAATATTGAATTAAAAACTTCTATATTACTATCTAGTTAATTAATTAATTTAATATTTAAAAT
Organism: Aspergillus ellipticus CBS 707.79; assembly: GCA_003184645.1. Lineage (NCBI taxonomy): Eukaryota > Fungi > Ascomycota > Eurotiomycetes > Eurotiales > Aspergillaceae > Aspergillus > Aspergillus ellipticus. Next base: position 121,601 of record KZ825857.1, on the reverse strand, counting down.
ACTCTATATAACTAGACAGCTAGAAAAATAGATATTTATAATAAAAAAATTATCTAAAAAATATTTATAAAATTTTTTATTTTTATTAAAATTATAATTAAATAAGATTATTAAAAATTATAAACTGGTTTTAAATAAAATAATTCTTATATATAAAGAAATCTGTAAATTATATATTTCTAATAAAAAATATTTTATTAAACAGCTAGCTACTGTAAAAAAATTTATTATTTAGAAAAATTTAGGATAGTTTTAATAGAAGAATAAAATCTAAAAAATTTAAGATATTATATTTACAGATCTAGAGTTCTTTATATTTAATTTATATATATAAATACTTTTATACTATAATAACTACTATTCTCTAGAATATAAATAATTATAATGTCTTAATTAAGTTTATAGATAAACTTTATATAGAAATATAATTTTTAAAGTTGATTAAGGCCTTAATAATTCGCCTGCGAGCAGGAATCGGAGCTGAGGTGGCCGCTCGGTGGTGAGTGGCCGCTCGGTAGTGGATTACATTACTTACCTAGGTACTTACTCTGTACAGATCTAAGGTACTTACTACCTACTCTGTAATCTAATCATCATTCTCCAAGTATTGGATATGTAATTTTCATGTACCTTGGTACCTACATCGTACTACACTGCCCTGAAGAATCTACTACTACTAATACTACCTATACTGTCAGACTCCCCTGGTACTATACAAGCTTGATACCCACTGTACCTAGGTAACTTAGGTATCTCTAGGTACCTAGGAGTTAGATAGTTGTATGTTTACACAAACTACTCCCTCTAGACACGAAATTTAGAAAAATAAAGACCTACACCTCCTTAGTACTGGGGTAGTCTGCCTTTCTTGTATATATACCTAAACTAAATATAGATTTATCTAAACCTAAGATAGATATTATGTTACAGTTTAATATAATAAGTCGGATATTAAATACTGTATTAAGTAGGTACCTATTACTAGGTACAAACCTTTGGTCTGTTGGAAGGTACATAAGTACTTTAGGCCAGTAAGATGCTTTTACCTATCTGTCAATACATCATGTATTTATATAATAAACCAGTAATTGAAAACATTTTGACGTACGGAATACTCAGACCCGACTATCTAACTACTAACTACAAACGATTGTTCAAGTGCCTTGATTGATTGCTAGTCAATCATCATCCATCCGCGCCCACTGCCTTGTATCCCAACAGCCGCACCAGCAGCCATCCATATTTCTGTCAGCCCTCACTGGCGCCCCCCCCCGCACCCGATTTTTCTCCAACTCGAAGATTGCTGGCTTGTTCCACTGCCCCTTCGGGCTATGTCACGGAGGATGAGGATCCGGATCCGCGGTCCGGCAGGACAGTCCACCATCACGCTGGAAGACAGCGCGACCGTTGGTGACCTTTGCTCTCAGATCGCAGAGAAAACTGGGCTGGCAACTTATGATGTGAAGTATGGATATCCCAACATCAAGCCATTGCTGCTGGAGGGAGTTCAACCAGGCCAGGTGATTTCAGATCTTGGAGTTGCTTTGAATGGAGAACAACTCATCGTCACGAAGAAAGAAGACTTGAAACGATTGGTAAATAACGCCGGCAACGAACCCCCAGTGATAAAGCAATCAATTCCCAGGAAATCACCCGCAGAGAAAAGTTCCTCTGACGACCCACCAGAGGTTGCTTCGCCCGAGCATAGCGGCACCTTTGTTCTCCGCATCATGCCAGATGATAATTCCTGCTTGTTTCGTGCGGTGAGCAGTGCAAACATGGGGGGCGTGGATGTCATGACAGAGTTACGATCCGTCGTTGCGCAAACTATTCAGCGCAATCCGGACCTTTATTCTGAAGCGGTGCTGGAGAAGAGGCCTGACGACTATTGCCGTTGGATCCAGAATGAGGACTCATGGGGGGGCGGTATTGAACTTAGCATCTTAAGCAAGCATTTCGACATTGAAATCTGTTCAATAGATGTGCAGACCCTTCGAATTGACCGATTCAACGAGGGTCGCCCACTGCGATGCATCCTAGTCTATTCGGGGATCCACTACGATACAATTGCCCTATCGCCTTCGAGTCCTCCTTACACACACGCGGATACTCCTCCTGAGTTCGACACTATGGTATTTGACGCAGAAGACCCCTTGGTGCTTGAGAAGTCCTTGGAACTTTGCCAAGTTCTACAAAACAAGCACTATTATACTGACACGGCTGCATTTAACCTCCGCTGCAACATCTGTGGTCGGACATTCGTTGGGGAAAAGGGTGCCACCCAGCATGCCGAACAAACAGGGCACGTTGATTTCGGGGAGGCTGGCTAAATCCTTAAGTATATATACATATATATATATATATAAATATCTTGCGTAGGATGAAATAACGAGGCTGCGAAGATCGTTAGTGTGTTTGGGAAAGTTTCTCATTGCCTCGATTGTTCACTCACTTTTCTCACTCATTCACGCCTATCGTTACCATCGCTTTTGCCCATAGGCTTCTTGGATGGACTGTTGAGACCGAGTATTAATGCCCAGAATGGTAGATGTATAAATCCACTGTCCATGGTGGGTAATCAAAGCCTGGGTTCACCAGTTCTATCCGATGTCATTATCATAAATTCCGCCATGAGCTCTATATCATTGCTACTTCATCTGCTTCCTCGTCTTCCTTGTCCTCACCATCCTCCCCAGTATCAGCGCTGTCTTCAGGGTTCCCTCCCCATTCCACATCATGGTCTATAGGATCAGTGAAAAATTCATGCTGCAAGGCCTCCCTGGCACTTAAACGCTTATATGGATCCAGTTCCATGAGGCCAGCCAACAGACGAGTGGCTTGCTTTTCACTCTCAGTCAGCTCTTCCACGCAACTAGCCCATTTCACAAGTTTCTCCCAACTATACCCTTTTTCCCCAATGGTGGGGATATTTGTTTCAAATATCTGCCCATGCATGGCTGCTGCGGTCTTCATACGTCGCGTACCAAAAATACTTGCCATTTCGATCATGGCATCGACATCATCAGCCGAGTTGAAGAATGGAAATCGGCGCCCAAGCAAAGTCAGAAGGATGACGCCTGCAGACCACATATCAATCTTGGTTGTCTGAGAAGTGCACTTGAAAAGGACTTCGGGTGCACGAAACCCCCTTGTCCCTGCTCGGTTAGCGCGTCTTGATGGCCGTGAGTCATTCTTAGGATATCCAGTTGACAATGCTGTTGAACAATGGGAGTAATGATAACTCTGCAGAAATTTACTACGCCGTAAGTAACTTGGATTCGCACAAAGGCAGGTGCCGGTATACTCAGATCCCTCACGCTATGACGGCAGTTTAGTTTATGTTGCCCAGATATTGAGAAAAGAGAGTTATAACTCACTTCTGCGAGACCAAAGTCGACCAATACACCTTCCCGAAGTTCCGGATTATACAGAAAATTTCTACGAGAATAGCGCATGTTAGTATCTGGTGGAGACTTTTCATAAGGAGCAGTAACTAGGCTTACTTACGTGGGTTTAATATCACGGTGGAGGATATTATGTTTATGAACTGAGTGCAGTGCAGTAAATAACGACCGGAAATAATGCCGCATATCAGCGACCATGAATGTGCGATACTGAATGCGAAAGTCCGTATGAGGGAAGAAAGGTAGGACGGCCACGACCTGATCCTGATAGCGGAAAGCTGTGATTAAAGGGCATACTGATCGACACCCCCGAAGATCATGTAGTAGTTCAAGTTCATTTTGGATGCGATGGGGACTACTCGTCACATAGATCTTCTTAAGCGCCACGTATCTCGGCTTCCTTCGTCTAATGGGAATTGAGCGGTTGTTTTCACCCTCTATTCGGCGTCTCTTGATAGCAGGATCCGTCCAACCGTCCATCTGAGTACTCTGAAATGTATCCCAGTCATTTTTGTATTGGTCATACAGAAGATCCTCTGCTTTGTACACGGTAGAAAATGTCCCTATATGTTAAACCCCAGCCAATTAATTGATTAGTCCAGGCAGACAGGGCTCCTGAGCTAAGAGTGACCCTAGGGGCGAGGGACTATACCTTCTCCAATTCTGTTCACCAGTCGAAAACGAACCGAAATTCCAGGGAATGTATCTTCAAGTTTTTTCATATCTTCTTTCACAGAATCATCAACTTCCTCACCATCCCGAGAGTCGTCCTCATACCCGCTCTCTTCGCGCGCATGGCCTATCGATCCGTCACTGTCTGTGGCCGCGCCGTCTTCCCTGACGTATTTCGGACCCGATTTCGCAAGGCCCAATTGTTGCATGTGGAAGAAGTCACCAGGTGCTGTGTTGAATGTGGACATCACGCTAGACAGACTGGATTAATGAGGGGTAGCTTGATTAGGTCTGCATAAATCAATAAGCCTGCTAACACTATGGATATAGGCTGATAGTGTTGAGTGTTAAGAGGTAGAGGAAAGTGCAAGTATTCAAATTATAAGTAGAGGTCAAGAAGCTGTTTGGTCAGTTGAAGGTCACGGCGCGTGTATATACGCGTATTTTTGTGTTGAGGATGAGGGAGAGTGTCGAATACTCTAGGAAACAGGGAGTAGCAGTGTAGCGGCGACGCCGGGCAAATTCACATCAGGGACTCAGTGATAGTACACAGTACGCACTAGTACATACTCGGATGGAAGGTACCCAGGCGGGTATGAACTTGTACCTAAGCGTACCTTCCCATTGCGGAAGCGGAAGGTGTATTTCCAAGGGGCCATTTTCCCTTAAAGAAGGTAACAACATCCCAACAACCATCATAGTAGTAGTAGTAGTAGTAGTATGTAATGATGTTTGTTTAACTACTGATACTACGCAGTCGCTACGGTACCTGGTTACCTTACCTATGGGTCACTCCCAGAGCGGTGAGGCATGGTGGTTGCCGTAGAAAGAAGGGCACCATTTGTTTACAGTCGCGTAGAAGGCCTTTCTCCCCCGGCTTCATGTAAGTCAATGGAGATAGAGTTACTATTAATGCCCCCTTCTTTTTCTTTTGGAAAATTTGAAGTTTTTGTATACCTCAGTCTCAATGGGTAAGGGATGCCCCCCCACCCTGAATATTTACTTACATAGGAGGTTAGTGGTGTGGTCCAGGGAATTGAATATGTAATTTATTTTACTGGGACGCAGCCCGTTACCTACCTGGGTACCAAAAAGGAAAGATACAAACAAAACTGCGAGCCTTCCCGCATCACCTTTGGCTCTCTTTCCCCTCCAATCCCCCCACCTACCTCTTCTGAACGTCCCATCCACAACAACCCCCGATCTCATATTCCGGATTTCTTGTGCCTTTCGAGGAATTTCCTCGCCGTGGCTGATCATGGAGGACCGGTCCAAGTTCGACATCAACGAATCCCTGAAGTATTATTTGAGCGACCCGGCCTCTGTCCCTACCCCCGATGCCGACCCGGAGTTGCTTGATTGCGAAACAGATCCAGATCAATTATCGACTGCTCTGATTGACAGTGCATTGAACCCGATTGTCGATGCGATCGCGGAGAATCCTGAAGGGCTAGCCCGCTCATCATTTTTTGATTCCTTGCAGTTCCTGTTAAAGTGCGCTCTAGCCCTCGAAATATCTCACCCCCAAATGGACCAGACGCTGAACGTTTGACCCTTTTCAGATACTCCTCATACTTCCCTACCAGGTCCCTAAGCAAGCTTCTTGACCTAGTAGTTTCTGGGTTATCAGTAGAAGCGGATATAATCTATGGGGATCTCGAATCGGACGAGCAAGATGGCATACAACACCACAAGAAGCTGCTGGAAATGTATGGCTTCCTCCTCCAATGGGCCCTCAGCGCTGTGGAGGTGAAAGCTGCAGAAAAGCCTGCGGAGGCAGCACCCGCCCGTAGAGGTGTTGGGAAATCGTCCAGACATAAAGCGAACGCCAAGGATGGTCATTGGGATTGGACAACACAAATCCAGATGTCAATGGAAACGATGTGCAAGGTGATGAAGCTCAAGCTCAGCCGAATATTTTTAACAACTTCGGACCGCGACACATTCATAAATATCTTCACCCGTTCAATTTACTTAATTCTTGAGAGTGAGCAGCGGGTGAAAAGTATGAGCATCCGAATGCATGCATTTAAGGTTCTATGTATCGCAGTAAAGCACCACGGCCATGCGTTTGGTAAGTCGCTGCGGATTCACTCTCATTACTTGTGACTGACTTGCGAGCCAGGAGCCCAGACTTCTATCGTACAGAGCTTGACATATTTCGAACATCTGTCGGAACCCATGGCGGAGTTCTTACATATCCTGGCAGAGCAATATGATTATCCTCAGCTTTCAGACGAGATTTTAAAGTAAGATCAAACCATTTGTTTCTAAATAATCAAGTATAGGACTAACTTGGCCCAGGGAGCTTGGAAACAAGGAATTCAACTCTAATGATACCCGAGGGCCTAAGTCGGTGTCTGCCTTCATCGTGAAACTTTCAGAATTGGCCCCACGACTTATTATAAAACAAATGACACTTTTGGCTAAACAGTTGGATAGCGAGGTAACTAAACATCCGGATTTATTTGATTATTTCCCAATGGAATCTAACATATTTCATAGTCTTACACCCTTCGATGTGCTGTGGTAGAAGTTTGCGGAAATCTCATCTCCGATCTTAGCCGGCAAGAGGAGCGAAGTGACAACTATAAAACACAGATAAATGCATTTTTTGATGTGCTTGAGGAGCGATTTCTTGACATCAATCCTTACTGCCGGTGCAGAGCCATCCAGGTGTATATGAGGATCTGTGATCTGGAACAGAAATTTCCAAAGAGACGGCAAGCCGTGGCAGAGTTAGCAGCAAGGAGCCTGGAAGACAAAAGCAGTAACGTCAGGCGGAACGCCATCAGATTGCTTTCAAAGCTGGTCTCGACCCATCCATTCAGCGTCATGCATGGTGGTCAACTCTCACATAAGGAGTGGATGGATAGACTCGATGCTGTAGATGCTGAACTAAATGCACTGAGACCACCTGAAACACCTGGCTTTGATGGCGCGGACACATCTCATGTCGACAGTGAATTGCTAGATGATGCCACACAAATGCCCAACGAATCGCCATCTAAGACTCCCGGGCTAACAGAGGAAGAGAAGGCCGTGGCAATGAAAAAAGCTGCCGAACAAGCGGCCACGTCCGAGCTGCTGGCGCGGCTCCAACTGACAAGAAAATACTATAATGAAGCCATTCGATTTATCGAAGTCCTCCATTCCTCCTCTGGCATCGTCGCCCAGCTCTTATCATCGAGGAATAAAAGTGAGGTCATCGAAGCCATGGACTTTTTTGTTGTGCTTGATGCATACAAGGTTGAGACTTCTCGCAGTGGGATACGTCGAATGCTTCGGCTGATCTGGACAAAAGGTAACAGTGATGAAGGCAAAGGAGTCCAGACTCACCTGATCGACTGTTACAAAGGACTTTTCTTCGAGGCCCCTGACTCATTTAGCCCTAACGATGCTGCAAATTACATTGCCCGAAACATGATCAGCCTGACTTTTGGATCAACACCTGCCGAACTTACATGCCTGGAGCAGTTATTGAGCACTATGATGAGGGCAGGCCATGTCTCAGACGCTGTTATTGCAAAGCTTTGGCAAGTATATGGCGTGCAAAAGAAAGAAATCTCGAGGACGCAGCGTCGAGGGGCCATTATTGTCCTTGGCATCCTTGCATTGGCAGATCCCGAGGTAGTTATAAAAGAGATTGAGACCTTATTGCGAATTGGCCTTGGAAACCTGGGTAAATCAGATCTCGTGCTTTCAAAGTACACCTGCATTGCATTGCGACGAATGGTACCAGGTCGCCAAGCAAAATCCAAGGACGTTGGTATCCCTAAGCTGTCAAATGATCATGCCGTTTTGACTAAGCTTGCTGCCATGATTGAATCGGTATCCGACAGCAAAGAGTGGTATGGTGTAGCGGAGCAAGCCATTGGTGCTGTCTATGCTTTGTCGAAGCATCCGGATGTCCTGTGCTCGGACCTCCTCAGACGAAAAACCCGATTTGTCTTTCAATCACAAGTCCAGCGATTTTCTTCAAGAATATCGGATGATGGAGAAGAGCAAAGACCTGGGACGGCGTCTACAGAAGGCCACGGAGCAAGGCAGAAGGTGTCTTCCGCCATCTTGTCTCAACTACTCTTTGTTGTTGGCCATATTGCAATCAAGCAGATTGTCCACCTTGAACATTGTGAACTTGACTTCAAGCGACGCAAAGCGGAGCAGGAGAAAAGCAAAGCTATCAACTCGCTGTCCCAGAGCAACGACCCAGCCGAGGATGATGAACTCGACCTGATTGGAGGAACGACTGAAGACGACTTTACAGATGCCATGGCGCACATTCGAGAGCGAGAATTATTATATGGGGAAAACTCGCTCCTGTCGAATTTTGGACCGCTAGTTACGGAGATTTGTGCAAATAGCAATATCTATGCTGATCGCAACCTTCAGGCAGCAGCAACTCTGTGCATGGCCAAGTTGATGTGTCTCTCGGCAGACTACTGCGAAAAAAATCTTCCCCTCTTGATAACTATCATGGAGCGCTCCGAAGATCCAATAGTTCGCAGTAATGCTGTAATCGCTTTAGGAGACATGGCCGTCTGTTTCAATCATCTCATCGACGAAAACACTGACTTTTTGTACCGTCGATTGAATGATAACGATGCCTCTGTCAAGCGGACTTGCCTGATGACGCTCACATTCCTCATACTAGCAGGCCAAGTTAAAGTCAAGGGACAATTGGGCGAGATGGCCAAATGTCTTGAGGATGAAGACAAACGGATCGCCGATTTGGCGCGCATGTTCTTCACTGAATTGGCGAGCAAAGATAATGCTGTGTACAACCACTTCGTTGATATGTTTAGCCTTCTGAGTGCAGAACGAAACCTCCAGGAGGCTTCGTTGAGGCGCATTGTCAAGTTTCTTGTTGGTTTCGTTGAAAAGGTAAGTCTTTATAGGAATCTGGCTGCAATTACTTGTAATATCTTGGCTCTAACCCATTTATTCTTCAAAGGAAAAACATGCCCGACAATTAGCAGACAAGCTGTCTGCTCGACTTCCGAGATGTGAGACGGAGCGGCAATGGAATGATGTGGCTTATGCACTTTCCCTCCTCCCCCACAAGAATGAAGAGATAACGAAGACGGTAACCTCAGGGTTCAATAAGATTGTAACGTCAAATGCTTAAGCCGATAAACCTATCCATGCTAAAGGCGCCTTGGAGGTTTGGCTTATCTGATGGTCTAATGTAAATTCAACGGAGTTTTAGGTGGGCAAGGGTGGGAAACCCATGGATGATGTTATTCCGCCTCGCGCATGATTTGGGCTTTTGATGGACTCCAACCTTGGAGCTCAAGTAGGCTTGATTCTATGGAAATATATTGAGAAGTAGGCCGAATTTCAATACATGTCATTAATTTCTTAGGGGTTGCGATAGTATAGGATTGTGACAGGAAAAGTAACCCAAGTAATTTATTTATATCTAGTTCAACGGTCAATTACGTCAGTGCTTGTATGCCCGGGCTGTGTGTAATCCTTTGGTCTTTACCATGTGTAAGCGGGGTCTAGCAACGAGTAGAATGCTTGGGGACGCGAAATATGGGGACGCGAAATATGCAAGAGTTCAATGATATTGGCTAACTAAACTGATATTGATGAAACTGCTTAGAGAACTAAGTGGTAAATGGTTGAAGATGTTGCTTAAATAGGCTGGTCCGGAACAAAGGTTTAGCCACGCCGGCCAGATTACCTATTGCTGCCTACACCATGTAACCCGCATACTTGGGGCAGAGCGTGAGCAAACAAATTGAATTAAGGGGCCGAATACTCGGTGAAAGGATGTCTATACTCGCCAAATACTAAAGACACAAATATGGCTGCAAGTCCTGGAGAATTATCAAGAGACTAAGAAGGCTACTACTTCTAACTATGTGTCGCCAAAACATGTCCGATCGCATACGCCGGATATAAGCAACTGCATTTCATGTACAATCAACAGGCACAAGAAGAGCACGCCATCATGCACCTTTTGTGTCGCTTTCTTCTAACTTATAATCGCCGTTGCGCACCCCTTCAAGTGCCTTCAGACCCTCCTTGGTCAATTCAGGTCTTCCCGAAGGCGTAACGGCGCCAGTGAAGAATCGAGGTTGCCATGTTTCATTATTCTTCTGACGCTCTGCGGCTTTTTGCCTTTGTCGTTCCTCAATATCCTGCTTGAGCTTGGTGGCCTGGCCGTATCTTTTATTGAGTATCGCCTCGGTGACAGAGGACCAGAACTTGCGGGATTCGTTGGAGAGCTGGTTTTCATCGGGAGGCAGATTCTTGGCGACAGGGAAAAGAGGGGTGACATCAATCAAAGGCTGGGGATGGCTTGTACCGGTCAATGTGTAGAAAACTTGACCATGCCAGGAACCACTAATCCTTGCAAGAACATCACCTTCAGGCACATCTTTAATCCTTGTAATCACATCCCTATCCGGATCGTATCGAAATACCACACCTTCAACCTTATTCTGCGCCCGACCAATCCAGCCTTCCTCCAAGTACTGCAAAATAACCTTGATGCGCGTCTTGGCACAAGTGATGTAGCATGTATCTGAAACTGATATGGCCAGGGCTCCCCTCAAAAGACCACCTAGATGTGCAGCGGGGTGAGTCAAGTGGTACTCTTCATTATCCCTGTTCTCAAGATTGACGAAGATCCCTAGATTATGCTGACCAGGAGCAACCCGGATGCTGGTACCTGTAAATTTGGCACTAATTTGGTCAAATCCACGAGCCGAGACCCCTCTATCTGGACAATCTATGAAAAAAGCTGATACCGGCGGATGGTGAGATGTCTGTTCGGTTAAGTAGCATATCTTGACCGCTTCCCCGCTGTTGTTCTTCGCATTAGAGGCATCTATTATGTTTGTCTGGGATGCCGAGGGCACTTCTGGGAGCGTATTATCTACTTCCCAGCTACACTAATGTTTCCAGACCAGTCAGTACATATGCGCGTAATGTAGAGAACTCTTGTATTCTGACCTACCCTGAAGAATTCCCCCAATGTAGAATTATACGGTTTGCACGGTTTGCCCTTGATGTATTTCTGTGACCCACTTAGCAAATCCCTCCCTAGCAAACCGGAAATTGCGAAAGTAGAAAATACCAAGTCTTTGGTAAACCAGAATCTCAACACCTCTAGGGTCCGCCCCAATGGATCGTCCGATTGACCAATGCTGTGACATCCATGTCAGAAAATAAGCCTCGTTCATAGGCAGGCTATCTTGCTGACCTTGCAAAGGCCTCTGGTCTGTCTAAGTAGTTCCAGTATTCTGAGCAATTCAGTTAGTGATCTACTGGCAGTGATGCCTAGTGCCATGAAGACAGGAACAGCCTACCTAGATTGGGTGTTGGCTCCAGAAGATGTGCCGGCAAAGAGAAACGGACAGATGCGATGTCGGCCACGCCGACGAACCTGAAAGGTATCAGCACAGACAGACCGAGGCGTGCGGAGCGGCGATTGACAGTATGGTGTATTTCGGAACTCGCACGTACTTTCGAAGGATAGACAAGAAGGTTTTTAACTTGGAAGAGTCATCCGGTGTCTTTTCAGGAACATCATGGTTTGTGATGGAAGACATGGTGAGCTCAGTACTCGACAGTGTGCAGTTCTTTGCGTCGCTGTGGCGAAAAGGGTTGGAAGAGATCTGTAGTGTGCCCCCGAAGATCACAGCGCGTGGGAAATGAACGGCCGAGTAACCTAATCAACCAGGAAGATAAGGACCAGCCAAAGTCTGAGAAGCAGAATCCTAAGGTAGGATAAGGTAATTCACTATGGTCTGGGGCAGATTTGTGCTGAAACAATAGCACAGCGGGCGCGCGCGCACTCCAGGCGGTGACTTCTTAATTTCTACGTCACCGACACTTTCAAATTAGTTACCTAGGTTTAATTATAGGGGGAGAGACTAAAGAGCTGCAGTCTGTGGGAGAGGAGGTATTTAGGTAATTTGGAGCCAGACTGGCTCCTTGACTATTATTAATAATACCATTCATTCCTAGTGACAGGAAGGCACCCAGCACCCATAATCCCAAATCCAACAGAAAGAGATGGTGGCGGTGTTATCGAACTGGCCAAGACTCCCAAAAAAGGCGTGGCTCCCCTCCTGATTCATGCTCGTGAACATCTCAACAGTGTCATCATTATGGAACACCTAGGTACGACAACCATGGCCAGAGGCGGATGGAATAAACAACCCTACAAATGGGGCGAGAGGAAGTGGAAGAGATGAGATGGGACATGCGATGTGAAGATAAACTGTCGTCCAATCGGCACATCACGAGGCTCCTTGCCCGGTCTTCAATAGGCTCCTACAGTAGGTATCTAGTACCCGGTACTCTCAATAGTGCCCACCACCTACCACCGACCTTACTAGAGAACGAACCCCTACTTGCGGCTCTTTCCCCCCTTTTCTTTCTTTTCGACCTACTTTTTTTATAGGGGTCCTGTATAGTAAAGGTACCTCGGTAACCGACCAGGAGGGAGGGGCTCGACCAAGTTGCGTAGGGCGAAGGCGATGAGTATCTATTACGAGGTACGGAGTACTGGTAGATCACTTTCACCTTCAATGTCACGGAAGGTGATTTCCGATTTCCCTGACGACAATACCTCTTCATTGTATGTGTCTAGTGTCAATGCGATCGGTCGTCGTTCCGACGGCCATAACAGATGTTATCGGCACAGCTCTATCCCCCCAGAGAGCAACTACACAACGCCACATGGCTGATTATCTGCAGTCATCGTAGCAGGTATTCGATGGCTCTCTTCCGTGCCAAAAGTCGTAGCCAGGTACGGACGGCTGGTGCGTAATCATATCTTCGCCCTTCCGCGTAATCACAATCTGCCTGTTGAGACTGTTGCTCCTCCCGAATCGATGCCCGCAGATTCTGCTGAGCTTGACTCAAAATGTGCTGGTGTTGTACAAGCTTTTCCACCGAACAGGTTAGATACTCCTCTCTTTGCGTTTCAGAGATAACCACCTGGACAAGCGTTTCTTTCGTGAGTAAATAAGAGTCATCAGGTCTCAGAATGAGACCCCCGAGCATTGAAACCGGAAAAGCCGACCCAATATCAATAGACTCCTTATCGCACGAATGCAGGCGTTCGAGGATAGTTTCTAGACACTTTACATTGAGCGCTAGTTGGCCAACGAGCTCGGGGAGGGGATCCCTAGCGAGGCTTAAGATAGAGAACTCAATCTGGTCTTCTTCATATGCCTCCATTCTGGTACGGATGTTTGGTTTTACCAGATTTAACCAATCTTCACCCGATGCACATGGTCCTTCGAACCAACCAAATTAGCGGAGACTATAGTTTCACTGGTTTACTTACCTAGAGTCTGGGGCTGACGTTCCAATCCGTCGAACTTCCAGACTTTACCCATAGCAGGAACGAAAGCAATGAAGTGGAATCCCGCATCTGTGTCATCGTCCTCATGCTTATGCTTGGCCGACCGACTTCGCTTTGACATGGCCTCGGTTTTGAGCTGGTAATCTGATCCAAGCATGTCCATGTTCCTGTTTCCAGATTAGGTTAAGACTAGAGATCTCGCCGAGTGAGATGGCTGACTACCTCGCAAACGAATTGTGTATCCTTTTCACAAATTCAAAATTACTGATTGCATCACCCCTCAGTGCGGGCGTGAATGGCATAGTAAAGTCTTTGAAGTGTTGCAGATTTTCTCCAAGATCAATCCCCTGAATATTGTTGACAATATTCAAGAGCGCTACGCTAGCACATGCATTGCTAGCTGTCTATATTTGATTATCAGACTTGGTTCTGTAGCTGAGTCACAAGCAGGAGGAACAAGCAGACCTGATTTGCAAACCACAGTCCCTCTGGGCAGCTCGCTTCTTGCTTCTCTGGATCGTCCTCCCGCCAACGGAACAGAAATATTAGACCATATACAGGTTTCCTGTGGGCGCTTGAATGCTTAGTAGGTATATATAGGTAGTTTTGGCTTGGGCAGCTCTTACATCAAACATGCCATCATTTCTTCATCGAGCGATATGACTTCTTGAACTTTGACACCCTTTACCCCGAATTCTCGTAGCATGACGTTAAAAAGAGCCTAGGAAGGGACATTAGCCACACTGGATATCTGAAGAGCGAGAAAAAGAGTAGAGCCTCGTGGGTTATTTGAGACATACAGGTTCTGATTCAAGCTCACAGAAGCCATTCCACGAAACTTCCTGTTTTTTCGATGCCGATGAACACATTTTATCTTCAATGATAGAATCGTCTACAACGATATCGGGTTGACCTTTCAACCGCCTTCCTTTGATATGTTGGGTCATAATGGTCAGGCTTCTAACCAGGTTAGAGGGTTGAGGCGGATAAGAAAACCAAGATACAAATACATACTATGGTCTGTTAGGAGATTGAGAAGGCTGTAGCACTGCTGACCCCAAAGTAACTAGCAATAGTCACAGTGCTATAGTTTTAGTCTCTGTAGTGCCTTTGGGATGAGAAATCAATTCAAGGAGCGGCATAGGTATCACTGCACCACAATGATGTTCAGAGATTAAGGATTCACGTGCATAAAAAGACTGTTCTACCTGTTCTCCAGTAGATAATTGGGTAGGTGAGGACTATGAAGGTTACAGGCCGTAGGGTGTACAGATCCATAATTTACCTAGGTCTAGATATTATTATAGGGTTACAACAAATAAAGAGAAGGTACGGAGTACAGCGTACTTAAGTACCTACATACCTAGTAGTGGATACCTTAAGGTGGGGTAATGCACCCTAACAGTAAGTTAGTACTTACTCTCTACCTGGTACCTTTTGTGGTACGTACCTACAACCCAAAAATCTTGAAGTACTGCGTCGCACGTGACTTACAACCTACCTAGGTATCCGTCCTGTATTATTCTAGTGGCTTCGTACTGTACCTAATAGTGGTACTCCATAGCTCAAGCTGGATTCTCTTGCCTCGATTTATTTCCCATTGTCGAACACAACCGCGTCACTAGATACTCTGTGAACTACCTAGTAGCGACAGTTCTACCATTCTTTTAAAACAACACCCCACCGTGCAAACGTTAAAATAATTCTCCCTGGATAGAACACATCTCACACTCACAACAGCCTTTCTTGTCCTGGTAGGTGATCCTCCTTTCTCTATCTAGTTCTCCAACCATTTCACAGAGGCTCATTATATTGTTCTAATATAGATCAGTTTCACTGTGAATGTTCTATAATCACAGCATGCCATGAACGGCACTCCCCGACTTCGGTCTGCTTTCCCGCAGACACCACAAGCGCCCCCGAAAATAAGAGATCTCGGTTATTCTGCATCCAAACCCAAAACTCGCGACGTGGGACCCAAAAAGCCACCCCCTCCAGCATATGCACCTAACAAGGATGTGAATTTGCCCCTCATACCGACTGAGGTGATCGATGCCCCCTCGCAGCGTCTTTATATCGCTGCTTTCTACGTCGCGCTCAATACTTGGCGGGTATACGAATCTTGGTCGGCATCTGATGATTTGGATTCGACATGGCTGTTTCTAAAATGGGCTGCTGTGGATGGTGTCTTTCTCTTCGGCCTTCAGGCGTTGCGAATTCCATGGCTAGAATGGGCTTTTCCCACGACACTTGCAATTTTCCTCATCCACGTCGTCGGCAATATCTTTCTCATGTTCAAGATTCCTGTGGGTTTGGGTTTTTTTTCGTTACAGCAAGAGAAGGACTTGCTGACATGGTACCAGGTCCCAGTAGGAGCATGGATCTCAGGAATGGTCAAGCTGGCTTATGATAGAGAACTATCCATTTCTGAACGGAGTGTAAAGCCAGGAGATATCATTCATAACGCATCTCTCATTTTGGGGAAACAGATCGTTCATATACTACCAGAAGGGTAAGTACTTGGAGGATATCTAACATTACTCCTTGGTGTCACTGATAACAATTATATAGGTCAGCCATGCTGAACCCAGACCATTCACCACTCTGCATAGACTCCCAGAAAAATGCTATCAGTTTACCTATTCGGGTCAATCAAACAGATCCTATTCTCATTGAACTTTTACGCTTGGATTTCAATTCTGGGGACAACGAAACAATCTCTTTATCATCCAAGCAGCTGAAGCAGCTGAAGCGACAGGCCGATAAGAAGCAGCAAAATCCAAGTTCGAGTCTCCATCGAGACCTTCTGCTCCCTATTCGGCGACCAGGAATTTATCGTCTGCAGAGGGTAGTAGACGAGTCCAACCTCGAAGTCCACGTGCGGACATCCGACACTCTCGTTGTTTCCTGTCCTCGAGCTTTAATCAAGAACTCTCACACTCACAAGTGTCGGGGAGAGCTATCAAACTTAATACTAGCAGTCGAAGGCACGCCGCCTTTGAAGATTAAATACAGCAGACAAGTCAACTATCTTGATCGAGGCTTTTCCTTCCAGAATATCCAACCGGATAATTTGCGTTCGCCGTTGTTGGGTCAAAGAAATTCGGGGATTCTTTTCAATAGCAAACAGCCCGACGTCTTATGGGCTCAAAGCCAAGTGATTGAAGTTCCGTTAAATGAATCTTTGAACACAGGCGGGGAATGGCTTTATACTATTGAAGAGGTTCATGATGGCACCGGAAATGTTGCAAATTACTCGGCGCTCCTTGATGTATCTGATCGATCATCAAAGTCTTTATCACAGTGGCATCAATTTTCTGTACACGAAAGACCTCGGCTGTCTCTGTCTGGCTGTAATGACCAGAGCTTCCTAGAAGTTGCCCGTGGTGACAGCATTGATCTCCCGATAAATTACCACCCATCCGGGCAAGGGTATGTTAATGACGGTCCCTTTTCTCTGATATACTCTTTTAGTGGCAACGATCAAGGCGGTATGGACGAGTCACCCGGAAAAGTGCGCCAGTTGTCACTTAAAGGCCTCGATCAGAAACCTCAAATAAGGGATCCGGGATGGTACAGTCTTACTTCGATATCTAGCCAGTTCTGTGCTGGGGAAGTGCTGGAGCCATCATCCTGTTATCTGCGTAATCCACCAGAGCCAGAGCTTGCTATCAGATACGAGAAAGTTTTTGACAAATGTGCGAATAATCCTGTCGGCTTGCTCGTCGATCTGGATCTCACTGGGTCGCCGCCATTCCGAATCCGATATGTTATTGAACATTCGAAAGGCGTCGAAACCCGGTCTCAGACTGTCGATGGGCTACGTGCTCAGCTAGACCTCACGCCATCCGAGGCAGGTTCTTATCGTTATCGTTTCTTGGATATTGCGGATACCGTATATGGCCCGCGATCCCTCAAAGACAAAGCACCCATTCTCGAACAGGATGTGAAACCCCCTGCATCCGCACATTTTCTTGGGTCCAAGGATGTGCGCAAAGCCTGTTTTGGGGAGCCGGTCTCCCTCGATGTAGCCTTTCTAGGCGAACCGCCATGGGCATTGCAATATGAACTTGTCCATAATGGCAAGAAGACAAAGTACACCTTAGAGTCTGACAGTGACATGTCTAAAATCGTGACCGAGAGACTCGTCAGCGGTGGCGAGTATACCGTCGTGCTCACGAGCGTCAAAGACCGCTCAAATTGCAAGCGAACCCTCAAAGATAGTATCAAAATTGATGCTCGCTCGAAACCTCCTCATGCGTCATTCGGTCAAATAGAGAAGAGCAGGAGTTATTCAGCCTTGCAGGACTCTAAGGTCGACATTCCAGTTAGGCTCAGTGGGGAGCGGCCGTGGAATGTGGTGTATCGGAACATGGATTCTGGGTCAACCGCACTTGAGAAGACTTTTTGGCAAGAGAATAGCGTCCTGGCTGTGTCTCATGAAGGACGTTACGAACTTGTTGGCGTTGTCGACAGTTCCTGCCCTGGTTCTGTGGATGAGGCGGCCAGCGTTTTTGAGCTATCCTGGATACCTCGCCCTCGAATTTCTGCCGTGGACGGTTCTCCTGTTGGTACAGACGGGAACATAGTCAAGCGTGATATCTGTCAAGGCGACGATGATAGTCTTGAGCTCCGGATGACAGGAAACGCTCCATATGATATTCAATATGAGCAGCAGCGGAAAACATCCCGTGGTTCACCTTCGGTTAGACTACAGAGTCTGAAGACGGCTCTTCATGCCGCTTCTATGGAAATGGACACATCAGAAGCTGGTCTCTACACATACAAATTCACGGAGGTCAGGGACAATCTATACGATCACGATCCTAGATCCCGACCAGTGGTCGTTACACAAAGAGTGAACCCCCTCCCCTCTGCTCGGTTTGATGCCCCTGGCCGTATCTATGGCTTCTGCAAAGAAGATACCAGCGGCGAGGAGTTGATTCCTATTACATTGGAGGGCGTCCCACCCTTCTCACTTGAAATATCCATCAAGCACCACTCAAAAGCGAAACCGGAAATTGTGACCATCTCCAACATCAACTCGAACCGGCATAACCTTCCTATACCGAGACGTCATCTTGATTTGGGCCAACATGTTGTCAGCATTCGCAAAGTAAGAGATGCGCGGGGGTGTCAACACAGTGCCGAATACGATGCTTCTTCGGTGAGAGTCGCGGTCTCAGACGTCCCTACCATAATCCCTCTGGAGTCTAAAACAGACTATTGTGTCGGAGAACGGCTCTCTTTCTCTTTATCGGGCCATGGCCCATTCGACGTGTTCTACACTTTCGACGGGGCATCTAGAAAGGCTACTTCCCGGACCACAAACTTCCGCCGTATTGCCGAGAGGCCAGGGGTTTTCACTATCTCTGGTGTAAGTGATGGGGCAAGCGGAAAATGCAAAGCACATAAGAACATAACGAAGACGATCCATGAAATGCCCAGCGTTAGAATCAGCAAGGGTCAGGTCTCTGTCGTTGATATACACGAAGGAGGAGAAGCAGAACTCCAGTTTGAATTCTGGGGTACACCGCCATTCGAATTTACGTATGTCACCTTCACTCCCCTTTGGATACTATGGAACTAATTATTGTCTAAGATATATTCGCAGCTCCAATGCTCGAAAAGGAAGGAAGCCTGACATACTTGACATCAAGCATGATATCTCTTATGAACACACAAAAACGATCAAAACGTCAGATGAGGGCACCTACGAAGTTGTTGCAATCAAAGATAAGTTCTGTTCGTTTTCTTCTCAGACACCCATTGAAAAGTCCGATAAGGCAATGCCAGGTACATAAAATATAGGAAGATTAATCCATGTATGAGCGAACTTTTGATTCAGCATTTTCCCTGTATTTCGCCTTTTTGTCCTTTTTATTCAATTATCTCTCAAACACAAAACCTGGCTTCTTCGCAGCCTCATTGAAACAGCGCCCCTAGAACATGAGGAATAAGAAGGCTTGTTGACAAATATCCAAATCCAACTTACTCCAAACCCAGTCCTACTTTTTGGACTTCAATACTATCAACCAATGCTGCACCTAGTCTATAAATCTCACTCACCATGGCCTTGAAATTGATAGATACTTCATCGTTGGCCTTTGGACCTGCCGGATTTGCCGGGCAAGTGGAATGTGTTAATTTCAACGTCCAGGCCTTTGGTTTGAGGACCTGCGGATTCCAAAGCCCGGCAATCACACTGCAACTTTCGTCACCAGAGAAAAAGAGGATATTTGGGCTGTAACAGGCCTGCAGATCACAGACAAATGAGCTAACAGTCTCCAGGTTCATAGGCCTGCCAGTTGTCTGTTCTCTGAGATTCCTGAATTTTGTTGATGGGGTAGAACGCTCACGGAATAGCCCCGAGCGAAGATTGATAATAAAATCGTAAGGTGCTAAAGATGTTTGAAATAGTTCCGATAAAACAAGGTCATAACCCTGCTCTCGAACCAATCTCATGGCCGCCTGTGCCAAAGTGCACATCCGAGCTGCCACGACTTTCGGGGGCATTTCGTGTTGCGTCCAAGTCACTCCGTCGGGATCAATATCGGAAGCAACAAACATGGAGACAGTGTTCATTGCCGGGTCGATGCTTCGCCAGGCTGAAAAACGAGTTTGAATGGCTTCTACCAAACTCTTATCGAGATCGCCAAAATCAACAATCAACGCCTCTTGCTGCCAGTCCCACCGGGAGAGAAGATGAAGGGTCCTCAGAAAGCCAACCATAACACTTGAGGGTGTGTCCCATGGATAGGGTTGGGTAAAGACTCGGGCCACCAGCAACTCAACCAATTCCTGGTTGACATGCCCTGCAAGTAGGTGACAGTTGATCCAATGTTTAACGAGACGGATTGTAGGCGATAGCAATGGGAAACGCGTACATAATGTGCATATTGCTTGTGTCAGGCGAGGAGTTTGGATAAAATGCCGTTTATATGCGGATAAAGCGAAGGCAACCTGTTGTTTCACTAGCGAACCACCAGCTCTATCCTTCAGCTGACGCTCTAACAGCAGCTGCTCTCGATCGTGATGAATCCTGAGGCGAAAGACAACTCCAGAGGAATGAGTTATATCCAAAAGGGCAGTATTCAGGATCCCGCTTGACTCATTCTCCAATCCAACTCTGCATAGGGAAGCAACCCCAGTCGACTTCAAGAAATCCCCTATTTTAATAAGGAATGCCACCTTGGTCATCTGAATAGCTGTCAAATCATCCGGCCACCGAGCTGAACTTTCGAACTGAAGAACAATATCCGCCGGGTCGCATGTAGCCTCAGCAGAAGTGTTTTGTATTCGGAGGGCAGTGTAGCGCAAGCTTGGACTGGCTGGCGCAAGATGTCTGACAGCAAGAGGAACACCATCCATTTCTTGAATGGATTTCTGCAGCGAATTGAAGGCATCAATGATTGATTGAAAAGATGGGCTAGAGTATGAAAAAACACCATCACCGCTTTGGCGAAGCTTCTGATCATACTCATCGCCTATATATCTCACGTCCTCTTCCGTGTAATTAAAATGACGTCGCAAGACATACTCCAAAATCTGGTATATGATAGACGGTGAAGATGTTCCGTCAGTCCATACCAAACTCTCTCGGATGCTGCCATCTTTGAAACGCCGAAGTTCAGCTTTTTCTCCCCAGAAGGCTCGGAAAGTCTTCGCTTCTTCTTTCTCTTCCGCAGATGGGCCATGATCGACAACACGCGTAGCATTTTCAGTATTTAGAAGTAATCCCACAAAAATGTCCATTTTCTCAGGTCTTCGGTTTGGCTTGGCCTCCACCGACCAGGGCTCGGTGAATCCACTGTAAATATGTATAAGCTCGACTCTATCCCCAAGAGCTTTAACAAGAACTTCATAGACCAAGTTCTGGTTGCGGAGATTTTGAAGAATATTTGCGCTGTCTGGAGATGGAAGCTTGACGATTCGATCAAATTTCAACAGAGGTTCATTCACTTTAAAAATGAAGACCTTGTCGAAGTTATCATCACGGGATTCGTTCAACATGCTGACTGTGGTGTTTGCCTCGCGGCGGAGGAAGGCATAAGACCAATGTGTCATCTTGTAAAGGACGTTCAATCCTCTCTTACCATCATACAAGGTTGGGCTGCCGCCAGGAAGACAGATATCCGTAGCGAAAAACAACAACGGTTCAGTCAAATCTCTTCCTGCGATAAATTGTAATGTCGCCTTGAATAGCTGGTAGCTGCTGTATGATTTAAGGAGGACGGGTTTGCCACTCGGCCCCCCTCCTTCAAACAGAAGAGACATGAGTGCAGTCCACTCGAACCCGCCGAACCCGCCAGTATACATAGACGACTCAAATCCACGTTGTCGGAGCCACAGCCGGCCTAAAATACAAGCATCCCTAAAGGAGTCACAATTGCGAGCGGCATTGTAGAGGTACTTGTGATACATGGCCACGGTAGCTTCTGAACGAAGACTTGCGTTGTAGAATGGAGTAGACTCTTCGGGCGCGAGCATCTTCACCGAACCCTGGCGTACATTGTTTCTGGATGGCAAGGTTCGAGAGATCGGAAACAAAGAGTCATGAATAGCGGTAATGATGCGGATCTGGGCCCTTGCGCCCACGGGTTCCCTCTTGTCGGTCGCTTTAAGTTCCAATATGACAATAGGGCGAAGGCTATCGCCATCCTGTAATCCAAACTTGACGTCGAGGTTCAACTCTTCCGCTTCCCTAATCCCTGCAGCGAGACTCGCAATGTAATACGCCCTTTTGTGAAAAAACCGATAATTGACATAATCCTTCTCTTGGAAAAGTGTGCTCGGCATAGTTACTGCCAAATCCACGGTTAAAGGTCCAGCACATTTGGCGCCTGTTTTGAGAGCCACACTCCCCACAACATTTATATTTGTCGGCTTAGAGTACGACACAGTATACTTTGTATCCCTCCCTGGTCGAGGCTCTGGATAAGGAACAGTGATACCATATGCGCCACGCAGCTCCTTCTCCGCTTCAAATGCTGATCTTGGAGGCCTATCCGGGAGACATTCAATGACACTCTTCAACTTTTGAAGTGTCTCTTGAAGTCTCGATATTTGCTTATCATAGTTCGGCCTCAACTCGGACAGTAGCTCATCCATTTGCAGCTTGAAGAAGCTGGACTTGTAGAAACCGCTCGCTCGGGCAAGTTCGGCGGAGCGGTCATTCTTCCCTCGTTTGGTTATGTGTGGTGAAAATATTTCCGTTTTCCGAGTTTCCTCTTTCAAATAGTCATTCTCACTCAATCCATTTTTATCCAATTTTGAGCTGGCATCAGCGTCGAAATGCTGAACATTCGGGGCGTCATCCCGAGAAGGGCTCAGCCTCCTGCGTTTTGCCGTGTGAGCCGACATATGAAAAAAAAAAACAGATCACAGAAGCTCGCAGTAAAAGAATTAATAAGTATATTCACAGGTTCGAATCAACAGTTTTCGATTTTCTGGGTAGGGTCTCCACAGTGATACATTCTCCCTTGTCGCTTTCACTCTTTTTTTTTCCCCGGCAAGACGGAAAGGTAAGCCCCGATCCCCGAAAACCCGAACGGAAATCCGTAGCCTGCGCGCAGCGTTGCGGCTAAGCCCTAGCTACCTACTCCGTATTCCAGTGGGCTTTTATAAATACTAAGGTAGGTACGGAGTATTTACAGTGGTATGACATGTGTTTTTGAACACCCAGAAACGCGCTAACTAAACCATCTACATTATATGGCTAGCCTGAGATATTTTGACCTCAGTGATTGGCTTGCCAGCTTATTTTGTCAGGCAGGGCGTTCAAAAACACCTGTCATGCCACTGTAAATGTTTCTGTACCCTTATCAGCTCAGCTTGACCGCCTTCTATAAGTAGTACCCGATTATTTTGTATCCTTCACCTTCAATAAACTTAAAAAAGTCTATATGGGATAGTAAATATTCCTCAGAGATCTAGTGTGAGATTTAAGGTTAAGGTCGGTAGTGAGGGATTGGGAAGAA
Organism: Aspergillus ellipticus CBS 707.79; assembly: GCA_003184645.1. Taxonomy (NCBI): domain Eukaryota; kingdom Fungi; phylum Ascomycota; class Eurotiomycetes; order Eurotiales; family Aspergillaceae; genus Aspergillus; species Aspergillus ellipticus. Next base: position 98,214 of record KZ825857.1, on the reverse strand, counting down.
ACTTACAATTGATCCTTGTTGTTTTTAACCTTAGAAATAATAAAAGTGGTATACTATATATATACCTTACATACCTAAGGTACCTAGGTACAAACTGCAGGTATATAAGCCCAAGTACGGAGTACCTAGGTACCTAAGAGGCTAAGAGGTACAGACCTTAATGTAACTGGACACCAAACTGCTGCAACACTGAACTGCTGTTTCTCACTATAACTACTAATATAAAAAAAATTTAACTATATATTAAGATATAAATATTTAATATAAATAAAATAAGAGATTATATTATTATATATATCATTTATTTAATTTAATAAAACTTTTTTAATATTATAACTTTATATTATAAAACTCTCTGTAGATTATATGTAGTATTAGATAAGTACAGTTCAGTTTAGATATTTTTAAATTAATCTATTAGAGTAGTTTAAAACTAATCTTTTCTAAAATAAAATAATTTATAAATTATTAAATTAATTTATCTTTTTTAATAGTATAGTTTTGAATTAATTTATTTTTTTAATAATATAATTTTAAAATAAAATATTAGTAAATTTTATAAAATAGATTATATAATATTAGAAAAACTTTTAAATATTATTTTCAGAGAATTTTTTTAATAATTTAAATAAATTTAAATTTTTATTATTTAATTTTTTATTATAAAGAATAATTAAACTTTTAATATAAATATTTATAAAAATTTTAATAAAAAATTTTTAAAAAACAATTTTAAATAAAAAAATATATATATTAAATTTATATATTTTTAATTACTATTATTATTAAAAAATAATAATTTATTAAATATATTTATTATTTAATTAGTTTTATTAATAATTATATATATTATAATTAATATTAAAAATATATTTAATATTTTTTTAATTTTAAAATAAATTATAATTATTATAAATAAAATTAGAAAATCTATAAAATATTATTTTATTTTTATATTCTAATTTGTTTTAATTTAAATTATTTTTTAATAAATTTTTATATTTTTTATAATTTTTTTTTATTAAGTATAAATTTTTTAATAAATATTTATATTAAATAAAAATGTAATTAAAATATATTTATTTAAAAAATTATATAATTAGTGATTATAAAAATTTAAAATATAATAAAAAAATAATAATATAAATTTTATATTAATAAATAAAAATTTTATTAATAAAAATTTTATTAATAAAAATATCTATAATAATTTTTTACTAATAATTAAATAATATATATTAAATAATAGATTATTTCTATCTTAAAATTTTATATAAAATATATTTATAAAATATTATTACTAAATATTTTAATAATAATAATAATTAAAAATTAATTATAAAATAAATATTAATTAAATATATTTAATACTAATTTAAAAAATTATTTATTATAAATTTTTTTATAATTTTAATTATTTATAATCAAATAAAAAATAATATTTATAAAAAAATAATATTATAAATTTTTTTAATTTTTTAATTATAGAATATATTTAATAATGATTTTATTTTTTTATTTAAAAATCTTTATATATAATTAATAATTTTTAATTTTTATAAATAAAAAATTATTAATAAAAATAAAATATAAAGTTTTTATATTTAATTATTATTAATTTTATATTTTATTTTTATTAATAATTCTAAAAATAATTTTTAAAAAAATCTTTTTTAATATTATATAAAAAAAATTTTTTTTAATAAATAATAATAAAAACATCCAACTAAAAATAATTTATTTATATAAATTTATATAATATTAATATTTTAATAATAAAAAGATATATTAAATTAAAATAATAATATTTATTTATAATATTTAATTTTTTTACAAATATATATATACTTTTATAATATTTGAATTATATTAAAATTTATTATTTTTATTTATTATTATTTTAATTAAAATATTCTTAAATTAATATTTTTAATTAATATTTTTAATTAATATAAATATTATCTAATTCAATTATATATAAAATTAAATTAAACTAAATATTTTATTTTATATTATAAAAAACTTTTTCTATTTAAAATAATTAAATAATAATTAAATAAATTATAATAATTTATAAAATAATAAAATAAGATTAAAATTAAAATAAAATTTATAATATTTTATTTAATATATTAAATTCTTTATTATAAAAAAAACTATTAATAATAGGATTTAAATATTAATTTATTTAATATTTAAAAATGAAGATTACTAACTAGTAGACTAAATACTAGAATTTTTAATTAATTATTTAAATTTAAAATTAATATATATTTAATCTAAATTATTAATTTACTAGTTATTAATAAAATTATTAAATTCAAATAATTAAAATCTATAAAACTATTTAGATTTATATTTATTTAAAAAATAAGATAAAATAAAATTCATCTAAAAAAATATATATTATAAAAATATTTTTCAAATTATTATAAAACTTATAAAAATAATCTTCTAAATTATAAATAAAATTTTATTAAGAATGATAATAATAAATTATAAGATTTTATATATAAAATAATTTTAAAATCTTTACAGATTTTAATAATTATATGAAAATAAATATTATTAGTTATTAATTTATTAAAATATTTTTTTTTTAATATATATTAATTATAATCCCTAAAATTAAAATTATTAATTAAATTTTTATTCTTATTACTAATTTATAAAAAAGATTTATATTTTTAAATAATATTATATAAAAATTAATAAAAATCTTTAATTTAAATATAATTTAATTTTATTTTTTATATTAAAAATTTTAAACTAAATATCAGAAATAAAATATTTTTTAAACATTAATATTAAGAATATATACTACTTTATTTATATTAAAAAAATAAATAAAAAATAGTTTTTTATATAATATACAGTTATTTTAAATATATAATTATATTTTTTAAATTAATTAATACTTTTATAATCTTTTAGAATTATATATATATATAATATTTTATAAACTTTTTAATACTTTTTATATTATTTATTTTAGTAATATTCTTATTTATTTATATAATTAAGAATTCTAGATTAAATATTTTAAATATATCATTAAGTTTAATAATATATTTATAAATTTCTAATGAATAAATAATATTATTTTATAATTTATCTTTAAAAGTTATTATAATATTTAGATTTTTTTAAAATTTTAAAATTTTTATCAGAGATTTATTTAAAATTATTTTTATATTATATTATTTTATATTTTTTTATTTTATAAATAATTAAATTTTTATTTAATTATTTAAATCTGTAATTATTTATATACTAGATAAAAATTGATAAAGAATAAATTAAATATTACTGTTTTTTTTATCTAATAATTATAAAATTATTTTTAATATCTAATCTAGATAGTTCAGCTTAGTAAAAAAATATTATTTATAATAAAATAAATAGATCTATAATAATTATAATTATCTGGATAATATATTATAATATTTAATAAAGTTATAAGATTATTAATAATAGTCTAAATCTCTTTACTTAATATAACATAGGGATATTTTATAATTTATTACTAATTCTTAAGAATCAGTCTATTTTATAAATATATATTATATACTATCTTATTTATCTTATATAAATCTATAGTATTTAGTAGTTAATTTCTTATCTAGTTAACAGGCCTTCTACCCTAATAAGTAGATCCTATTATAATAATTTAAATAAATATAATAAAATATTTATAATAATATTTATAATATCTGGTTAATAATAAATTTTAAAATAGAAATATTAAATATATTATTAAATATAGACTAACTGTAAATTTGATTTACTTATAATAATAATATTTAAAAATATTTAATAAATAATTTATATTATAATTAAATAATCTGTATAAATAATAATAATAAGAATCTTTATATTAATATTTTTAAATATATAATATATTTTATACAGTATTTATATAAAATATAAGATTTTAAATTTTATAAATTAATATTTTATTTATATTAAAATTACCTAGCATCTAATAAACAGTATAAAAAATATATAAATATAAAAAAATAATTTAAATATATTTAAATATAATCTATCAATATAATAAAATATATTAATTTTAATAGATCTAGAATTATATATAAAATATTGTTTTTATAATTAAAATCTGTAACAGAATAAATATATTATGCTACTCTAAATATATTTTAAATAAAAAAATAGTTAAGAAATTATTTTTTCTATTTATATAAAATTCTTTTATATATATACTAGATTAATACTAAAACTAGTATTTAGCAGGCTTTTAGTATTTAAAATCTATACTAGAAGAATATTAATCTTATAATAAAAATATTTTTGAATCAAATACTAGTTTTACTGATTATTATTATTTATTTTATATAATTCTATCCAGGATATAAATATGATTATAATTATATTATTTATATAACCGGTTCCGGAGATATAATTAAATTTAGCTGTTAATTTTATATAGTATATATAATAAAATATATAGTTTTGATTATAATTAATTTATTTTTCTCCTATCTATATAATTATTATTATTTTTTATTTTATTTAAATAATATACTTTATTTTTAATACCGGAACAGATAAATCAGATTTATTAAATAATATATTAATATTTATTTATTATAATTTTATATAGATTGCCAGTATTATTATTAATTATAATTTGTTTATATATTATAATATTATTTATTACTTTTATATTAATAAAATAAAATATTAGATTATTATATAATTAATAATTTATAGTAATATAACTTTATTTTAATTATATTATATAATTAATTAATAATATATTTAATATTTTTTTACTATAAATTTAAAATACAAAATAGTATTTTTATAATAATTCAAATATAAAAATCTAATAATATTTTTATATAAAATATTAATAAAAAATAAATATATACTAGATATTTTTTATATATTAATAATCTTTTTATTATATTTTATAATTTAATAATAATATATTATTATAAATATAATAGTTAGATATAAGTTTAATAAGTTATATAATTATTTAAATAATAAGATAATGTTTATACTAGATATAAATTTCAAAATTATAAAATATAATATAATTCTTATTATAATTATAAATTAAAATATAAACTAGTAATAAATATTATTAAAAAATTAATAAATTAAATAAAATATATAATTAAAAATTAGTATTAATATAATTAATTTTTTTTATTAAATTAAAAAATATTTTTTATAATTAATTTAGGAAACTAAATTTCAATATTTTTTACTATTTTTTTTAATTTAATTAAATTTTTATTATTTTTTCTTATTATTTTTTTTTTATTTTTTTCTGACTTATATAAATTACTTAAAATATAAAATAAATTATAATTATTATCTTACAGTAGTTTTTATATTATTAAATATTAAAATTAATTTCTAGATTAGTTTTAAATGGTTTTTTTATTTAATAAAATATTATAATTAATGTTTATAATTTTTTAATATATATTATTTATTAAAAAAGTTTTTAATTTTATATTTAGTTTTACTATTAATTATAATAGATAATAATTATATATTAATTTAAATTTATAATCATAATATATTATTAGCTGTTAAATATAATAAATTAATATAAAAAATAAGATAAACATTTTTAGAAATATTAAATAATATAGTATATAATTTTTTTTATTTTAAAATTTTATATTTAATATTTTTCTAATCGAGTTTCTTACTAGAGTAATTTTATTAAAATATTTCATAAATTTAACCATATTTAATTAGTTTTTTATAGTTTATTATATATAAATAATAATATTATATATTTAATTTAAAATATTATATATTGTTTATATAATTATATTCTTTTATTAAATGAAATTTAAAATAATAATTATTAGATCTATATTCTAAACTATTTTTTAATATATTATATTTAGTTTATAATTATAATTTAAAACTAACAATAAAAAGCTAATAATAATATTTATATAACATTTAATTACTAATTTAATTAAAAAAATAAATTAATCTATTTTTTTTAATTATAATTTAAATAAGTTTTTAAATACTTTTTTATAATACTATTTATATATTTTATTATTTTAAATATAATTTTAATAATAATTTTTATAGTAATTTTTTTTATTATATAAAATATTATTTTGATTATTAATTTATTTATAATTATAAACAACTTTATATATAATTTATTCTTCAGTAGATTAATAATAAATTTTATTATTAAATTTTATTAAAATTAGTCCAGTATTAATAATAATTTTAAAAATATAGATTTAATTATTTTTAATTTTATTTTTTAATTTTAGCATGTCTTTAATAATATATTATATTTATTAAAAAAATTATATCTAATTTTATTTTATATTTTTTATAATTATAGTAAAATTATAGTAAATTAATTTATTTTTAATTTTTAATTTGTTTCTAATATTATACTAAACATTTAGATTATATAAAATAATATTTTAAAATTTTTACTTATTAAATATATTTTATTTTTATTATAAAAAATATTTATTTATTTATTTTCTATATTTTTAATAAATTAATTAAAAATTAAACCAGTTTAGAATTAAATTTTATTATATATATTTTTTTATAAATTTATATAATTTAAAAAAATATTTTAAATTTTTATAATTAATTTTTATTATAAATTTAAATTTTAAGTATAATTTAATATTTTATATTTCTAGATATTTTATAATAATTAATAAATATCTATTATAAATTTTATAATTATATTTAATTAAAATATTTCATTTGAAAAAATAAATATAAAAATACAGTTTTTATTTTTATTATATAAAAACATTTTTTTTATATTATAATTTAAAAAGTTTATCTTTATTATTATTATATATTTAAAATAAAAAAATAAAAACTAAATTTAATTATAAATTTTTAAACTTTATATTTGATTTTATATTTTTTAATATTTAAAAATAAATTAGGTTTTTTTAATTTTTATAATATTTTCTATATATATTTATAATATATTTTAATATTTTTATTTATATTGATTAATATAGTATTAATAAAATTTAAATAAAATTTATTAAAATAATAATAAAAATTTTTTAAAATATTTATAAATTTAAAAAATATTATTAATTATTTATATAATTTATATTATATATAAAAAATTGTTATTAATTTTTATTTACTTTATAATATAAATTTTATAAAAAATAAATAAAATATCTAATTTAATAAATTATTTTATTTTTTTAATCTAATTTAAAAATTTATAAATTGAAACAAAAATAAATAATAATTTTTTTAATAATTATATTAAATATCTAGTAATTTATATGAAATTATAATTTTTTTTTATTTTAAAATATTTTCTAAATATTAATTAAAAAATTTATAAATAGTTTTATTTTTTCTCCAGATATTTTTTATAAATAATTTTTAAATCTTATTTTTATAATTAACCAAAATTTTAAATTTATATTTTTTAAATATTATAAATTTTTTAAATTTATTTTAATTATAAATAAAAATAATTATTTTTAATTAGATTTTAAAAACTTATCATAATAGACTAGCCAGCGTTTTTTTAAAATTAGATTATATTTAAAATTATTAAATATTATGTAAAAATAAGTTTTTTTTTAATAAAACATTTAATATTTATTCTAGTGAAGCACCGAAAATACCGGTTTCCTGACCTTGAAAGGATATGTCTTCTCAATGATAACTATGATTCGAGAATGAAGGCTTCCACCGGATTTTTCGATGTGCTAGGGATGAAATGCCAGGCGGAAGGAATCAATTTAACGGTGATCTACTAGGGCGTGTGTTGAAGTGTTTGAGCACTGTGCCTGCGCTGGTGGATGTATGTAGGGCCTAATCACTCGCCAGATTACCTATTGCTGCTTACAACTTTACTCTATCTAAGATCCGAAGATTTTTATTTATATAATTAAATATTTATCTATCTAATTATTTAAAATTTTTTATACCAGTTTTAGACTAATATTAATAATTAATAAATTGTTTATTTTAATAAATATATAGATAGTTATAGTAAGATTCAAAATAATTTTTATTAATTATATATTGTTTTTAATTATAATAAAAATAATAATTTATTTAAATAAATTTTTATTCTATTAAGTTTTTAATAAATCTATTTTTTAATAAATCTCTAGTTTACTATAGTATCTAATATAATTGTTTTTATTTATTTATTTAATATTACTCTTCTATTTAAAATAAAATCTTATTAAAATTATTTAAAAATTCTTTTAATTAAGGTTTTTTTTTATTTTATAATATTTACTTAATTTAAAACTTTGTATTATATATTTAGATTTTTAAAAATCGTATTTATTACTATTAATATGTTTCTAAGTAATACTATTATAATATTCTATATTTTAATCTAGAAAACTATTTATTATATTATTTATTTATATAATTAATTATAAATATAAAAAATCTATTCCCGTCTAATAAAATAATTTTTTTTATTAATTATAAATTTTACATATATATTTAATTTAAACAGTTTATAATTATATTTATTCATTTTATTAAATAATTCTATATCTAGATAATATAAATAGAATTTATAATACTATTTATATAAGTATAATAAAAAACTGTTTTTTTTATTTATTTTTTATAATAAAATTTAAATTAATATTCTATAATTTATTTATTTATTTTTTAAAAATTATTTTTTATTTAATATGTTTTATATAAAAGGCTATATATTATTATATATTATTGTAAATATTATAATTAATTGTAATCTTTTAAATTTATTTATCTTATTATTCTAATAATTGTTTTTTATATATCTCATCAGGTTCTATCTAGGATTTATTTCTTTTTAATAAACTATTTTTAATATAGTAGAATAAATAGATTATACTAATCTAAATATGTTTTAAAATAAAAAAAATAGTTAAAAAACTATTTTTTTTATTTACATAAAATTCTTTTATATATATATCAGACTAGTACTAGAACTAGTATTTAGCAGGCTTTTAGTATATAAGGCCTCAGGCATTAATAGCTGCCTGAGGCTGAGATATATACTAGGGCGTTAGTCCTATAATAAAATCTAATTATTTAAATAATAATATTTTTTAGAATTATAATATAATAATTTTATATATAAAATTTAGTATATAAAATTAAAACTAATATAATATTTTAAAATAAAAATATAAAAGAATATTTTAGAGTATAAATAATTTTATATTTATTTTTTTAAATAAATAGATTAAAGATATTAATTTATTAAATTAGAAGTTTTACAAAATAAAACTTTTATATAAATATTAAATAATTTAAACTTAAGATTAATATTTTTAAAATATATAAAATATAGTAATTATATTATTAATATAAATATAAATAAGGAATAAATTTTTAAATAAAAAATTTATTTAATACTAGATATATAAGATCAGTAAAATTTATAATTAAAATATAAAAAAGTTTTTATTAATAATAATTTTTAATTAAATTATTTTATTTATTTTATAAAAATTAATAATGATATAATCTTTTTTTATAATAATATTATTAAATATATATATATTCATTATTCTTCTATATAATAGAAACTAGATATCTAATTAGAATATATTTATTAATATATATTATTTTATTTTTTAAATAAAAAAATTAAAAAGCTTATTTATAATACTGTATACTTTTATTAATTAAAATAATTAATATGAAATTTAAAAAATATAATTTTTTTAATTAATTTTTAATAAAATAATTATTTAAAATATATATTAGATTATTGAATAAGATTTTTGTAAAAATATTTAATATAATATATTATAATATTCTAAGATATATTATTATAAACTTTATTAAAAACCAGATTTTTATTAATTAGATAAATATAATATAATAGATTAGATAATTTAGTATAATTTGTTAACATATATAATAGAATCTACTTATTAAGATAGAAAGCCTGTTAACTAGATAAGAAGATATATAAGAAATATATTAGAGAATAAAAAAGATAGCTTATATCTACAGAGTAGACTAATTCTTAAAAATTAATAATATTCTAACTTAGCAGCTATTCTAAATCTGTTATCTATTAATCTCTTATTCTAAGAATCTGGATTATCTGATACAGGTTATTCTATTATAATAAGTTTAAAAATTATATTTTAGTTAGATAGTATTTTAGTAATTTTAATAAATAAATAAATTTAAAAAATATATAAATATATCAAAGTATTATATATTATAGATAAAAATATTATAAAATTACTAAGATTTTAACTAATATTTAATATTAAATATAAAATTATTTTATACTTTAATAAAATTAATATAATAATTAAAAGCTGTGATAATATTTTTTTAATTAATAATATCTACTTTAATAAGTAGATTTAGATTTTTTAGCACACAGCCTATAGGGGAAGATATTATTATTATAAATAATTTAATTAAAAAGATTAAGATTAGTAGAAGCTTTATAGACTATTTTACAGTAGCTAATAAAAATTACTATTATATTTTAGTTATATTATATAAAATATATATAATATAAAACTATATATATATTTTAAAGCCTCTAGATTTTTAAATATATAATTTTTTTAGGAAACTTTAATATATATTACATACTGGTTTTAAAAAAGTAAATATCTATATTTACAATAATTTATAAAAATACTAGAGTTTAGAGATATAAAGATAAAAACTAATTAAAATATAGAATATAATAAATTAATTAGAAATACTAGAGTTTACAGAGATTATATAAGTAAATAATTAAAGAAAATCAGTCTTTATAAATTTTAGAAATTTAATTTAAAAAAAACTAGAGTTTAATAATATAATAACAGGCTAATTAATATTAAAAAATCATTAATTAATTAGAAAAATTAATATTTTTTAAAGATAAATACTAATCTAATAAAAATAAAAAATAATAAAATTACTAATATAATATAGTATAGTAAGTATAATTTTAAATAAAAATATTAATAATATATAATTTATATTTTTTAATAAATTTATTAATATTAAGATTTTATTTTTAATTTATTTATTATTTTTAGATCTGTAATCTTTATATTAGATAAAATATTTAAAAAAAATCTTTTTAATATAATTATATTTAATTATATATTTATTAATAATATATTTAATTTTATAATAATTTTTATATTTAGAATACACTTCATTGATAATAATAAATAGTTTAGATAATTTATAATAAAGAAGATTATTACTAATAAAAAATAATTTAAATTATATAATAAATAAAATAATACAATATATTTAGTAATTAATATAAATAAAAACTTTAACTAAGCTAATATATTACTAATTAAACTTATTTTTAATAATTTTATTTCTAATATTAAATTTTATTAATTAATATTATTTATTATATATTTCTTTATTAATATATAATATTATGAATGTTATAAATATTGTAGATATTAAATATAAAATTTTTATTAGATTAAGAATCAGTATAATATATATTAGAATTATTAAAAGTATTATTAAAATTATTAGAAACAGTTAGATTATTATTATATAAATTATTAAATAATATTTTATTTATAATAACTATATAAATAGTAGTAAACTATTAATGATTATAATTATTATAATTACTATAGTTATTATATCTATTATAATTATAAAAATTGTAACTGCTATAAATATTATATATAAATTAATTCTAGTTCTATTAATAAAAATTATCTTATTAATAACTATATTAATAATTACTAGTAATATTATTATTTATTATAAACTATCCGGACTGGTTAAAATAAAGAATATTAGTAAATTATGTTAAAATATTTATTTAATCTTAATTATTTTACTATAAATTATCTTATTTTTAAATCAATCTAAAATTATTAATATATAGTTAATATAACTGCTAGCTATTATTATAATTATTATAACTATTATTATAAAATAAAATTTCAAAAATAATATTAATTTTAACTAGATTAATAGAAATTATTATAATTACAATAAATCTAATTATTAAAATTTTAATAATTATTTTAATAACTATAATAATTATATAGAGAATTATAATAATATTTATAATATTTTTAAATATATTAATTAATCAGATTTTATTATATATATAATCATTATTTAAAAAATTAAAAAAAAATTAAAATTTATATTCTTAATTAGCTGAGTGATATATTATTAGTATTAAGAATTTAGAAATTTCCAGATTATTATTAATTATTAAAAAAAATTAATATTAGTAGTATATACTAGATAAATAATGTTTTATATAAAAGCCTGTACTAGATATTATATTTATATATTAATATAAATATAAAATATATAATTAAATATATCCAGTATAATAATAAAATTTAATAAATATATTTTCTTTAAAAATAATAGTAGCTTATATTAAATTATATTTTATAGTTTATTAATTTAAAGCTGTATTAAAATAAAGCAGTATTATAATAATATATAAAAAAAATTAAATTAAAAAATATATATAAATATTTATAAATAAGAATATTTTGTATTTAATTAATAAAAATATTTATATTTTCATAATAAATTTAATTATATTATTATTACAAAATAATAGTTTTTTATATATTTAATTAGAAATATTTAATTTTATAAGTCTTTTAAAAATTAGAAATAATAATAATAATAATAATAATAATAAAAGCTTCTGGAGAAGATAGAGAAATATTTTAAATATTTTAAAATTATTCTTATATTTAAAAAATATTTTATATTTAAAAAGTTTAGAGTATCTTCTATAATATAATATTTATTATATTTATATAATATTAACTATTATTAATATATATATTAAAATTTAACATAATAATTAAATTTAATATAGATTGATTAGATTATAAAAAAAAACTTATTATTAAAAAATTTATTATATATATATATTTTATAATTATTAAATTTATATAACTTTTTTTTTGAAATATAATTTTTAAATAATAAAAGTTAATATATATTTAATAGTAAATCTAGAATAATTATCTAGTTAATACTAGTAAATAAAAGTAATAATACTAATAAAAAAATAATAAACAAAAATAAAAAAATAATAAATAAAAATAAAAATAAAAATAATAAAATAATTTTATTTAGTTCAGTAAGTAGAAAAATTATAGAATATTTAATCTAAAATTAATAAAATTTAGTTAAAGAATTACTAAAAATATAAAATACTAGTAAAAATATATAAATTAAATATAGATAGTATTATTTATAAATAATTTAATAACATATAATATATATCTTATAATATATTATATAATTATTATAAGATTTATAATTTTTAAAAATTTATAAACAGTAATATTAAATATATAAATTATTATATATTAAACAAATATAAAAAATTAATTTAATTAAATATATTTTAATTAAAACAGATTTTTTATAATATTATAAAAATAAATTAAAAAATCTAAAAATAATATATAAACTCAGATAGATAATAATATAATTTTTTTTATTTAAAGAATAAGAATATTAATATATATAAAATAGAAGACAAATAAATAATTTATAAATAAAATAAATTATAGTAATTTAATTATTTTAAAATTAATAAAATTAATAAAATTAATAAAATTAATAAAATTAATAAAATTAATAAAATTAATAAAATTAATAAAATTAATAAAATTAATAAAATTAAAAACAATAAAGCAGATATAATTAAATAATTTTAAATAAAAAAATAATAAATATAAAATAAAGCAGTAATAAATAAAATCTAGAATTAATTTTTTATAGATATATTATTAAATATAAAATTTCTTATAAACTATATAAATCTCTTATATAAATATATTAATATATAAACTAACTAGCTATAAAAAAGATAAAGATAAGCTTATAAATATATAATAAATTACTGGTGGCTATAGAGACCAGTATAGTAACTCTACCAGTAATAGATATATCTATATACAGGGAATATTATAGAAATACTGATATATATGACTATAATTATTAATATATATAAAAATTATAATATTATAAAATTTTAATTTTTTTTCTATGTTTTTAATAATTTATATTTTTATACATTATAAAATTACTTTTTTTAAAGTATTTATTAATTTAAAGATAAATAATTAAAGTTCTAATTTTTTAATAGTAGTTATAGTAAGAAACAACAGTTCACTGTCCGGTTATATTATACAAGTACCTACCTTAAGTACCTACTGTACCTTATTGCCTTACCTTGCCTTACCCTGTTTTATATAGTACCTCCCTAGGTACTGTAATAGTATTATATTCTTACATTGTACCTATAATGTACCGTACTAAAGTACTGTACCTCCCTTATCTAACTAGGTAGGTAGGTACCTAGTGGTACTATGTATACAGTACAGAGTACGAAGATTCTGTGGCAGTCACAATCTTGCCAAAAAAAAAAGAAAAAAACAAGCTCAAAATACAGGTTTAGTATCTTCCACTGGTCAATCTAGCGAATTTTTCTTCATTCTTGCAGATATTATCCCATATGTAGGATTGATTGTACATACCGAATTGAGTAGGCACTTTCTATATACTTCGAATGCAGTAGTACTATTACTTACTAGGGATCATGTGCTGTACAAATTTCATTGTTCAGCCGGTAGGTATTACCTACTACCTACCTATCCTGTGCCTACCGTAGGTACCTTACCACCAGGTACTCCGGTACCTACCGTACCTACCTAACCAGGGTGGATCGTTGGCTGGACTTTTTCTGACGGCAACGCCGAAATCGCTGTGGCTTAAGCCTCTCCGCTCGTTAGTGTTGCTATTAGCATTGTCCTTCTGTCTTCCACCATCCAAGTCAACCTTCATAGGAACTCTTTCTACCAACCGGTCTTTGAGTATATCTAGCGCTGACTGTATTGTCCCCTGTCTTTCCTTGATACGATGCTTCAAGACATTGGAGGTACAGTTCCTCCTCACACTGACCACGTACGTTTTAACCCCACGTACCCCGCTTTGCGCCCAGTACAGTAGCTGTTCTGGTTGCCATTTATTTTCCCTATATTTTGCCTCGGTTCTCTATCGCTCGAGTGCAATGCGGAAGGCTTGGAGTCCGGTGTCTTTCTAGAGAGTTACTCACAGGACAGCAGGCAGTCAGTGTTTCCCTCCCGACATGGAAAGCAAATGTTGCATACGAGGAAGGAGAGCCATGGGTCATGGATAGAATGCAATGTGGCTACCCTCGGTTTTTCATACATCCCATTATTCAAAGACTTGCACGGGAGGTTGTGCGTCGCTGTGAGATACCGGAATCAGAGACTGCGATGTTATTCCCATCTCCAAAGGCCGCGGAGGTTTGTTCTTCGTTCTTACTGTCAAGGATCCCACCCGAAGATTCTTGCAAAGTCCGAGTAATAAATTTCGGTCCTCCCCATCAGACTGATTCCGCGCTACTTACTGCAGATTTGCTGCTGTCGTGCGTGATATACCCCGTCCAATATGCGTCAATTGCCAAGCAAGTGTGGCAACATACAGGCAATGGCATATCTAGTAGACGCGCTGAGTTCTGTCTAAGTGCACTGGAAAACGGGTTTTTTACAGATAAAAAACTAGGTATTACCGACACGACGTCGAGATTCTGCAAGGGTCCTAGAAGATATCAAGGGCGGGACATGATGAACGAAAAGCCTCAGGGGGGTGGGGCGCACGCACTAGACTTTGTTCCAGGTACACCCAGCGGCATCCAAGATACTCGGGAACATACCCAGTTTATCGAAGAGCGATTCGGTCGCAATTTGAGTACTTCGCTTGCTGGCCAGGCAAAGTTAGCTGTACGTCGACGAATAGCAGGAGTTCTAACTGCCGATGTGGAGCTAAGTGAGGCTCTTGAAGAAGAATCAGGAGAAGGGCGTGTCGCTGGGCTAATGGAGTCTGATGTATACCTATTTCCAACGGGTATGAGTTCTATTTTCAGCACTCATCAAATGGTGATGGCTGCGAGGGGCGAGATGAAAAGCATCTGTTTTGGATTCCCCTACACTGACACACTGAAGATACTACAAAAATGGGGACCAAGCTGCTTGTTTTATGGACACGGATCATCTGAGGATCTTGATGATTTGGAAACAAGGTTGATAAAAGGCGAGAGGTTCCTCGCCCTCTTTACCGAATTTCCAGGAAACCCATTACTCAAAGCCCCAGATTTGAAAAAGATCAGGTCACTTGCTGACAGGTATGACTTTGCTGTCATAGTGGATGAGACAGTGGGAAACTTCCTCAATATCAATGTGCTTCCCTACGCGGATGTTGTGGTTAGCAGTTTGACGAAAATCTTCAGTGGAGACAGTAACGTCATGGGAGGAAGTGCGGTGCTCAACCCACATGGACAATACTATCGGTCTCTAAAGGATACATATGCGCAAGAATATGAGGACAACCTCTGGGCAGAAGATGCTGTCTTCCTAGAAAGAAACAGCCGCGATTTTGTGTCACGGATCGACAAAATCAACAAAACTACGGAAGAAATCACGGCAATGCTGGAAAGTTCTCCACTCGGTAAGATATCTTTTCCCTGGTGCTCTTTGGTGCCAGCTTATCAATATCAACATAAATATTTCAATACTAATTAGATATGTAGTGAAAAAGGTTTATTATCCAAAGTACAACCCTTCAAGACCGATGTACGAATCATTCCGCAATCAGACAGGAGGCTATGGTGGTCTATTTTCTGTTACTTTCCATTCTACGGCAGAGGCAGTTGCCTTCTTTGATGAACTCGAAGTCCATAAGGGCCCTAGTCTCGGCACAAACTTTACACTGAGGTAAGCTATAAATGTGTTACAAGAAAACCAAAGGGCGAGTTCTGTTTTTAACCGCATTGGAATTGCAGTTGCCCTTACACTTTGCTGGCTCATTATAGTGAGCTGAAATGGGTATGTGAGCTTCCTCGAGCTGTATACAGTAGCATGGGTGTAGACCCTACTAACAGATATATGTCCAGGCCAATTCCTTTGGTGTTGACTTTGACCTAGTAAGAATAAGTGTTGGGTTGGAAGACATACCGGATCTCCGCCATCGGATACAGCAGGCCTTGGATGCCGTTGCCCAAATTAAAGAATGATGCAAGTTTGAAACGTCAAAGCCATTGATGAAATTTTTGGGTTCGCATCAAAACTAGAAATCCGCTTGTCCTTTGCCCGAGGACTATATACCTCCCTTCAGCGAGGCTTGAATGGAAATGGCCAGTCAATCTTCCTTTGATCTAAATACCAGTTCTCTGTGGAATGGGGAAGTAAAGGATGAAGGTGTCGGCTGGTTGCTGAAGTTATCTAGGAAGTTTCTACAGAGTATAAATATCTACCGGCAAAGCCTAGCCACCTGGCCAAACACTCTACATAACTACTAGCACCACTAGTAGATAGTACACAACTACAGTCTAAGTACACATTACATGCAGACCCGTAAGTCACCCATGTTTCTGGGGTATGTAGCAATGGCTACAGATTCCAAGCAAGTGACACATTATGTAGTTGTCAGTAAATCCATAATTCAAATATCTAGTAAACACTCCGTATTAGCCTAGACAATCGACTGGTGCCAATTCTAGAACTCTGGTCTATAATCAACTTGCTCATCACATTTAGGATAAAACTCTTCTCCCTGGCTTTCAACTGGAAAGGTTTTAATGTTCATTGCTCATTAACATTGTAAAAGTTCCACCCATATCACTGTGTTTTGCGCCTCTAACCTTAAGCCATCCATGCACCGCTTAAAGGTGGCTATTCCCTACAGAATGATAGGACTGTTCTCACGGATTAGGTTTTGTTTAATTTCTCTGCTGTATACTATCTTATATAACACAACTCTGCTCCTTACAGAGTATGTTAATCCTGGTAGTACAGACCGTCGCCCACTTGGTGTCCCATAAACAGTTAGGCCGGGTTAAATTACTGCGGATGGAAGGTCACGAGACTAGTAGCTCGGAAAAAGTCCACTTCCAAATTCACCCGATATCCTCACCCTTCAAACAATCCTGATCATTGTGGTTATGCTCTGGCAGTACCAGGCCTCCAGCTTATTCTTGTATGTTCATGCTTATCTCAACCACTCCCCAGACTTTTTTTTGCAGTGGATCTTGCTATTAACTGTATAAATGCTCACTATTGCCTATCCCTTTGCACTAGACTACCTGACACCCGATAAACATCATTGGCTACCATAACTACAGCGCCATAAATTATCGAGGAAACGTGAATTATAATGGCAAGCTGTCTTGTGGCTTCCAAGAGGCCTTTGCTGGCCTTGCCATTTTTTTTATCATCTCCTTGCGAGTCCGTTGTTCTAGACTTACGGCGGAATCAGTCCTCGTATAGGCGCACAACGCAACGTTTACGTGTTAAGCCAGATGCCTCATTTGGCTCTTCTTTGATTCATACTCAAGAGGATCATATTATCCACAACCCACCCTCGAGCGCACCTTCAGTCTATCTCACGCCGTCAAAGTTCCTGCCGTCCAACGATGTCCGGAAAAATCTACGCACTGCGCCTGCCAATAGCAACAATTCCGAAGAGCTTCCTCCTGTAGTTAGGGCACCCAGCGAAAAGAAATACCACCTCACCCCATCAGATATTCGAGAGATTAGAAGGCTTCGAGCTACTGATCCAATGACATGGAGTCGCCTGAAGTTGGCTAAGCGCTTTGAATGTTCTCCTATGTTCATTTCACTGGTTTGTGAAACCAGTCCACAGAAAAAGGAGATACAAAAGCGAGTTCTAGAGGCAGTTCAATCAAGATGGGGCTCGAAACGTCGCATGGCCAGGGAAGACCGACAGTTGCGGAGAGAGGCATGGGGAAGGGATCAATAATTTTGACTCAAATTGTTCTTCGTCCTGTCTAAACCTCATATTATCTCTTCTGTCTCCATGTCCTTGGCCTTTTCCTTTGGTGGACCTTGATACCTAGCCAAGAGCTGTGAGCCTCACTCTACGGCCTCCGTGGTATTGGAAGTTTTTCAGGCTCCGTTGTTGTATAAATCATGTATTCTAGCGTTATTGGTACTGGGAAATGTGTACTGTACTTTATTCTGCAATCTATTTATTATGTAATAAAGTATCTCCGTCTTATCAAGAAAAACGGTGGGAGGGCCGCTTATTTGCGCTCTGCAACGGGTATCCCACCTACCTGTACGTACCAGTACCTTTGGTAGGTACCCTAGTACCTAGGTAGGTAGTACCTCAGAGATAGCGAGGATGCTGTTAGGTAAATTGTTCTAGCCCAACAAGCAAATCAGGTTACTTCGATTAACTTCCATAGCACCAATGCCCCTCCTACCCCTCCGTCACATTACAACTTCGCTTAAGGAGTTTAGAATATACCTAACATCCTCATCACCCCTCAAGGTTCTCCGGTCACCACGAACAGTTTCATATCAACGAATACGCTGTCAATCCTCTCATCGCTCATTTTACGGAAGCATCAGCGATCCAACCATGGCACCGCAACTTGAACCCTTTTTCAAGCAGTAAGCTATTAATTTACGCCTTGAATTCTCCCCTTGTGTTCCATCCTCCCTTCAGCTACGTCTTTGCTCCTTGGTCGACCGTTTTTCATCAAGGTCTAGCTACTGACAATATTTGGGTTGTTATTCGGATAGGGTCGATGATCTGTCCGAGCCTTTTATTGACCGTATGTTCATTATCAGCAGCAAACTTTTCTCAACCATGAATAAATCTGAAATATTATTTAGGTCTGCGAAAGGCCGTTGCCATCCCTTCAATTTCTGCTCAGGATGAGAATAGAAAGGATGTCTTTAGGGTACTTGATGCAATCTTATATCCAACTGAATAGCGCGTAGCTAATTCATCGATATTCTCCAAAAGATGGCCCAATTCCTTGCTTCTGAGCTTGAAGCTTTGGGTGCCGAAGTGGAACAGAGACCTTTGGGCAAACAACCGGGGAAAGAGCACCTTGACCTGCCCCCAGTTGTCATTGCTCGATACGGCAATGACAAGAGCAAACGAACCATATTGGTCTACGGGCACTATGATGTGCAGCCTGCTTTGAAGGAAGATGGCTGGGCGACAGAGCCTTTCCAACTGACAGTCGACAGCAAAGGAAGGATGTACGGACGGGGGAGTACAGACGACAAGGGTCCAGTTCTGGGGTGGCTGAATGTGATCGAAGCTCATAAGAAAGCTGGAATTGAGTTTCCAGTCAATCTTCTCTGCTGCTTCGAAGGGATGGAGGAATACGGCTCGGAAGGCTTGGAAGAGTTCATTCAAACTGAGAGCAAGGGGTTTTTCAAAGATGCAGATGCAGTTTGTATCTCAGACAACTACTGGCTTGGGACAGAAAAACCTTGTTTGACATATGGGTTAAGGGGCTGTAACTATTACTCTGTGAGTGTCTCGGGCCCCGCTCAGGACTTGCACAGCGGGGTCTTCGGTGGCTCTGCCCATGAGCCGATGACCGACCTGGTCAACGTCCTTTCTCGACTTGTTGATTCTCAGGGCAATATCCTAATTCCTGGCATCATGGATCTTGTTGAACCACTCTCAGAAGAAGAAAAATCCCTTTATGGAGATATCAGCTACACTATGGATAACCTTCACGAATCGTTGGGCAGTGAGACTGGCATTCATGCGACGAAGGAAAGGACTCTCATGGCTAGATGGCGATACCCGTCTCTGTCTATTCATGGCATTGAAGGTGCCTACTCTGCTCCTGGAGCGAAAACAGTGATTCCAGCAAAGGTCATTGGCAAGTTTTCAATCAGAACTGTCCCGAATATGGAGAGTTCGGATGTGAACAAACTTGTGTTTGATTATATCAAAGCGGAATTTGCCAAGTTGAACAGCAAAAACAAGTTGGATGTCTGGCTCCAGCATGACGGGAAGTGGTGGGTTGCTAGTCCCAAGCATTGGAACTTTACAGCTGCAAGCAAGGCTGTAAAACAAGTCTTCGGAGTTGAACCAGATATGACCCGTGAAGGTGGCAGGTACGTCCCCTAGTTATCATCGACTATGCTACGTGAGATAGGAAAACTAACCTGCAGACAGCATCCCTGTAACATTGAGCTTTGAACAAGCAACAGGGAAGAATGTATTACTTCTGCCCATGGGAAGCTCCACTGATGCTGCCCATTCAATCAATGAGAAGCTTGACAAGAGGAATTACATTGAAGGGATCAAATTGCTGGGCGCATATCTACACTATGTTTCGGAGGAGCCTATGAGCCTCTAATTATGTATCCTATAACTCCCCGATGAGCCTTTTCCTTAGCTCGGCTCTCTACTTAGGAACCCCCGAAAATGTCGGTTCGCAAGCAACTTCATGTGTGGGTTCCCCTTTCCGGTGATATTTGGGGGGGCTTGGAAGATCAGAGCATCAGGGCAGATTCAAAGACCCGTGTATTTTCTTTGATCAAATAGGACCCCAGCATTCTCTGAGGTAGTATAGGAGGGACTGATGCTTGGGATTTCACTTGCTAGTCAACTCGTGGGAAGCTCTGCAATATATCAGCATGTGAATATATGCATAGATTAATCCCTGTGCCTGATCTTTGTGTGCTAAAGTAGAATATCTATGACAAGAAGGCTAAAATTAGGTAGGTCTACGCTCCCGTAACTCCTTTTTCCATTTCCCTAAAGTTAGGATATCTCAAACAGGCCTACCTGAGTATGCTCTAGTCATGTAGGAAGAATTAACCCGTGCACATATCATCCATTGCCTGAATTTGCGGCATATACAAACAAGCCTTCTCCCTCATGCCAATGTCTTCTTTGTCCAGTCCCGGTCAAGTATTTGGCTCGAACAACCTGACCACAGGGTGCTAGGGATGTACTTGAGTCTGTCGAATTGCGTGGTTTAGCGCGGCTTAAGCGGTGAGGTCCCTGAGTACATATATGTACCTATAAACCCCTGATCGGGAGTTAGCGTGTTGAACCTTTAGGCAGTCCCTAAAATTCTCCATACGGAGTACAGAGAGAGTAACAGCATTTTGATATGAGGTTAGAGGCTCAGAGCCCTGATTGGTTGGCTGGAACATCATTGTTCCAGACCCGCTGAGCTAAGCGGGAAGTCTTAGTTATATCAGACTCAGGAGTAGCCACGTAGCATAGATAGATTAAGCACTTAGTATATCATTATATGGACCTTCTTGTTAGGCTTAACTAGCCGTCTTTATTTATTAATTAGGCCTTGTACAAGTAAACTAACTAGAATTCTTAAACCCTCCTTAAATAAGATAGCTAAATCCTAATTTATTAGTTATAAGCCCGGGCCTGCCTGACTTTAAATTATTTTAAATTATATATCTTAAAAGATTTATATAAACTTTATATTTTTTATAAATTATTTAATTAATTTATTTAGAAATTTAATTTTTTAATTTTTTTATATAATTATCAGCTAATATTTTTTTAATAATTAATTATAAATTATTAAAATATAATAATTATAATAATAAAATAATATATATATTTTTTTATTTTCTAAAATAAAGACTAGAAAATTATAATTTATCTTAATAAAAAAACTAATAATTAATATAAAAATATTAAAAATAAAAATTTAATACTAGTACTATTTAATATAAAAATAATTAGATTTTTAGAATATTTAGTAAATAATTAAAATATATAATAAAGAATTATTTATTTAAAAAAATTAATATAAAAACTAGAATAATTATTTAAATAAATCTTTATTTTAAAATAATTTTAAAAATTAAAAATATCAAATATACTAGGAAATTATAAATAAATTTGAAAAATATATATTAATTATATTAAGATTAACTAAATTAAAAGAATCAATAAAGATTTTAATCTAGATATAGAAATTTAAATAAATTATCTAATATTAATATTCTATAAAATCTTCAGAAAAATAAATTTATAAATTTTTATAATATAATTATTATAACTAATATTTTTATATTTAAATATTAATTAAAACAGTAATTAAAAAATTATTAAAATATTTATAAATTATTATATTAAAAAATAAGATTAAAAATTAAAAATAAATTTAAATTATTTATTATTATAATAAAAAAAGATTATATTATTAAAAATTATAATAATAAAAAAAATAAAAAAAAACTAGAAATTTTATAAATCTAATAAAAAATTAAAAATTAAAAATTAAAAAAAAATTAAAATAAAAAAAATCAAAATAAAAAAAATAATCTATAATCTAAAAGAGTAAAAAGTTTAATATAAATCTAGATAAATATACCAGCTATATATATTATAAAATTATACTATTAATATTTTATTAATTAATTAATTATCTAATTAATTCAAAAACTGGATATATAAAATCCAGCTATTTTATTAGAATTAATTAAACTATTTAAATTAATAATATTAGAATAAGATTTAATAATAAAAATTAACAATAATAAAATAGAATTAAATTATAAAATAAATAATATAAAAAACTAGTATTTTAATAATAAAATTATATATTATATAACTAGTTAGTAAAAGATTTTTAAATATTTTAATTTTTTTTAAAAAAAGATATTTATAATAATTAATAATAATTAAATATTAATAAAAAAATATAAAATTATTAAAATAAAAATTTTAAATAATTTTAAAATAGGATTTAAGAAAAATTATTTATATATCTAGACTAGTTAGTAATCTACTATTTTTAAAAGTCTTATATTAAATAAAATATAAATCTTAAAAATTTAAATAAAAATATAAAATTTATAAAATCTGAGTTATTATAAAATATAAAAAAATTAGAAATATAATTTATTTATATTTAGTAAGATATATTAATATCTTACCAGTAAATCTTTAATAAAATAAATAATATATATATTTAATAATATTAAAAAATAATATTAAAATAAAAAGCAGTATCTTATTTATTATAGATTAAATTATTTAAAATAATTTAATAAATGTATTAATTTAATAAATATAGATATTTTATATCTTAAAAAAATAAATGATTTAAAAATAAATATAAAATCTATATATATACTAAATAGATTAAGAAATAAAATTATATTCTAATTCTATATATAAAATTACTAAAAATAAGTTATATTATTTTTTATTTATTAATAATTATATCTAATTTTTATAAATTTTTATTATATTAAACTATAAGATAAAAAAATTATAGATTAATTAAATATTTAGATCAAATAAATTAAAAGATAATCTAGCTAGATATTTATTATTATTTAAACTAATAATACAATAAAGTTTATAGTCCTAAAACAATAGATATCTTATTAAAAAATTAAGTTTAAATTTATTAAAATTATATTATTAACACTATTGATTTTATAAGAAATTATATTATTTTAGTAAAAAATTCTAATAAAAATAATAATTAATTAAAAACTTTTTTTAAATTTTAATATAGATAATTACTAAATCTTTTTTATTTTAAAATATAAGATTATTAAATTTTATATTATTTAAAAAATAGCAGTAAAATTAATAATTAAATTAAAAAAATATATTATTTTGATATAATAAAAGTAATAAATAGTATTATATATTATTAAAAAAAGATTATTTACTTAAATTAGTTATTTATCCAGAATTCTATATAAAAAAGTTAGAATATTATTTAAACTAATCTATTAATCTATAGAAAGACTTTTATTAGATAATAAAACTTTTTAAAGAAATATTAAATTAAAATAGATTAATTAAAAAAACTGGAGCACATGAAAACTTTTATATATTATTTTAAAAAATAAAATAAATAAATCTACTGAAGAATTAATAGTAAGACTAGATAAATTATCTTATACTAAATCTAATACTAGAATTATAAATCTAGATATTTTATTTTATACTAATTCTAGTAATAAAAATAAAAATTTAAATATATTATAAGATATTAATTCTAGTATAATAATAAATAAAAAAAACTTTTCTATTTATAATTTAGAAAATAAATAAAAAAAAATAAGTTATAGAAAAACAGCTAATTAAAATAATTTTTTTAATATTTTATTAAGATTCAGATATCTAATATAATCTAAAAAAATTAAATTAAATATAAAATACTCTGCTGAAAGAAATAATAATATAAATAATTATTTAATATAGTATTTTAAAATATTTCTAGTAATTATTTTAGAACTTTAGTCTGAAAACTATAAATTTAAGATTATTTATAAAATAATTATTATAAAGTTAGAGATTAAGATTTCTAAATTATATAATAAAATTATTAATAATCTGGTATATAAAATTTAATAGGAAAAATTATATAAAAAAATTAACAGTTTTAATAAATTTTAAAATATAAAAAATTATTAATTATAAGAATATAAAAAAACCTATTTTATTAATAAAATAGATTTTTAATATTAATATTAGTCTAGATAAAAAAATTAATTAATTTAAAATATATTTTATTATTTAAAAAAATAAGTAATCAGAAAATAATTATAATAAAATAATTATATTAATATTTAGACTAAATAATCTTAAAATTT
This sequence comes from Aspergillus ellipticus CBS 707.79, assembly GCA_003184645.1. NCBI lineage: Eukaryota > Fungi > Ascomycota > Eurotiomycetes > Eurotiales > Aspergillaceae > Aspergillus > Aspergillus ellipticus. Next base: position 72,775 of record KZ825857.1, on the reverse strand, counting down.
TATTAGTAATATTAATTCTAATAAAGTATATTATTTATTAATTAAATATTTTAAATATATTTATTAATTTAGATTTTAATAAATCTAATTATATAAAAGTTTTTTAAAATTTTTAAAAATTTATTTCAGATATTAAAAAATTGTTAGATTTAAATTTATTATAGTTAATCTAAATATATTTATTAATTAATGAAATATTATTATTACTATCTATATTAATAATATAATTATATTTAAAAATGAAAAAAGTAAAAACTAATAATAATTAAAAATAAATAAAAAATTTTTATTTAATAATTAATTTAAAATTAGTCTAAAAATTATTAGATATTTAATTTATCTAGATAAAAACTTCAGTTAAAATAAATTTTTAAAAAATTTAATATAGCTGATTATAAATTAAATAAACAAAATTATAAATTATTTTATAAATTTATTAAAAAATTAATATTTTTTATGTATAAGATAAGATCTAATATAATTTTTATTATTAATTAATTATTTTAATATTTAATAAAAGTTTATTAGATTTATTTAATTATAGTAAAATATATATTAAGATATATTAGTAGTATAATAGATTATAAAATAATTTATTAGATTAAAAAAATTAAAAAATCTGATAATTTATATTAACTTAATATATATTAATTTAAAAAAAAATTAATTACTGATTATATTTTTATAATAAAAAATTTATCATTAATTAAAATAAAAAAAATAATTTATTATTATTTAAAATTTTATCAAAATTAAATATATTATAACTACTGAAGTAAATAAATAAATAATTTAATATAAATATTTTTATTCTATTATATAAAAATAATTAAAAAGCTATTAAAATTATAGAAAATCTGGTAAATTATTCTAATATAAAATATATTATAATTAGATATTATATTATTTAAGATTAGAGTGGATTAATCTGACTGTTATACCTTAACCTTAATCTAGCTATAATCTAGCGGTTAGATTAAGATATAAAAAATTTTTAACTGTACAGTTATAGTCAGATTAAGATATAACTATTATTTTAACTATTTATATCTACTAGTCAGAAAGATCAGATATAGTAAATAGATTAATAACTATAGATTAATTAATAATATATATATCCTTATTATATAGATAATATATAAAATATAATATATTTTTAATTACAGTATAATAATATTCTCTAGATTTAGCTTATCTATTTAATCTATTTAATCTATTTAATCTATTTAATCTATTTAATCTATTTAATCTATTTAATCTATTTAATCTATTTAATCTATTTAATCTGTCTGATCTCTATAATCTGTTTAATCTCTTTTCTTCTGATTTTAAAGAGTATACTATACTTTAAAAAAGGTTTTTATAGAATCTAGTATACTAAAAATAGTATTTAATATTAAATAAACTATTAAGATTATATTATTTTTTATATTATCTAGAATAGTAATTATAGTAGTAGAAGAATTAAAAAAATTAGATTTTTATCTCTATCTAAGTATATATAATATTTAAAAATTTAGATAAAGCTAGCTTTCTTATTTCTAATAATAATTTAGTTTCTGGATTATTTTTAAGATTATTTATATTTTTATTTTTACTGATATAAAAGATAGTAATTATCTTATTTTTTTTTTACTTCTTAAGTATAAAGATAATTAAATCTGGATTAAGATTATTAAAAATATTCTAGTATTTTTTATTAATAATAAAATAATTAGTATATATCTGAAGTATTACTATTTTAATTATATTAAAATAAAAACAGCTCCGGTAATAGTAGCAGATATCTTAAGAACTATTAAATAAATATTTAATATTAATACTATTAGTAATAATTAAAAGAAAATCTTTAACTATCTAATAAAAAATAAAAAACTAATTATAGTAGGATTTCTAGTAAATAAAAATATTAGTATATTCTATAATATCTAGAATAATATTAGTTTAATTAAAGATATTTTTATAAGCTATATATCTTTAATATCTATATATATTTTAAATTTTTTAAATATTTTAGCTACCGGTAAGAGTCTCTAGTATTTAAAAATATTATAAAAGGCTTTATCCAGGCCTGATAGTAACCTGGAGATAGTTAATAATATATTAATAGCCGGATTCTAACTATAATAAAAATAAAATATCTTCTTAAAAATAGTTCAGTATTTATAATACTAGTCAGTATTATTATCTAGCTAAATATTTTTTTTAAACTTTTTAAATTTTAATATTGGGTCTAGAATAATTATAATTATATAAATATAGTCTTTTATCTGATAGATATAATAATATTTTCAGAGTTTTTAATATATATATTATATGTTTTTAAGAATCTTCTTTTTCTAGAGTATCTGCTTTTTTACTAGTTAATTAATTAAATAATCTAAATAATTAAAAAAATTATTATAAATATTATAAACCTTATGAATAGTAGACTTATTATTTTCAGATAGATAAAATATAAAAACAAAAAGAAATATAAAACTTTAAAAAAATATTTTATTTATTTTTATTTAATTATAATAGAATAAAAATAATTAATATTATTATAATTACAGTACTGAATAAAATTTTTAATTATTTAATAAAGATTAAATATCTGGTAAATTATAAAATAGATTAAGTTCTAATAAGTTTTACAGTTAATAAAAAGATAATAGATTAAATCTAATTTAAATTATTAAATAAACTAGAACTTTTTATAGTTATAAAAATTTATATTTATAAATTATATAATCTTCTAAACTTATAATTAAAAATTAATATAATTAATTATTATTAAAAAATATTTTTAAAATCTGTCTATAAAAAATTAATTTAAATAATTTTTATTATAAATAATAAAAGCTTTTTATATTAGTCTTTTATAAATAATTTCTAGAATATTCTTTATATTAGTCTTTTACAGATAACTTTTATAATATATTTTTTTAAAAAGTTTTAAAATATTAGAAAAAACTTTTTTTTTTTTTTTTTTTTTTTTTTTTTTTTTTTTTTTTTTTTTTTTTTTTTTTTTTTTTTTTTTTTTTTTTAAAACTTTTATTATAATTTTTTTATATATATTTAATAGTATTATTTAAAATCTTAATCTAAAGTTTTTATAGAAGAATATTAATTATAAACTAAATTATATAAGTAAGATAGAATATATAATACTGGTTTTAAATAATTATTATAAGATTAGAATTAAATAAAATATTATAAAGCTGGCTACTCTAGCTGAATTAAGTCTAGAGTTCAGATAAGATTATATTAAATATTAAATTATTATTATTAATATTATTAGTTATTATATCTAATAATTAATAGAATAGATTATATTTATATAAAACTAATAGAATAATTATAACTAGATTCTTACTAGTATAAAATCTAGATATTAGTCAGAAATCTAGCAGAACTTTATAGTAATTTATATCTTTTATTAAAAAATATCTAGTTAAAATAAGAAATATTTTTTAATTAGAACTAGTCTAGTAGTCTACTATAATTAATATCTGTTTAATATCTAAAAATTTTAATAATAACTGTATATATATATTTTTTAATAATTTTAAAAAATATTTTTTAAATTATATTTAATTAAAAAAACTTAGTTTTCAGTAGAAAAATAAAACTGTAAAATTAATTATTTATTTAAATTAAATATATTAAATAGTTTAGAATAATAGATAATAAATAATTATAAATTATAAAACTTAATTCTAAAAATTCTGTTTATTATAAATTATAGAAATCTAAAGAAAATAATAATTAAAAAAAAATTTATTTTTAAAAAATATATAAATATCTATAATAGTTTTTTATTTAATATTTAATTAATTATTTATTTAGATACTATTAATAATACTTTTTTTTTATAATTTTTATAAAAATAGTAGCTTATAGAACTAGTTTTTAAATTTTTAATTTCTGGATATTATAAGATATAAAGATATACAGTATAATAAATATAAAAGATTTTATTAGAAAATAATATATTTTTTTAAAAATTATTTTATATTATTAATATCTTCTTCTGATTAGAATAAAATAATAATTTTTAAACTTATATACAGACTTTAAAAAAAATTAATTTTTACTACTAATTTTAGAAAATAAAAAGTTTTTTTTTATAAATTAGATATAAAATAATCTTCTAATTCTTTGTGATACGCGTAATCTAGAGATTTAGAAAAAAAAATCTGGTTTAAAAAACTTATTTTAATTTAAATATTATTATAATTTATAAAGATTTAAAAAATAAAAAAAAAATAATTTAATAATATTCTCTGAAAATAAGCTAGATAATTATAATTAATTTATAATTTTAAAACTATTCTATAAATAATAAATATAAAAAAATAAAAATAAAATATTTTATAAAAGTAGTTTATTTTATTTTAAAATATATTTTTATATAAATATAATTTATTATATTTTAAATACAGTTAGAATATTTACTATATTTTATTTATTTCAGAAAATCTAATAAATAGAAAATTATATTTTAAATCTAGAATTATAAAATAATTTTTTTTTAAATAAAAATAATTAAAATATAATAGACTATTATTAAAAGTAAATCTTTATATTAATAGAAAAAGTCTAGAAAAAACTTTTATAAAATTCTTTAAAAAATATAATATCTAGTATTTAATTAAATAGTTATTAAAAAATATAGTTATTTAAAAAAACTATATAAATAATATTATACAGGTTTCTTTTTAAATTTAATTTATAATATAGATAATTCAGCTTTTTTAGATAGAAAATAATAATATAATAAATTATTTAAATTAGAGTAAGAAAAAGAATAGTAAAATAAAAATAATATATTTATTCTTAATAATCTAATTAGTAATAAGTATATAGTTTTTTAGTTATTATATATTATAATTAAAATATATAGTTTAAACTGAGCTGTAATTATATATATTTATATATATTTTTTACTATAAAAATAATAATTTTATAAAAAATTAAATTTTATTAATATTATTAGAATTTTCTGATTAATTTTTTTTAATTATTTTTTTCTAATTTAAAAAGTTTATTTCTATATATTTTTAAATAATAGTTAGAATAGTTAGATTAATAACTATTTAATCTGAGTATATTTTAATTATACTAAAGCCTAAATAGATATAGCAGGCAGGTCTTAGTACTAAGAACAGTTAAGATAATTAACTGCCTGTTTTTTAGCTACACTGCAGTCAGGTATAAAAATTTCCTTAACCTGGCTATAACCTGGCGGTCAGGTATAAAAATTCTAATTAACTTGACCTGACCTGGCTGTTAGCCACTCTATTTAAGATTATATTAATAAAGAAAAAATATTTTTTAATTATTTATCTATTAATTAAATAATTATAGATAGTTTAATTAAAATAATTAATCTAATTAGTTAAAAATAATTAGTAAATAGTTTAAAACTTATTTAAATAAGTTTATATATTAGTTTTAATATACTGATTAATTCTTATTTGTTAAATATTTAATATAATTTTTTTTAATAAAAGAATTACTATAAAGCTTAGAGAATTATTATATATTAAATAAAGAGAAGTAATATAAGGTTAGAGACTTAGAGCCCTGATTGGTTGGCTGGAATATTATTATTCCAGACCCGCTGCGCTAAGCAGGAAGTCTTATATCAGACTCAGGAGTAGCCATATAGCATAGATGAATTAAGCACTCAGTATATCATTATATAGACCTTCTCGTTAGGCTTAACTAGCCGTCTCTATTCATTGATTAGGCCTCATACAAGCGAACCAACTGGAATCCCTAAACCCCCCTTGAGTGAGGTGGCTAAATCCCAATTCACATTTAATTAAAATCCCAGTATAGGTCACGTGTAGGTGACGAGCGCGACTGGTATCTACACGCGCGGGACTTATCGATGACTGATAAGCATAGCTAAACACGCGGGAAACAAAGATACGTATTTTGCTTTCAGCCTAGGCGGACTTACCTACACCAAACCAGTGAATTGAAAGAGGGGTATCGGTGTCTTTGTTTGATTTCCATCTTCATCAGGTCGACCCTTTCATACCTCCGTTTCTACTCGAAGCATATGATATGGCTAAGTTGGTTCTTCATACTCCGGTCGCTTTCTCTCGATGCCGTCAATAAAGCGTTCTCAGGCGTCCTTTGAGCCTGTGGACTCAAGCGAAGAGACTCCTAGCTCTTCACCTTCGGTAAGTATTAACTGAGGGCCTCATTTTAGGGGAAACTAACCCGAATGCCATAGCCAAAGCGCCTTCGCAGATCAAATTTTCTTGTTTCTGGGGGGAGTATTGAAGCAAGGACTGATGCCAATGGAGAAAGGGGAGTGAGGTCCATAACCCAAGCTCTTGATTATGAGGAGGATGAACTTGAACTACGCGCTACGCAAGTGATCCAGGAAAAGTATTCCTTCGCTAGTGATGAGCCAAATGTGCCGGCCGAGCATGGGATACTGGAGCGTGTGGAATGTTACAATTTCATGTGCCATGACCAGTTTTATGTCGAGCTAGGTCCATTGATAAATTTCATTGTGGGGAAAAATGGCAGTGGCAAGAGTGCAGTTCTCACAGCCATAACCCTCTGTCTGGGCGGTAAAGCATCTGCTACCAATAGAGGCCAAAGCTTGAAAAGCTTTATCAAGGAAGGCAAGGAGTATGTCATACCAAACCCTCTCAATATAACCAGATTCTAAAATTGATGTGAAGGAATGCAACCATTGTCGTGCGAATAAAAAATCAGGGAGATGGCGCTTACATGCCAGATGACTATGGCAAGTCAATCATTATAGAGCGCCATTTCTCCAAACATGGCACAAGCGGGTTCAAGATAAAGTCAGAAGCTGGACGAATCGTTTCCACCAAAAAGGTGGAACTTGACTCCATCATTGACTACTTTACTTTGCAATTTGACAACCCTATGAACGTTCTCTCCCAGGACATGGCCCGCCAGTTTCTCAGCACATCAAGCCCCAGTGAAAAATACAAATTCTTTGTCAAGGGTGTCCAACTGGAACAACTAGACCAAGATTATCGGCTGATTGAGGAATCGGGTGACCAAATTGAAGAAAAGCTGAGAAGTAGAGAGCAAGACATCGTGATTTTGCAAAGTCGGAAGGACGCAGCGAAACAAAAATTGGACATATCCGATCAACATGAATTCTTACGAAATAAGATATTCAGTGTTCGAAGTCAACTGGCTTGGACTCAGGTTGAGGAACAAGAGAGGGTAAGCATAGTTCTGTCGACAGTTGGATCTTCATTTTGACAGAAAATAGGTACGTGATTCTTTGCAGGATGAGATTATCAGGGCAGACAACAACATCATTGTAGCCGAAAGTAATTTATGCAGCTATGATGTTGCTATACAAACTGCTGAAGGCGAGTCTGAAGTTGCTGCTGAATTTTTTCGACAAGCTACTGCCAAACTCAGCCAGGCGGAAGATGAAAAAACTGTCATCAAATCAAAATGGGACGAACAGCTGGGCGAGCGACACGATTTACAGGTATCAGTGACCCATGCCCCAAGCCGTCCTCAGAGTTTTTAATGTTAGTACACAGGCCGAGCAACGACAGATACGAGAATATTTAAAAGCGGCAGAGACGAGAATTGCCGTTACCAAGCAAAATATTGACGAGGAGAATCGACGCTTAGCTGAGATTAGTGGGGGTAGCTACTCTAGAAAACAGGATGAGCTCGAGCGAGCAAAAGCAGAAGCTGCCCAATCCCGTACCGAGCATGAGAAACACGAGAGCAATACCAGTCATTTGTATCAAGATATTGACGAAGCTGAAAAGGAAGTTAAATTGGCCGCGGGGCCACTGGCTAAACTCAAGGCTGATGTTGAGGAGGCAGAATCATTCTTACTGAATTTGAAACGAGAAGGAGGATCTCGAGCTTCGGGCTTCCACGAAAAAATGCCTATCCTTCTTAAAGCGATCGAACAAGAACAGTCATTCTCCCAGCCTCCTATCGGGCCTATCGGTCATTATGTGCGCCTATTGAAACCGGAATGGTCTTCTATACTCGAGAACTCATTTGGCACTACGTTGAACAGCTTTATCGTTGCCTCAAAGAAGGACTCAGAAATTATTTTCAAGGTCATGGAAAGGGTCAATTGGTGGGTTTTTCCACGTCTGCTTTCTTTGTTCTTTTCTATCTTTTGTATTTTTTTCAGACGCCTAACGAAACCGGCAGTGCGTGCCCTGTCTTCATAGGAGTTAATAAGCCTATTGATACATCAGCAAAAGAACCGGAACCTCAGTTTGATACAGCTTTGCGTATTCTCCAAGTCAGTGATTCCTTTGGTGCTATATAGTGGCGATTGGATCAATCTAATGCTAGCTTTTAGATCGAGAACGAATTAGTCCGTCAACAATTGATTATCAACCATGGTATAGAACAGGTGCTACTCATTGAAAACCTCGAGCAAGCATCATCAATTCTCTTTGACGGACAACGGCTTCCAAATGTAAAGCGGTGTTATTGCATTGATCAAAGAGACAAACGCAGGGGTATTCATCTCTCTTATAGCCGGACAGGTGAACCAAGCCAAGCCCCCGTCGCGGCCTACAATGGGAGGCCCCGGATGAAATCCGATTTGGAATCACAAATTAGGTAATTTCCAATCATTTCCTTCTTCTATTATACCACCGATAGTAATAGCTTTTATTTAGAGTGCAGCAGGGTGTTGTGGCTGCCCTGAATATGAACCTCAGTCATCAAGAGCAACAGTTTCGATCTGCTCGGTCTCGATTGGAAAGCTGCAAACAAGCTCGTGTGAGACATGAGCGGAGATCAAACGAACTGCAGATTGTAGTGCAGGAAAAGGAAGACCGTATTGAGGAACTCACTGATGCACTCGAAGGAGAAGCTGTTGAGGATGGGCGCCTTGATGTGCTCCGGGCTACCCTCCACGAGGCTGAGGAGGAGAAGGGCATTAACGAAGGTTCATTGAAGGACAGCATGGATGCCATGGACAAAATGATAAAGACATTAAAAGCGATTAAGCAAGACCTCTCAGTCAAAGATGCCGAAATCGCCGTCATAGCTGAAGAGCTGAAAGTCGCGCAGAATGAGGAGCATCTCACCAAGGAAAAACGCCGGAAGATAATCAGTGACAAAAATGCAGCAATAGAACGAATCAATGACAGCAGGCAAGACAGGGACAGGGTGCGCAGCAAAAGAGAGGAAGTCGTGGCACTGATCCTCGATTACAGCGAGAAGGCGAGCGTGATCTCTCCCCGTGTTGCAATTGATGAAGGCGAAACCGGTGCTAGCTTAGACAAAAAGCTCGACAAGCTCGAAAGCGAAATGAAGCGATATGATCAAGAGTGAGCAAGGTGATCGGCCGCTAAGAAAGACTCGCTGACAACAGTCTAGGCTGGGAGCATCTCGCGACGAACTCTCCGCAGAAGTTGCGAAGACAACTGAATCCTACAGCCGGGCTTTGAAGCAGGTTGAAGAGTTCAAATTATTGGCTGAAGTACATACCATGTCTTCTTCACGGCGAGTCTGCCTGCTGATGCCGAAACAGGTGCTAAAAGCGACACTTAAGCTTCGCAAAAACCGCTGGCTTATCTTCAGGTCGCACATTTCGTCCCGTGCCAAAGCGCAATTCACGTACCTGCTGAGTGAGAGAAGCTTCCGGGGTCGACTCTTAACTGATCACGAGGGCAAGCTCTTGGATCTACAGGTATGCGTCCTTGGTCAACATTTTTGAGTAGTGCTGACAGTGCGGCATAGGTGGAACCTGATATTACAAAAGACAGTATTGGTCGTGGTGCAAGGACACTTTCTGGTGGTGAGAAATCGTTCTCCCAGGTTTGCCTTCTGCTAGCATTGTGGGAAGCTATGGGATCTCCGATTCGCTGCTTGGATGAATTGTAGGGTTTCAAACGTCTTCACCATCTCGCGTGGCTAACCTGAACTTATAGTGACGTGTATATGGATCATATCAATAGGAAGATGGCCATTGATATGCTTGTATGTTGAATATACCAGTACATTGGACATTGCTGATGATACAATAGATGCTCGCTGCGAGACGGTCAATCGGGCGGCAGTTCATACTTATCACACCTGGATCAAGAGCTGAGATTAGTCTGGCGCATGATGTCCGAGTAAAGGAGTAAGTACATTCAAATTATAGTATGAACAGTAATTTACAATAGTTTCCAGATTAGCAGAGCCCGAGCGGGGACAAACAAGATTGCCTTTTCAGCAGCAGTCTTAGGTGAACTGCGGGGTTTTTTTTTTATTTCTCTATGCCTACTCTGTCCTTGTTGATTTGTTAGTCTTTGAGGAAGTACTCTTTTTCATCTTCTTTCGATTTTTATTTTTAATCGCATGTCGGCCTATCATCCTATAAATGCAGTAGTGTTATCCTATAGTCTCACCCCCTTTCGTATTTCTGACCGTCGGATAATTGTCCCCTCTAAACCATACTACGATGCGGGCCCTGATATTAATAAAATTACAGTCATATCGAAACTCCACATTCAGTGCAAGCAAAAACAATTTGGCATGGTAAAGGATACTAATACCTCTACCAAAATTTCAGGGCAATTGTAAAATTTGATTGGTCCATGGGATTTGGCGTACTACTAGATAAGCACCAAGCAATTTGCATATATACATTTACATACATTTACATACTGTAACTAGCTACCTAGGTGGTGACGTACTACCCTAGTACTGCCTATGTAAGGTGGTCAAGTATCTCTCCGTAGGTAGTAAGGTACCTAGTAAGGTACCTTAGGTGTCGACCTAAGGGGTGCCTAGTAGTACGTACTTGCCACGGTAGGTACCTACCGCATGACTACCTAGGTATGCTACGGGATCTACCACCGTGTATCAATATGTACGGATGTATTATTCACCATTGACCTACCCACCACATTGAAGTTTTCCATCCTTTCCCACTTCGCACTTTTATGATAAGCTATTTGCCGTCTCTCTGTGCAACCAACCTTTATCAAACAAAATACCCTGACATTCCCAAGATCTGAAATCCAATTACCGCTCACACCCGCCCTGCTAGCTCGAATAATTCAAGCCTCTTGAGTTTCGTTCCTGACTTCCACCTAAACGGCCCACACACACACAGGCACTTTGCATTGATTCATTTCGCGAAGTTTCCAGTCGACAAGTCATTCACCTAACAGAGACCCTCGACATACGTCTTTCCTTCTTTGTTTCCTCCTTCCGAACTCTTCTATATTTTGTCTTCGAGCAGCTTTGTGCGTTAGCGTTGGGAAATCATCAACCCTATCGCCTCTGTGTTGTTCTTCGAAGGTGCCAACATTTCTCAAAACACTGTGCTTCCAGCAAACCTCAAGTACTAATACCAAGATCAATTTCTCCTGTGCTTGCTTCGTCTGATCTGGCGGCAGAGCCCAGCATATCCCTCTGGGGTTTTCTATTACTAACCTACCAATAACTGTGTCATCCTAACTCTTCTCTCTCGAAAACCAATCACCATGGCCGATGCTTTAGCCTCGCAGTTGAATAGCGCGACTTTGGGGTATGTTGTCGCTCTATACGGCCCGATCTGCATCGTCACACTAACTACAAACTCCTATAGGGATGCAAGCTCAGATGCGAAGTGGAAAGACCAATTAAATGTCCCTGCAAAAGATGCAAGACCACAAACCGAGGTTTGTGTTCATTAAGATCAGCAACGAGGGTCATCATCTGACTCAAAATAGGATGTGACTGCTACAAAAGGCTTGGAATTTGAAGATTTCTACATCAAGCGTGAACTTATGATGGGTATATTCGAGGCTGGTTTCGAAAAACCATCTCCTATCCAGGAGGAAACGATACCAGTCGCCCTCACTGGCAGAGATATCCTGGCGCGAGCCAAAAATGGCACAGGGAAAACCGCAGCTTTCGTCATTCCCACCTTGGAGCGCATAAATCCCAAAAGCACAAAAACACAGGCACTGATTCTTGTTCCAACGAGAGAGCTAGCACTCCAAACGTCACATGTTTGCAAGACTTTAGGAAAACATCTTGGCATTAATGTTATGGTCACAACCGGAGGGACTGGCTTGATGGATGACATTATCAGATTGAATGACGCAGTTCACATCCTCGTTGGAACTCCAGGAAGAGTCCTGGATCTGGCTAGCAAAGGAGTAGCCGATCTTTCCGAGTGTCCCACGTTCGTCATGGATGAGGCCGACAAGCTACTGTCACCCGAATTTACACCGGTTATTGAACAACTACTATCATTCCATCCCAAGGACCGCCAAGTCATGCTTTTCAGTGCCACATTTCCGTTAATTGTAAAGGCATTTAAGGTATGTTTTAATGGACCTCTATTGCTCTCGACAAACACGTTGATAGGCCCTAGGACAAACACATGCGCAATCCTTATGAGATAAATCTCATGGACGAGCTCACCCTCCGCGGAATCACGCAATACTATGCCTTCGTGGAGGAGAAACAGAAAGTTCACTGTCTGAACACACTTTTTTCCAAGCTACAAATTAATCAGTCGATAATATTCTGCAACTCCACCAACCGTGTTGAATTACTTGCAAAGAAGATCACGGAGTTAGGATATTCATGCTTTTATTCCCATGCGAGAATGCTACAGCAACATCGAAACAGGGTTTTCCACGATTTCCGGAACGGTGTTTGCCGGAACCTAGTCTGCTCGGATTTGCTTACCCGGGGTATTGACATTCAAGCTGTCAATGTGGTCATCAACTTCGATTTCCCCAAGAACGCCGAAACTTACCTCCATCGAATTGGCCGGTCCGGCCGCTTTGGGCATCTCGGTCTTGCAATCAACCTTATAAATTGGGAGGACCGCTTCAACTTGTATAAAATTGAGCAGGAGCTTGGAACTGAAATCCAGCCAATTCCACAAAACATCGACAAGAAGCTCTACGTTTATGACTCTCCAGACACCATTCCGCGTCCTATCTCGAACCCATCACAACCTCACGCCGCCGCCGCCGCGCCCAACCCAAACCCAAACACTGGAGAGCGTCGTCACAACCATCATACAAATAGTAGTGGACAATACCAATATGGTAGGGGCCGTGGCTCCTACCGTGGAGGCCGAGGACAGGGTCAGCGACGCAGCATACAAAACGAGACCAAGTTTAGTGGTCCTCCAGGGCAGTCGGGCGGCAAATCCTACCCAACGCAAGTGTCATAAACAACAACTCCAGAAATAAAAGCGCATCTCTCTCTGTTTTTCTTCCTTTTTACCTCTTTCCTCTTTTTATCTACCTCATTATTTGCCCTCCCTTCTATCTCGCCTGGCTTGAAAATGGCAGGTTACATTGACTCTTCTACTTGCCGTTTTAAGCACGATTCACATCTGCCTCTGCTGTTAATGTTAGGCTTTCTTGCTTGGCCTCACATCAACTATGACCATATGATAACGTTGAGAGATCTGATCTGTATTATACTATGCGCTGTCTCCGCCATCTCGTCACCTGCACCGCGTCTCCTCGCCTCACCTAGTTTCCGTCCTTTGTCATCATGCCCCGTCATATTTTCCCCGGGTACACCCCTTTTAGCCTTAGCGTATCTAATGGTGTGCTTCAGGTTGCATGGGAATTGTACTTGCGTTCTTGCTTTGTTAAATGTACATATGTTCTCTGCTGCGGCATGAACGATCCCAGGTGAAGGATCGCGGCGTTTGCAAGTTTTCACTGTTTGAAATGTTCTTTTATCGGCGTTTTATGGGTGGCTTTCCATCTAACAGGCATATAGTCACCGGTCATTTTCTTACCTCGCCCGCAGGGATTTTCGTCATCGCGGGTACAATACGCAACTTACAAACCATTGCTGGAATCTTTATACTTAGCCAGAAAGCTAATAACTTACTGGGCTGCGCGTTTTTGTTTCATGGTTCGTGCTTGATGGTCTACTTTCACGAGGTCTCTTGCAGCTGTTCGGCTTTTCAAATTCCGGACATTCTAGTCCAGTTTTGAGGAACTCATATCCGGTGATACCTGGCCAAGCTACTGTGATAAATGTTAGCACCGGCATTGGAATTGGCATTGTTCATTGATTGGCAACCCTAAACTGCAGTCCCAAAACGACATCTACCTAGGCCTGATCGCGACTTCTCTTGTGTATCTCAGAAACAACATGAGATCTTTGCAAACCTCGTGGATATTTCAAAGCTCAGTGGTCAAGGCGGACAAAGATGGAATCAAGGACGAAGGAAGGGGACTGTTTGGTACGCGGAATAGGACCCTGTTCAAGGAAATAGGAATGCCAATGTTGAAGAAAAGAAAAAGAACAAAAAAAGGACGAAAAGAGAAGAAAAGAGAAGGAAAAAAAACTCCAGGGACAGAGTGCCGGTTAACGCTGCGTTCTCAGTCAATTATCAGATGCTAAAATATTCGGACTAGCAGTTTCTGTATGTAGTGTCTATCTAGCGGAATGCCAACATCTATCCCTAGGAAGCCAACGCGACGACATTCACCATGGTTCCCTATTCCTTTTCAGTTTGGGAAGCTCCAACTATCAGCCCCAGAGGATAACATGCTATATACATACTGTAACTTTGAACTTTAGTAACACCGAGTGCCCCATACTCCACTAGGGCATGTCGGCTGTGTTTTATAGGAGTTTGAACCCCGCCTCCTTGGCGCTGAACTTCCTAGTCGGATACCCAATCAACAACTTTCCACGCCAGTCCTCAGCAATTCCCCTCTCAATGGCAATCTCAGAAAACGACCAAAGACCAAAGGTTCTACTCTCGCCCTTTTGCATTCGCATATCTATCGGATAACTAACGGCGACTCAGCCCAGCAGTCTGCGGTCTATCATCGCCGGCTCTACTGCCGGTGCAGTTGAGATTGGTAATGCACCCTCTTGGTTGTTCATATATGGTCTGTTAACGAAACACAATAGCGATCACCTATCCGGCCGAATGTATGGCGCAGACAAAATCCAACCATAAGTACTAGTAATTAACAAATGCCTTACAGTTGCCAAAACCCGTTCCCAGCTTAATCGCAGGTTACCGGACGGAAAGAAACTCCCATGGCCACCATTCGGAGCGCAATGGTATGCTGGGTGCACAACCTTGATTATCGGAAACTCCCTTAAAGCAGGAATTCGTGAGTCTTGTCTTCTTTAAAAAGGCTTCTTCACTGTGTTATGGCTTATACCAAGTTTTCCATCATGGTATAGGATTTGTTGCTTTCGATAGGTTCAAATCACTTCTACAGGATGAGAATGGCAAGATATCCGGGCCTAAAACAGTAGTTGCAGGCTTTGGAGCAGGTTTCACGGAGTCCTTACTGGCAGTCACGCCATTCGAGAGCATTAAAACACAACTGTTCGTGAAGTCTATTCTCGGGAGGATGTTCATTTCGGGTTTTTTGAATGGGACTAATCCCTTGTTTGCTTTTCAATTGCTACAGGATTGATGATCGGAAATCTCGAAACCCTCGCATGCATGGATTTTTGCACGGCAGTAGGGTTATCTTTAATGAACGGGGTGTTCGAGGCTTTTTTCAAGGCTTTGTTCCTACCACAGCGCGACAGGCTGCGAACTCGGCAACGCGGTTTTCAAGCTATACAATGTTGAAACAAGTGGCTCAGGGCTATGTTGCCCCTGGTGAGAGATTAGGAACTGCAAGTACTTTCGCTCTTGGCGGCATAGCAGGCCTTATTACAGTGTATGTTCATACTAAGTCTTTTTCTTACTTCCGATGACCATTGGCTTCTGATAAGAACATACTAATTATTCTACATATAGCTATGTTACGCAACCTCTTGATACTGTTAAAACAAGGTTTGTGTCAGACATCTTGAACCTGCCTATGTCCCCCTTTTTTGAAGGACACGCATTGACATGATAACAGAATGCAATCATTAGAAGCTAGTAAAAACTACAAAAATAGCTTCGTCTGTGCGGCACGCATTTTAAAGGATGAGGGGGTCTTGACTTTATGGTCCGGAGCTGTCCCACGACTGGCAAGATTGATCATGAGTGGAGGCATTGTATTCACCATGTTTGTGCACAAGACTCTTGTAACTTGTTTATGCAATAAGCTAACCCATTTATACAAACAGGTATGAAAAAACTATGGATGCATTAGACTCCTTTGATCCAGAGCGGAGATATATTTGATATTTGGGGTGTAGGTACATTTGATCTAGTGAGAAATATTATAATACTTGTGCAAAAGTACACAACATGAAAGACTTTATATTATACATTGTCCGCGTCATATTTATGAGTGGATATGTGGCTATTGTTGTCAATATACACCCCTTAGCGTTGTTGAGCACGCAGCCATTCTTTGTTCTTGGCTGATTCTTCGGCAGCCATTGCTGCTATCTCATGATCAACGAGCCATGTCCGCACACTATCCATTATATTTTGTAGACTCTTGCCACCATCAAGGACATCATCCAGGTTGTGTACTGTAAGCCCACTGCGATGATCAGTGCAGCGACTTTGGCCGTAATTATAAGTTCGGATTTTGTCGCCACGACCCATTCGCGAAACACCGCCCATCACTCCTCTTCTCAGCTCAACCATTTCCTGCTCCCGAGCTTCCTGTCTTGCTTCGGCCAGTTTAGCTCGCAGGATTTGCCATGCCTTCTTCCGATTGGCGTGTTGAGACCGCGAATCCTGCATCGAAACAACAGTGCCTGTCGGGATATGGGTTAAACGAATAGCTGATTCTGTCTTGTTTACATGTTGACCACCTGCCCCACCAGCTCGCATTTTCTCGGTGCGAACTTCTTGGGGATCGACATAATAGTCACTGTTGGGGTCCTCGTAATTGAGTGAACTATCCAGACCGCTTTCAGCGTCTGGAAAGCTAGGGAGAACCATTACACTGACTGCACTGGTATGGGTGCGGCCCTTGGCCTCTGTAGCCGGGACCCTCTGCACCCTGTGTACACCTGACTCGGTTCTCAGAATGTCATAAGCTCCGTCAGCCTCAACTTCCAGAATTGCTTCGCTCAGACGATCCTCAGCAGGACCATCTACAACTTCTTGTTTTAGAAGAGTATATCGAAACCCACGATGTGAGCAAAATGTGACATACATTTTCAATAGCTCGAAAGCGAAAAGACCCGCCTCATCTCCACCTGCGCCAGGGCGTATTTCGAGCAAACAGGGAAGATCCGCAAAAGGATGGCGGGGAACAAGAGCCTTTGTCAGATTGTCCGTAATAACAGGCAGCGTAGCCTTGCTGGTTTCCAACTCCTCCAAAGCGAGAGTCCTCAACTCATTTTCTGTATCCGGGTCATGAAGCAAAGACATCAGCTCCAATATCGACTGTACACTGTCAGAAAGACTTAATTCGCATAAGTGCCCGTTTATACCTACTTTGTTTGCATGCTCCCATTCCTTCAATGTGCTTGCAATCGGGGCAAGCTCGCCAACTCGCTTAGCAGCTTTCGCATCAAATGCATTGGCCAGATGGGCAGAAAGTTTAGAATGTTCGGCACCCAAAGAACGAGCGCGAGCCAATAAACCCGGCGAGAGGCCAACATCTGTACCGCGTTGCGTCAGTCACCGGTGTATTGATATTGAAGCTGCGAAATGCGATGATGTGGAGGGATGCTGACCTGTCTTCAAACTCCGCCGCTGTAGAAGCAAAGGTTGACTCAACCCAACCCTAGCAAACGGCACGAAAAATCGAGAACATACCCACGGAGCTTTGAACATGTTCTACCATAAGGAATTGGATTGAACCATCCCAATTCAACCGTCGCATCGGGTACAATTAGGAATCACTGCATGTTTCGGTAGGCAATTGTTAATGCTTTCCCCCGTCAATCTCACCGCCCGATCCAATTAGGCTAGCTTTAGGTTATATACTATGCTGATAGTTTGCCGGGCAAACTAATGTGGACTCTTAGTAGCCTCTATTTTTATTATTCTTATCTGCTCTACTTTCAATATTCACGCATACGCATTACTACAGTGGCTTAAGATTACTTCAGAGTAGAGTTTACTATTCTTATAGTCTAAGGAGTAATAGGTTTAAAAATACAATAATTTATCTTGGAAATTAAAAGCTATATTTTACAGCAGCTTTCGAAGTATAAATTGTAAAAATATTAATTATATAGATATATTAGCTAGTATATATATGGTAACCAAAAATAACCAGTACTTATACCTAGGTACCATTCTAATAAAAGTTAGATACTAAATAATAATGGTCCTACCTGACTAACAGTAACTGCCGGCTGCCCTCTTTCTTATCTTAAATCCTTTATTTTTTAATATAATTTAACTTATTGGTTAGTCTAATAAAGTAGCATATGCTGTCTTTTAATCTTATTATAGTTAGAAATTAAACCTCTAACTACAGTAAGCTTAATATCTTAAATATTAGAACTATATTATAGATTTGCAGATTTTTTTAGAGTTATCAAAATAATTTAGAATTTAATTTAACAAAATTTTTAAGAAATCTATATAAATCTATTCTATAAAAATATAAAAATATATAATATAATCAGGTTCTATTGAATACAATAAAATATTAGTATCAAGTACTGAAATCAGGTGCTGAACCTCTCTATTACAGAATACCTGCTGCGCTGCTGGGACAATCAATCCTAGGTAGGTATTAACAACTTGGACATTGGTACTCTGTACTCAACCATTGTATTACACCGCATCACTGTACCTAGGTAGTCACATACAGATTCCAGGTATTGTGTAATTAAATTACCTAAGTGGTACCTACCAGGTACCTTAGTACACTGGGTGCCTAGGGTACCTACCTTACCCACCTAGGTAAGTAAAGTGGGAGGGTACCTACGGGTGCTCTGTAGGCCTAGAACACTCCGTACGGAGTACTCCGTACAGTGCCATGGTTCTCCATCGATCGCTGTGTAATGTTACTGTATGTAATATATCTGTAAAGGCCAGACTGGAAGATGGCCGGGAATCTGGACACGCCTCTTTCCCCCTTGATGTACGGAGTACAACCATAGTGTTATCTATTGTTGACATCGATAACATGTAACTTACTATTGGACCTCATCAAGGTCCCTAACATTCCCTGACGCTCTTTATCGGTCGACATACTTGCTTTGACTATTACTGCCTACTATGATATTATTTCCATAATCACAACCTTCATCGCCATAGTTCAGTTCCTAGAAAATGCTCATCACTCTGGAGTCCCTTGCTGTCTTTCTGGCCTTCCTTTCGGCTGGCCATGGCTTGCAGTCCTCACAAATACCTCCCGACACACCGCTATCGTCTTTGATCACATCTGCAAAAACCCATCTTGCTAGCGGTTCTCCCCGTGAGGCTTTGCTATATTTTGATGCGGCTGTGTCCAGAGATCCGATGAATTACCTTACGCTTTTCCAAAGGGGTGCAGCACATTTGTCCCTGAATCGGAACTCGCAGGCTTTGGAGGACTTCAACAGTGTTCTACGTCTAAAGCCAGACTTTGAGAGCGCTCTCCTACAACGGGCTCGTCTGAGGGCTAGTTCTGCTGATTGGGCAGGTGCATTGGATGATCTTAATAACGCCGGTAAGCAGTCCTCTCCGGAGTATCGAGAGCTCCAGGAATCACGCGATGCTGCGTCTGTCGCGCTAGATGCAGAAAAACGCGGAACATGGGATGTCTGTATAAGTCATGCAAACCTGGCCCTCTCCAAGGCAACCATGTCTCTCAGTCTGCGGCGTGCTCGAGCACATTGCCACTTCGAGAAAGGCGATGTAGAAGAAGGGATCAGTGATCTTACTCATGTTTTGCAATTATCCCCGGGCACCTTGGAACCCTATCTTCAAACATCATCGATGCTTTTCTATGCCTTAGGGGACAATGACCGCGGTATCTCACAGGTCCGCAAATGTCTGCATTCTGATCCTGATTCCAAGTCATGCAATGGTTTATATAGGAGAGAAAAACGGGTTGTTAAACAGTTACAAAAACTGAAGGATGCTATGGATTCGCGAAAATACAACAACGCCATTAACATACTGGTCGGAGTGGGTGACGAAAGTGGTCTCCTTGATAATGTGCGCAGAGACGTCGAAGAAGCAAGAGAAGCTGGTCACATTCATCCTACATCCCCCAACAATCTTTATGCTTCCCTTGTTGAGCGGACCTGTGAAGCTATGCACGAGGTTTGTGGACACCTTTCCCACCGTACGGCTCTGATCTAAAATATTCGCTAATTCGCTCGAAACACGTAGGCCCGAATGCCAAAGCGGGCGGCGTCCTATTGCTCCCAGGCTTTGGAACTGGTTCCCTTTTCCTTACCGGGGCTCCTCTTCAAGGGTCAGATTGCTATTGATGAGGACCGGTTTGACGATGCCATCAAAGTGCTAAATCAGGCCAAAGAACATCACCCTAGTTCTAAGGAAGCCCAGACACTTTTACAGAAGGCCCATGTCCTGCAGAAACGCTCCAGACAGAAAGATTATTACAAAGTCTTGGATGTCAGTCGTGATGCTGATGAGAGGACAATCAAGCGCGCTTATCGCCAGTTGACAAAAATGCATCATCCAGACAAGGCTGTATCTCAAGGCGTCGCTAAGGAGGAATCTGAAAAGAAAATGGCTGCTATCAATGAAGCCTATGAGGTTCTATCGGACCCTGAACTTCGAGTCCGCTATGACGACGGCGATGACCCCAATGACCCGGAATCACAGAGGAGTAGACCTTTTCAAGGAAGCCCATTCGGGTCCGGAGGTGGTCAGCAATTCTTCTTCCAGCAGGGCGGTCCACAATTCAAATTCTCTGGACAAGCATTCAATTTCCCCGGCGGCTTCCCTTTCCGTTAAATCCGATGACTCGATCTCTACTAAATGGAGCCTATTGGAGTTCCTTCCTCTCCTTTTTTCTTTCCCTCCCTTTTCGGACAGACCATGAGGAAACATGTACCAGAGACAGGCCTCCGTTTACCGTCACATCTAATGTCGGCCTCGGCACCATTTGTTGATACCATTTTGAAATTTCATTATCAGATTTATTGAAATCAAAATAGAAGTGGATAGATAAACACTGTGAATTTTTTTCTTTTTTTGGGTTAGGTCGAGTCTTCTGATCATACCCATTACCCAACGTAGGAACAAGGTGAACAGGGCTATTGCTTTCTTGGGTAGTCCGTTAAAGGGACGTAGCTAACCTGGAACACTTTTTTTTTGTGCACAGACCCATCCTCTTTCTTATCAACTACCCAGATATATTGCCCACCACCACGCCCTGCAGCAGTCTGGTTGCCTTCTGCGTTTACTGGAATGAACATCCGCCCTGGGGCGCGGAGCTGGTCAATCAGTATGGGGTGGAGCTGCTCCGCAGCTGCTCCCACATGGATGGCATCATATGGCGCGCCTTCATTCCAGCCCAGGCGGCCATCAGCTGT
The DNA here is from genome assembly GCA_003184645.1 of Aspergillus ellipticus CBS 707.79. Lineage (NCBI taxonomy): Eukaryota > Fungi > Ascomycota > Eurotiomycetes > Eurotiales > Aspergillaceae > Aspergillus > Aspergillus ellipticus. Next base: position 51,442 of record KZ825857.1, on the reverse strand, counting down.
GATGAATTTCACCCTCCCGGAAGCAAGATATTCGCGCCCTTGCTCCGACTTGCGCATGTTGTTGTGGGCCAACTCCACCAGATCTGGGATATGGTCTATGCCTATAACTTGACAACCAGTTTGAGTGGTGGTTGGACTGCTGACGAGGTTGGCGAGGACATGAGTCAAGTAGCCCGAACCAGATCCAATGTCCAACACGCGTGAGCTGGGTTGGAGGAAATCTATGAGATATTCACACGCGTGGCCGTGCATATGGGGGGCAGAGATGGTCGCTCCATGGCCAATGGGTTGCGGTGAATCTGAGTAAGCCCTCGAGGGCGCGTAATGGGCTCGGTCAACCTTGACTACCTATCAGATATTTGCTTGCAAATGTGCCTTTATTGCTATTATGGGTAAGAAAAGGTGGGGTGGGGGACTCTCGGTGGGGGATACATTAGATCAAACTATCTGCGAATCCAGTGGTTTTTGTGCTTTGTTTTGGGGGGGGGCAGTTGGCAGTTGCTTACGCCCAACATCGCCTTCTTCACCCTTTCATTCTTTATCAATCCAGTCTTGGATAGATTTTCAATAAGCTCGCTATTAGTGGAGCCAGAACAGTACCACGCCATTGATATAGGCTTCCAGATGACTTTTCTTGGTGATAGGGGAACACCTGGATGACTTTTCAACATGTAGTGATGTTCCGACTTTCTCAATATTAAGTGAATGCGGCGGACGATTTGTATTTAGCCTCGGAGTAGTATGCTTGGAATTTCAGTGCAAGATGTTTGTACAATTTGAGAGAAAATTGAAGCAACAATACTATTATAGTTGAATGTTAATAATGCATCCTTTTATCATGTGGGTGAAATTCTGATGTCATACTGGTATAATTATTACTCTGTACCTCGGGCTTTATATATGCTTTTTACAATTTTGGTACCCGTCTTTGACTGTCTAATACTGAAAACTGACTCTTGGAAAACTTCCTGTTTTATTGATAGACCCTAAAACTCTACTATTATACTAAAATCAGAAGTTGTTGCAATTTGTCGCCAAATGCCGATTTCATACTTGTGATAAATCAGTGAAGGTCTTCATGGAAGTTAATATTATCCAAGTAAGATTATTAAGTCTGGGGTAAAGGCAATTTAGAAGAGGGGGAGGGGCGCGGGGTAATATCGAGCTAAAGTCACATGTTATGTGACAATAACTTGATATACCTATGTTATACGTTACGTGCTTGTCAGGTTTACACTAGGTAGTCACCAAACTAAAGACTGGTACTGTGATACATGTTGAAAAGATTGTATATGGATCGCTCCACCAACTTTACTGTTGACCTCCTGTTTTTTAACTGCTTCTTTATCTGAAGCTATTCAGAGACATATATTCTTATTATACTGGCAGAATTTAAAATAATTAAGCTATAAATATAATAATTAATCGAGAAGGGTGGAACAGTCCTATATGATCTTTTCGGGGTCTATTACAGTAAATTTATGGACCAATCAGAGACCAGGAATGGCGGGACTTCCGCAGACCTATCCTAGACTTGCTCCGCACTTACACATCTCACAGGTTAAGTACACATAAAGAGCAGGGAGTCTGGAAAAATGGCTAGCTTTCCAGTATAGTCCTGTATTTGATAATTAGCCAAAAACTATACTCTGCTTGACGTAGACATCCCCTGCCAGTCCAAATACTGAACCGGGCTCACGGCTAATATATATTATATATATCAATGCTCCATTAGGATATACAGTCACAACTACCTGTTACACCTAACACAGTCCTATACATATTGTAGGCAACACCTGCAACCTTCCACCCCCTACTCAGTTCTGTATGCAGTTTCATCAATATCAATTAAGTTGTCAATATCATTGAACTCTTGCATATCTCGCGTCCCCAAGTGGCCTACCCATTGCTAGACCCTGCTTACACATATACATATATATATATATACACAATAAACCCACTTCCATCTGACCAATCAATATATACACATACTACCAATAGTAACTCAACTAACATGTATAAAACTACCACATATATAAATTATACATCCAATGGACTATACAGACATATTATATTCCCTACTTATCCTCAACCACCAAAGCCTCTATAAATCTCACAGTTAGATTACCCAAATCAAGTTTATTATTCTTATTTAGCGCACACTTTATTAAAGATAATACTTTCTCCTGGCCTACCCGGTCTAATATAGTAGTTACAGAATAAAGCTGTCTTAGCCTATAAAGGTCATAGTTAATATATAATCTATAGTCAACCTAACCACTATAAATAGGTAAAAGTAGTAGATATAAGCAGTGTTCAATCGCTTTTTAGAGACTAAAGTAGATCATAATTCTACAGTTCTATGCACCATATGGCTAGATTACTAACAGGGGTTTCACCTATCTAGGAAAGAAGGGTTAGAGCAATAGTAAAGGGAGGGGTCAGGATAAGAACAAATGCCTTACTCTGTACTGTACTTCGGTAATACCGTACTTACTGTAGGTAATATAATCAGACACCGGCTCAGCAGGGACACCGAGTCAGTGTATCTTCACCTAAAAACCTTTATAAATCAATTAATATTTATAAATTTAAAGTTATTTAATACTATACAGATAAATTTATTTTAAAAATTAAATTTTTAATTAATATTTTAAATAATTATAATTTTTCTGATTATAATATTTATAATATACTTATTTATATATATATAATATGATAGAACGGGCTGGTCTACAGTAGTCAGAGTCGCTGGCTTGACGTATTGATGAGATGGTTGATAGAGTCGTGAGGTTATTAATAAAGGGTCCTGATCTATCTGCTTAGTATATAGTAGTAAGGCTTACTGATCTACTACTAATTTTCTAAGAATTAGTCTACTCTGTAGATATAGACTATCTTTATCTGTTTTACTATAAATTAATAGTATTTTATAATTAATTTTTTATCTAGTTAATAGGTAATCTATCTTAATAAGTAGATTTTATTATATTCTGATTCCTCTTTTTTAATTATTTAAAAAAGATACTACTTTCTAAAAATAATCCTAAATCTTAAGAAATTATTTAAAATTAATTCTAAATAATCTCTTATTATTATTTCTACTATTAAAAAAATATAATTATTTTAGAATTATATCTACTAATTTAAAGAAGCTAATAATTTAAAATAAAGAATTATTTATTTATAAGAAAACTAATCTTCTGATAAATTATTAATAAAATTTTTTTAATTATTTTCTAAATTATTTTCAGAATAAGATAAAAATAAATTTAAATTTAATAATATTTTTATTTTATTCTATATTTTAATCTTTAAAAATATTAAGAATAGATTACTAATCTAGAATATCTATTCTAGGATACCTCTAAAAAGTATATTATAGAAAAATAAAAGATAATTACTATAATTATATATATAAACTAATCCTATAAATAGAGATAATATTAATATATTAATAAACAAATCCTAGAAAAAAACAGAATCTTAAAATTTTATAATCTAAATTTATTAAATAAATTTTTAATTTTATTAAGAATATTATTATATTATAATCTGATACTATAATATAATTAAAATATACTTACTAATAATATAACTAAAATTTATAGAAATTTTATATTTATTTTAATATATTAAAGTAATATCTTTTCTATTAAAAAAATAAATATTATTTTATTTTATTAAATTACTTTCTAACCTTAATTAATATATTTATAAATATATTCTTTATTTTTTTAAATAATAGAATAATATAGTTATACTAGCTATATATTATTATAAACTCTGGAATAATTAAAAATAAAAATAAAATAATATTTTTTCTAAAAAATTATTTTTTAAATAACTAAATAAAGATTAATTTTTTTTATTATATAAAAAAGTATTATTAAATCAGTTCTGAAATCTTATCAGAAAAAAGAAAAACTTATTATAATATTTTATATATAATAGTATTAATTATTTTATAAATTAATATTTCTGGGAAAACTGAAAAATTTAATTAGTAAAAATATTTTAATACTCTATTAATTAAAAGAAAATTAAAAAATTAAATTTTTTTTTATAATTTTAACTTTTTTATTTAAAAAAAGATTATATATTATTTTTATATTTCTATTTATATTTAAAACAGTCTTAAAAACTTTATAGATCTTAATAATTATATTAAACCAAATATTATTAGTTACTAATTTATTAAAATATATTATTTTTAATATATGTATGTTATAGTCTCTAGAATTAAAACTATTAATTAAATTTCTACTTTTATTTATAAAATATAAAAAATTTCTATTATTACTACAGATTTATAAAATATTATTTATATTTTTAAATATTATTATATAAAGATTAACAGAAATCTTTAATTTTAGAATAATTTTATTTTACTATTAATAATTATTTTCTAAGATTTATATATTAATTTATTATTATAGAATTATTAATAATAATTTAATATATTTTTAATTTTATTTTTTTAGCTGCCTAGTTTACTGAAATAATTTATAATTATATTAAAATATATACTATTATAAACCTTTCTGAAAATATTTAATTATTAAAAAAAAATAATAATAATTTTTTAATTTTAATATAATTTTTATAGAGTTATATCTGTTCTAGAATATATTTTTCATTAATTATTTATAATAACTTTCTCTATATAGGCCAGCAGATTATACTATTAATTTTAAAATTAATAAATTATTTTTATATAGTCTAATTTATTTTTTATTAAAAATAAAATTAAAAATTTTATAAAAATATATTAATAATAATTTTTATTTAAAATATATTTAGCTGTTTAAGAGTCCTGCAGATATCTTTATTTTATTTATATTTAAAAAAAATAGTAATTTATGTTTTTATATAGATTATCAGAAATTTAATAAAATTTTTATTAAAAATTATTATTTTTTATTTTTTATTTTAAAAATATTAAACTAAATATCTGGAGTTAAATACTTCTTTAAAATTAATATTAAAAATATATATTACTATATCTGTATTAAAAAAGAAAATAAATAGAATATTATTTTTTATATTTAATATAATTTTTTTAAATATATTATGATATTATTTAGACTGATTAATAGTTTTACTATATTCTAGAATTATATATATATAATATTATAAAAAATGTTTAATAATTTTTATATTATATATTTTAATAATATTCTTATCTTCCTATCAGATTAAGATTCTTATATCTAATATATTTATTAAGTACTAAAAAGATTATAAGTAGTTTAATTTTATACTAAGTTTTTTAAATATTTTTTTTATTAATTTTAAATTAAGTTTTTTAATTATATTATTAATTCTAATAGTATATCTATAAATTTTTAATAAATAAATAATATTATTTTATAATCTCTACTAAAAAGTTATTATAATATCTAAATTTTTCTTAGTTTTCAGAACTTCCATTAAAGATTTATTTAAGATTATTTTTATATAATTTTATTTCTTATTTTTTTACTTTATAGAATAATTAATAAATAAAAATCAGATATACTCCAGTTAAAGTTTAATAAAAGAATTATATTTTATTAATTTATTTTAATTCTATAAAATCCTACTGTTTTAAAACTAATATTTTAAAAGAAGATATAAGTAGGATTCTATCCTAATTTAATATAAAAAATATATTTTATTTAATTATTTTTTAATTTTATAAGTTTTCCAGTACTGAGCTAAACTATAGTACTCTAGATTAAAAACTTTTTATTATTATTTATTTTTTTAAATAATAATACTAGTATTTTAAAAAAATCTTTATATATAATTAAAATCTTTTCTAATTATTTAAATTTATAATTATTTATATATTAGATTAAATTTAATAAAAAATAAGCTAGATAGTTTATATTTCTTATTCTATTTAATTTTATTATTAAATATTAGATAAAAAAGTCTAATTTTATAAATAAAATTTTAAGAAAATTGATAAAGATTTAAATTAAACTAGTTTTAAAAAAAATTTTAATTCTAATTTAAAAAATTTTTATAAAATCTTAGTTTAAATTTTAAAATATATAGGATTATTCTAGATTTAATATTTATATAGTATTAAGTTTAAAAAATCTTAATAGTTAAGCCGGTATTGTGATAGAACGGGCTGGTCTACAGCGGTCGGACTCGCTGGCGTGACGTATTGATAAGCAGATTAATGGAGTCGTGAGGTCATCGATAGAGAGTCCCCGACAGAGGGTCCCAAGCGCTCCGCTCAGTATATAGTAGCGAGTCTCACCGATCTATCTCTGATCCTCCAAGGATCAGTCTATTCTGTGGATATAGGCTACCTTTGTCTGTTCTATTATGAATTGATAGTGTTTCGTGGTTGATTCCTTACCTAGTCAACAGGCGACCTACCCTGACAAGTAGATCCTATCACAGGTATAGAAACAGCTGACTGGACTATCTAAAAAAATTTATTTAAAAAAATATTTATTCTCCAGTTTATAGTAATATAAATATATATTATAAAAATTCTATATTTAAAAAATAACAATTTTATAATTTTAAAAAATAATTTTATAACTATAGAATAAAAATCCTAAAATATAAAAATAAAAAATAAATATTAAATAAAAAGTATTAAAAAATAAGTATTAAAGTATTATTTTTTCTGATTATTTATACTTTAAAAATTATTTATATACTTTTTCTTCTAAATTATTAAGATAAAAGTTTATTAAATTATATTATAATAATCTGCTAGTAGGATACTTTAGAAAGATTTATATAGAAACACTACTATAAAAAAATTCTAATAAAATAGATTATAATAAAATATTACTAATTATATTAAAATCTTTTAATATATTAAGAAACTACTATTTTAAAATATTAATTATATAAAACTTTTAAATTACTATTAATTCTATCTTATTTTTTTAAAACATTTTAATAAGTTGTATTATAGAACTACTACTAGTTTTATAATATAGAAAAAAAATTAATAATATACTAATTATTATAAATATTTTTTAAAATATTTTTTTTATTATTCTATTAATAATTAATATTTTAGATTTAGTAAAATTATTCTATTAAAAAATTAAGCTTAAATTATAGATTTCTAATAAAACTTATTTTAATTAAAATTTAATTTTTACTAATAAATTCTAGTCTAGTTTAATATATAATAATTATATTATTTTAAAATTATTAATTATATTCTACTCTTAAACTAATAATTTAATAAAATAAATAAATCAGACTCTAGAATACTATCTAAAATATTATTTTTAAAAATTTAATATAAACTAATCTGTAATCTTATTTTTATTTAATTTATTTATAATAATATATATAATATAATTATAAAATAAAGTTCTAATACTATTATTTATAATTATTTATTAGATTTCTATATCAGAATTAAGATTAATATTTTTTAAAAAAAAAGATTCTAGCAGTATAAAACAGACTAACTAGATTTTAAAAAATTTAAAAATAATTATAAAAAAAACTAGTAAGTGTAATAGAATAGCCTAGCTATTGTGGTAACAGTCCTCGGGATAATGTATTATGGTGGTAATAGAAGTTGTAAGGTTATTGATAGCGGTTCTACATCCTCTCGATATCTAAAAGGTGCTGATTTCTCTGCAGGAGACTACTGATCCTTTAAGAATTAGTCTATTTTATAGATATAGGCTATCTTTATTATTATTAAATAAATCTATTATATTTAGTAATTAATTCTTTATCTGGTTGACAGGCTTTTTATTCTAATAAATAGATTTTATTATATTCTGATTCTTCTTATTTTAACTATCTAAGAAAGATACTATTCTTTGAAGATAGTACAGAAAGAAAGATATCTAGTAATTATATTAATCTAGAATTATTATTAAATAATATTTCTACTGCTAAAAAAATCTAATAATTAGAAAATTATATTTATTAATTAAAATAAGCTACTAATCTGTAGAGGAGAATAGCTTATCTCTAGAAAAATAGTTCTCCGGATAAAATCTTTTTTAAGTTTTATTAATTCTCTTCCGAATTAGAAAAAAATAAGAAAAAAATTAAGTTTAAAAATATCTTCTATTTTATCTTAAATTTTAATTTTTAAAAATATTAAAAATAAATTATTAATTTAGAATATATATTTCAGAGAGCTTCTAAAAAATATTTATTAGAGGAATATAAGATTTTTACTACTATTAGTTATATAGATTCTATATACAGGTAGAGATAGTATTATTTTATTAATAATAAAAGCCTGAAAGTAAGCTAATTCTTTAAGAAATTATAGTTTTAATTTAAAGATTAGATTCTTACTCTGATCCGGAATACTGCTATCTTTTAATCAGATATTATAATTTAATTTAAATAAGCTTACCAGCGATACAGTTAAGATCCGAGAAAGTTTTATACTTATTTTAATATTTTAAAATAATACTTCTCTTATCAGACAGAAAAAGAAAAAATTTTATTATATTTTACTAAACTACTATCTAATCTTAATTATTATATTTAAAAGTATATTCTTTATTTACTAGAAGAATAGAATAAAATAGTAGCTATTACTATTTATTACTATAAATTATAAAGTAATAGATAGAAATATAAATAAAATAATAATTAATTTAACAGTTATAAACTATATAAGTACTTCTAAAATTATTCTAACAGATTAATTAAAAAAAATATATTAAATTATAAGAGGAATCCTACTAGAATAAATAATAATTAATTATAATACTTTATATATAATAGTATTCAGTATTTTATAAATTAATATCTTACTAAAAATAAAAAGATTTAATTTATTAAAATTTATTAATATTTATCAGATTCTAAGAAAAAAATAAAAAAATTAGAATAAATTTTATAATTTTAATTTTTTTATCTATAATAAAAACTATATATTATTTTTATATTTCTATTTATATTTAAAATAGTTTTAAAATTTTTATAGATTTAGATAATTATACTGAAATAAATATTATTAGTTATTAATTTATTAAAATTTATAATTTTTAATATATTCTAATTACTGTACCCAGAATTAAAGTTATTAACTAAATTACTACTTCTATCTACAGTATATAAAAAATCTTTATTACTATTATTAATTTACAGGGAAATACCTGTATTTTTAAACAGTATTATATAGAGATTAACTAAGATCCTTACTTAAAAGATAGTCTAATCCTGTTATTAATAATTATATTTTAAGATTTTTATATTAATTTATCAGTATAGAATTAATAATAGTAGTTTAATATATTATCTATTTCTCTTCTTTTTACTATCTAATTTAATAAAGTAATCTAGAACTTAATAAGAATATATATTATTATCAAGCTTTTTAAAGATATTTAACTACTAGAGAAAAAATTTTCTAATTTATTTTTAAATCTAAAAATAATTTTAATTAAATTTTAAAAATTCTGAAATATATTTTCTATAAATTCTTTTTAATAATTTTTTTCTTATAATCCTGCAGATTATACTATTAATATTAAATTTAATAAAATATCTTTTTATAATCTTATATATTCTTTATTAGAAGCTGAATTTAAGATTCTATAAAAATATATTAAAAAAAATTTAAAATTAGATTAAATTTAATCTTTAAAAAATCCTGCAGGGGTCTCTATCTTTTTTATATTTAAAAAAAAATAATAGTTTATATCTTTATATAGACTACAGAAGTCTTAATAAAGTTTTTATTAAGAATTATTATCTTTTATTTCTTATTTTAAAGATTTTTAATAAAGTTTCAGGTAGTAAATATTTTTTAAAAATTAATATTAAGAATACTTACTACTGAATCTATATTAAAAAAAATAATAAATAAAAAACAGTATTTTATACCTGATACAGCTACTTTAAATATATTATTATATTATTTAAACTAATTAATATCTTTATAATATTCTAAAACTATATATATATAGTATTTTATAGACTTCTTAATAATTTTTATATAATATATCTTAATAATATTCTTATTTTCTTACCAGATAAAGAATCTTATATAAAATATATTTATTAAATATTAAAAAGATTTTAAGAAGTTTAACTTTATATAAAACTATCTAAGTATTTATTTTACTAATTCTAAATTAAATTTTTAAAATATATTATTAATACTAATAAAGTATCTATAGATTTTTAACAGATAAATAATATTATTTTATAACTAATTTCTGAAAATTATTATAATATTCAGATTTTTTTAGAATTCTATAACTTCTACTATTAATTTATTTAAAATTATTTATAAATTATTTTATTTTTTATCTCTCTATTTTATAGAGCAGTTAATAATTAAAAATCTAAAAAAATCTATCTAAATCTATATAAGTAGTTTATTTTTTACTATCTAATTACTGTTTTTTAATATATATTTTTATTAATATATTTTAATTTTATAAAATCCTGATATTTAGAAACTAATATATTAAAAAAAAAAATAAATAATATTCTATCTTAATCTGATAATAAGAATATATTCTATTTAGTTATTTTCTAGTTTTATAAGTTCTCTGGTACTGAGTTAAATTATAGTACTTCAGATTAAGAATTATTTATTATTATTTATTTTTTTAAATAATAGTAACAGTATTTTAAAAATATTCTCTAGATAATTAAAATCTTATCTAACTATTTAAACTTATAATTTTTTATATATTAAACCAGGATTAATAGAAGATAAGCTTAATAATTTATAAATTTAATTTTTTATAATTTTATTATTAAATATAGAATAAAAAAATTAAATCTAATAGATAAATTCTTCAGAATATTTTCTAGATTCTAGATAAAGTCTGCTTTTTAAAAAAAATTATTAATTCTGATTTAAAAATAATTTATAAATATATTATCCCTGATAATAAAAGATTTAGTTAAAGAGAAATCCTAGTTTAAATCTTAAAATATATAAGATTACTCTAGGTTTAATACCTATATTATATTAAGTTTAAAAAATCCTAATAGTTAAGCCGGTATAGAGACAGCTGACTGGACTGTTTAAAAGAATTTATTCTAAAAAAAATTTATTTTCTAATCTATAATATTATAGTTATATACTGTAAAAACTCTATACTCAGATATATATAATTCCGAGCTCTAAGAAATAATCTTATATTTATAGAATAAAGATCTAAAGATATAATAGTAAAAAGCTACTATTCAGTAAAAATAACCAGACTAGAAATACTAGATAATTAAAATTATAAATTATTTATATTTTAAAAATTATTATTATATTCTATTTTTTAAAATATTATATTAAATACTTATTTATCTATACTATAATAATCTGTTAGCAGGATACTTCAGAAAAATATAAATAAAAATACTTTTATAAAAAAAGTTTTATTAGAATAGATTATATTATAATATAGCTGAATATATCTAAATTTATTTAATATATTAAAATAATACTGCTCTAAAGTATTAATTATATAATAGTTTTAAATTATTATTAATTTTATTCTATTTATTTACTGAATTAGTAATAAACTTTATTATAGAACTATCTCCAGTTATTTAATATAAAAAAACTGTTAATATTATTCTTATTATTATTAATTAATTTTTAAAATATTATTTTTTTTTATTATTTTATTTATAATAACTGTTCTAGATCTTACTGAACTATTCTATAAACAGATTAAACTGATCTTTAAATCTCTAATAGATATTATATTTAATTAAAAATTAATTTTTATAAATAAATTTTAGTTAAATTTAGTTTATAATATTTATATAATTTTAAAGCTTTTAATAGTATTCTACTCTTAAACTGATAGCTAAACAGAATAAATAAATTAAATTCTTAAATATTATCTTTAGTACTATTCCAGCTAATTTAATATTAACTAGCTAGTAATATTATTAATTATTTAATTTATTTATAATAATATAAATAATATAACTATAAGCTTATTATTTTATAATATCTTATATAATTATTTATCAGACTTTTATCTTAAAATTAAAAATAATTTTTAACAGTAAAAGATTCCAGCTGTATAGAATAGGATTAAGAAGCTTAAAAAAATAAAAGAATAATTATAAAAAATATAATAAATAGTTATAAAAAAATAAAAAAAATACTATAATAAATATAAAAGATTATTCTTCTTTAAAAAAAAAGATTTAGTAAAACTATTAATCCAGAATTTACAGCTTAAAAAGTTAAGAAAATTAGCTCTAAAATTTATAGAATTCTTTCAGATTCTTAAATATATTAGATTCTAGATATATTACTTATATCTATCTAAGAAATATAGATAAATTTATAATATATTCTATATTTTTTTATTAGAACTGTAGAATACTGGAAGAGATTATAAAGAACTGCTCCTGATACCGGAGCTAGATAATAAAAATAAATAGAAAGTTAAGGAAGTTAAAGACTACTAATATTATAACAGCTAAAACTACTATCTGATTAAATAGAAAAAATAGCCAAGCGAATATAATTAATGGATCCCTAGTAAAAACATGGTAAATATATAAGAAAGCATCAGAGACTACCAGAGGATATATCAGAAGCTATAACAGCTGAAGAAAATCCAGCGAAACACTACTGGATAGCCTATAGAAGCAACAGATTGCGCCTATATATATTAATGATTACAATCCACTGCTATTCAGCACCAATTCAGCCACGAATCAGATGCAAGCCACCTTTACAGCTCCCCCAAAGCTACTAGAAACCCTTCAAATATCTAAATAAGAATATCATCCAGCTGATCGCCGCTGAATTGCAGGCCAACCGCGGCCGAAATACTAATCTTAAATAACTGCTTCGCTGAAGTCTATAAAATAAAACCGGTATTACCAGATATAAGGTATAGTTTCTTAATATCTACTCCTATAATCTTGCAACACCGGGCCAGATATACTTTATAATTTACAGTATAATACTAGTAAAATATCAGTATAATAATCTCTAACTAGATTTTTCTTATATACTGACTTCTATACTACTGAAAGACTATAGTATCAGTAATAAGTAGATACTGTTTAAATAAAGATCTTAATAAGGTATACTATATACTTATTAACAGTATAAAGAACTTTCTTATTAAAATTAGTAACTACCTTACTCTTATCCTCCGTAGAAAAGAAGTACGCACGGTACTATTCCAGAAGCTTGATCAGTTCGGAAGTATTTCCGAGTATACCAGCGGGCGTCTAAGTATATTAGCTAAAGTATATTAAAAGGATCTACGAATCTCTACCGCTTTATAACCGCCTCAGCGGCTGTAATACTGTCAATACAGGATAGATTCCTCCCTATCAAGGATACAGTTAATCTCGAATATTTCTATATCTTCAGGATTAAAATACTTTACAGAAGTACGAAGATAATATATATATTATAGCCAGCGCGGTTTAATTACTGTTTTATATACAGATCCCGGTACTCATATCTTCTTAGCTGTATTTACACGGCGGTAATAACGCTGACCTAATCCTCTGCCCGGTATAAGAAATAAGAATAATAAATCTCGTACAACTTACTGACAATTCAGAAATATAATAAATATAATTAAGTACTTAATTACTAAGAAAAGATAAGAAATAATAAGAATAGTAAATAACTAATATAATAAAAATAAATAATAAATAAAATAATAATAAAAAGAAAAAAAAATAATATCTATATAGTAGAGAAGGGGATAAAAAAAAGAAAAAGAAGAAAAATATATAAAAGATTCTCTATTTATTTCTTTTTTCTAAAGCTCTACTAGTATAAATATATTTAAATACTGGTAAATCTATATAGAAACAGTATATAACTCTATCTATACTGTATATCCTGCAGGTTCCCCGTCTTTTATTATCAGATCCCCGCTATTCCGAATCAGGAATATATAAGATTATCTCTAATACTCGAGCCAGATAGCTTGTTCCAGTAAAGAAGGGCGCTATTTATAATAGAATAGTCTAGCTATTATAGTAATAGTCCTCAGAATAATATATTATAGTAATAATAGAAGTTATAAGATTATTAATAGCAGTTCTACACTCTCTTAATATCTAAAAGGTGCTGATTTCTCTGCAGGAGACTACTGATCCCTTAAGAATCAGTCTATTTCGTGGATATAGGCTACCTTTGTCATCATTAGACGAATCTATTGCATTTAGTGGTTGATTCCTTACCTGGTCGACAGGCTTTCTACCCTGACAAGTAGATCCTATCACAGTAAGAAATTATAGAAAGATAATAATAATATTATAATAAATACCAGAAACCATCTTTTTTAAAAAAAAATTTAGTAAAATTATTAATCCAGAATCTATAATTTAAAGAATCAAAAAACCTAGTTCTAAAATTTATAAAATTCTTCCAGATTTTTAAATATATCAGAATCTAGATATATTAACTATATTTATCTAAAAAATATAGATAAATTTATAATATTTTTTATATTTTGTGTCTAGAACTATAAAATATAGATAAAAACAATAAAAAATATTACTAATATCTAATCTTAATAATAAAAATAAATAAAAAATAGAAAAAATTAAAAATTATTAATACTATAATAATTAGAACTACTATTTAATTAAATTAAAAACTATCTAAATAAATATAATTAGTAAATTCTAAATAACAATATAGTAAATATATAAATTATATTAAAAATTATTAAAATAAATACTAGAAACTATAAAAATTAATAAAATTATAAAAAACGATTACCAGATAGCTGCTAATACTAGTCTTATATTTAATAAATAAATTAAAATATATAATAATTATAAATCTTTATTATTATAGATTAAATTTATTAAAAACTATATTAATTTATTCTATTATAAAATAATAGAGAATATTTTTATATATTTAACCAGTATTACTTTAATTAATATTTAAATATAAATAAAAACTACAATTCTTTTAAATATTAGAGATATAAATAGAAAGATTTTTAATAAAATTAATAATCTGAAAATCTATAATAAAATTATTAAAATTACTTATATTTTTTAAAACAGAATTTTTAATAATATTAAAATACTATTTACTAATTATATTAATAATAAGTTTTAAATAATATTTTAATATTAATATTTAATTAATATATCTATTATTTTTCAGATATTTTTAAGACTATACCTATAAATATATACTAATTTAATATTATTAAAAATTATAACTAAATTATAAATCTTTTTTAAAATAATATATTTTATATTATTATTTTATTTTTTATTATCTAAAATATTTATCTGCTAATTAAATACTGATATTAAATTATAGATATTATCTAATATTCTTATTACAGTCTAGCCAGTGTTATTATTATAATTATATTGTAAAAAAAATATATATATATATAAAAATATAGATCTTCTTATTCTCAGAATATAAATAATATAATATAAAAATATAAATATTAAAATAGTATCTAATATTAAATATAATATCTTTAGTAGGATTATAATTTTTATTAATTATATATAAATAATATATATAAAATATATATTTAGTTTTAACAGGCAGCATATACTAAATATAATAAAATATTTTAAATAAAATATAATTAAAAAAGCTAATAAAAATATAATATTAAAAAAGATAATATTATAATTATAGAATATTAAAAAAAATAAAAGAAAATAAAAAAAATAATATAATATAATGAATAGAAAAAATTATAGAAAAAAAAGTAATATATAAAAAAAACTCTCTTATTTATTTTAATATATAATTATATAATATAAATTTTTTATTTTATATAAATTAAATTGTGATAGAATAGCCTAGCTATCATGGTAACAGCCCTCGGGATGACGTATTGTGGTGGTAATAGAAGTCGTGAGGTCATCGATAGCGGTTCTACACCCTCTCGACACCTAAAAGGTGCCGATTCCTTTGCAGGAGACTACTGATCCCTCAAGGATCAGTCTATTTCGTGGATATAGGCTACCTTTGTCATTATTAGACGAATCCATTCCGTTTAGTGGTTGATTCCTTACCTAGTCGACAGGCTTTCTACCCTGACAAGTAGATCCTATCACATAAATAATATCTTTTATACAGATTATAATATATTTCATACTAGTATTTTATTTAACTTATAGAACTATAATTTTAAAATATTCTGTTATCTATTAACTACTATTATTCTTATTTTATCTAGTAATTATAAAGCTATTTCTATATAGACTAACCTAGGTAGTTCAGCTCAGCAGGAAGATATTATTTATAATAAAATAGACTAGTTTATAGCAGTCAGAGTTACTAGTATAATATATTAATAAGATAATTAATAAAATTATAAGATTATTAATAAAGGGTTCTGATCTATCCGCTCAGTATATAATAGTAAGTCTTACTGATCTACTACTAATTCTCTAAGAATCAGTCTACTCTGTAGATATAGGCTATCTTTATCTGTTCTACTGTAAATTGATAGTATTTTATAGTTGATTCCTTATCTAGTTAACAGGCGATCTACCCTGATAAGTAGATCCTATTATATATAATTAAAATAAAATTTATATAATTTTATTAATTTACTGTTAAATCTTTATTTAATTTTTTTATATTTATTTATTATATAAAATTAATAGATTTTCTATTTTATTAAAATAATTTTTATATAATAATTTCTATTTTTTTATAATTTTTTTAAATATTTAAATAATAATTAAAAATAATTTAAAATTATTATAAAGTTTAAAAATCGATTTTTTTAATTTAATTTATATAGATTTATCAGAATATTTTTAATATGAAATAAAATATTTAAATACAAAATAAAATATTTAAATATAAAAAAAAATTTTTATTTAAATTTAAAATTTTATAATAATTTTTTCTATATTTAATAAAAAAAATCTATCATTGTAAATTATTATTTAATATATTATTTTAATAAAATATTTAATAATATATATAATAATATTAATATAAAAAATCAGATCTATTAATTATAAAATTAGTTTAATAAAATTAAAATAAATTGAATCAAAAAATTAAAAAAAATATAAAAAATATAAAAATATAGATTAAAAAATAATTTTTTATTTTATAAAAATCTTTAATTTTTTTACTATAGATAATTTTTATAATTAAAATTATTTTTATTTAAAAATTTAAATTATTTTTATTTTTATTTAAAAAAATAATTTAATAAAATATTATATATATTTGATTATAAACAGAAAATCTTAATTATATATATTTAAAATTTATTTAATAAAAATAGATTTTTTAATATTGATTAATTATTTAAAATTAGTTTTAATATTATTATAAGAGTTTATTCTATTAAAATAATTTTTTGAAATATTATAAAATGTATTGAATATTTCAATATAAACTAATTTAATTATAAATTAATTTTTTTTTAAAAATATTAATTATAAGTTCTAATCTCTTTTTTTTAGTAATAAATTTATAATAATTTAGAGAGTTTATATAATTTTAAATTAATATATTATTAAAGGGGTAGAAATTTGGTAAGGCCGCGCCGACTCGGTGTCCCCGCCGAGCCTGTGTCCGATTACGTTAACGTATTCGGTAAGCGAGCGGGCCACGCAAGCGAGCGGGCCACCTCACGCGTTTTTGGCCGCGGTCGGAAACCTCGCTCAACCCAACCACCAACCATACCTCTAAAATCGTGTTAAAATTTAAGAGATTTAATTAAACAGAAGGATAGGATTCTACTAGTAATTACTATTTTAAAAAATAAGAAAATTTATAATATTTATAAAACAGTATATCTTTATAATATTCTATATATAACTCTCTAATAATAATTAAATAGCTATATTTTTTAAACAGAAATATATAAATAATGTTACGGGACGGACGCAAGCACGTGACGATGCTTTCCCGCTAGACTAAAAGGTCAACACAAGTTAACTGAGCAACAGTTAACTAGCCGCCACGCCTTATCTAGGAGAGTCTCTCTTATAGACTACAAGCGCAGGGAACCAAGCATCTCTTTATAAGGGTTCCCAACCCCTAACAAATAATTATAAAATAATTTAAAATAAAGAATATTTACTAGTTTAATAGATCTTATTACTAGATTAATATAAAGTATCTTCTCAGTTATCTTATATATAAGAAATAGCTAATATTTTTCTTTTTTAATATAGTACTATACTTATTTAATTTATTAAAGAGAAATAAATATATAATTTTATTTAATATTATAATAAATTAAAAATATACTTTTCTTAAAAATATAATTATTAATATACTTAATATAAAGACTCTAAAATTATTAGAGAGTAGTTTAATTATATATAAATTATTATAATATAGAATAAGATTATATCTAAAAATATTTATAACTTTAATAAAACTAGTTTTACTATAGATTTAATAGCTATTATTAAAATAGTTACTAGAATTAATTTCTATAAAAAATATTTCTTATACAGTTAAATAATTAAAAATAAATTATTTTTATTAAATATATTAATACTTCTAGATAAGCTTTTCTACTATATATTATTTTTAAAAAAAGATTTATATAAAAAACTAGTATTAAGATACTTTACTATATAACTGAAGAATTAAGCTTAATTCTAATAATTAAATCAGTAATAAAATAAGTTTTTATTAGTTTAAAAAATTTTTTATTTTTATAATTACTAGTTATACTACTAGAAAATATTATTTTCTAGTTCTTAATAATTATAAAAGTTATTTAATATTTTAATTTAATTAGATATATAATAAAAATAATATTATTTTTATCTATATATTTATTTATTTTTTATATTTATTACAGTCTTTAGATATTAGCTGTTTTTTATTATTAAAATATATATATAAATACTTAGTAGAAATTAAGATATATCTTAAATTTAACTATATTAATAAACTTAATTTTTTTAAAAAAAGTTTTCAGATATATATAGAAATTTATATTATTAGTAATATTTATAATAATTTTTCTATTACTTGACTAGTTTTATATAATCTAAAAAATATATTTAATTAGTTTAATATTTAACTGAATATATTTATATTACTAGACAGTCAGTTAATTAATTCAGTATTTAAAATATTTTATAATTTTTATCAGCTAGAGAAGTAAATATTTATAATTAAAAAATTATTAAAAATATATATACAGAGTTCTTCTTCTCTTATAAAGACTGCGCTAGATTAACTTATTAAAAAATATAAAATAATAATAAATAGTACTATTATTTTAGTATAAAAAAACTATAATTTATAAGCTGTATATAAGAAATAGTTTTAGAAATATAAAAAATTTACTAGACAGCTTGCTACTGCAGAGAGTCTTTTAATCTAGGAGAGCCAGGAGTAATTTCAGCAGAAGAATCAGGTCTTTAAAGCTTAAAATACTGTGTCTAGGGATCTAGGGCTTCCTGCAGTTAGATCTCACGTATACACGCTACTGCAGTATTCTAATTATTATATTCAGGGATATACTAGAATTAGATATCCTAATCTATATAGTAATTAGTTTTATATAGAAAAACAATTGTTTTATTAGTAAAAATATGCTTAAATCTTATCTAGTCGTAGAAATCGGATGGAGGTGGCCCGCTCGCTTGCATGGCCCGCTCGCTTACCGAATACGTTGGTACATACCTATTACCTTAGCTAGGTAGGTACCCCGGAAATGGCACCTTCCCCTTCTTGGGCATCACATGGCATCAGAGGTGACGTGCTTTTTCTTTTACACCCACACACATACAGATTAATAGAAATAATGGAAATGCACTAATAAGAGCTCATTATATTTATTCCTATCTCCAGAGTGTCTCCACTTGCCTTACAGAATCAAGATCTATCAGTACCTAAATGTGGAGTGAAGATACACAGTACCAGTAAGCACTGGTATATTGATACGAGGTTAGAGGCTTAGAGCCCTGATTGGCTGACCGGAACATGGTTGTTCCGGACCCGCTACTAAGCGAGCCTCTATATGACGCACATAGAAAAGGGCCTGCAAGCAGGCACGGAGATAGAAGAATTTAAGCACTCAGTATATCTTTATATGGACCCAGACGAGTATCATTGCTAGGCTTAACTAGCCGCCTGCATACATTAAATAGGCCTTGTACAAGCACTGCGGCCGGAAACCCCGAACCCCCTGAGTGAGGTGGCTGATCCCCACTTCATATATAGTTACAGGACTGACAACCGGCTTAGTCATAAATGACTTGCCACACTTTCACCTTGTACAGCACCGGATTGCATTATGTTCCTGAAACAGTGCGGCGATTGTCCAGGCCAAAAATAATAGCTTCCATGCCTCAAGTCCAATATGAGTGAAACACAAGATGCAGATCCAGACACACGGGCGGAGGTGGATCTTATGATATTAGATTATCTTTTATGCACTGCCATTGAACTGGCCCTATATCATGGCAAAGCAAAGAGTGAAGGGCAACATCTAAATGATTACAACCTCAGCTGGCAGTTCAACACTATCAATTGTATGTGAACTCCATGTTGCAGCAGAGGCCTACAAACAGGGATAATGACACTTAATTTAAAGCAATCAGGGCTGTCCTCTTGCTTCCTAGGCCTCTTCCAAGGGACCTACAGATTAAGATCCAGGTACTAGAATTCGCACAGATATTCTACGGAAGCTTTGTGTTTCCAGAACAAGACAAAATGTCAGGGATCAAAGTGTCGCTGGATGAAGAGTACAGGAATGAGGAGAGTGAAGGCACCAGAGTAGAGAACCAAAAACATTTACCTCTTTCGCAACAGCATACCGGAGAGGATACAACGTTGAATAGCAATACCTGTCCATATTTTGACATGTTGCTCAAACTTGCCGCACTTTGCAACGCCACGGATAAAATGTTACCCGAGGATATTGTCGCACATTTCATCTTACTTACCGCGTGGGACGAGTATCCCTTGGAGATTAGGTCGCTTAATAGGTATAAAGACTTAATATCTCGTGCCCTTGACCGGCTGAATGAAACTCCCTATGCGAGTGCCATACAGGCAAGCAGCAATTACCTGAATAACTTTCAGCTACCTGTCAATTCCCTGCTCGACACACCTACAGATACCCTGTTGATGGAATCACCTCGAAACACATTGGAGGGGTTGGTGTCCCGTTTTCTTGCTTACCTGATGAAGACGTTAGACCCTCCAGTGCTTATCCAAATTGAGCGTGGCCAACTTGTGGGATTGAGCCGCGAAGAAACGAAACGGCTCAAAGATAGGGCGGGGGTTTGATACTAAAAGGTTGAGAAGGAATATACATGCCCCGATCTAAGAAATCCAGGCTACAGAGTGAATATAGTCGTAGTGGAACTTAATGCTCCAGTATTGTGAACCGATGGGTTTATATTCTCATACAAAAAACTGTTAGTCTACACATCGAGAAATCCAGAAAAGGATGTCGGATAGATAGGTGGAGAGCAAAGAGGTATTCGCCGTCCTACATAAGAGTTGGTATAAAAAATTAGCCCAGTAGCATGCGGCGAGGATCCTCAATGTATTCCTTGACCTAAAACGAAATAAAGTTAGCACCCTAGACTGCACAGTCGGGGATAAATAATAACCTTGACGAGGAAAGTAACAGCCTCACGACCATCCAGTAGTCGATGGTCATAAGTGAGGGCAAGGTACATCATCTGCTCAAAGGATCAGTATCAAGTAAGATGGCCATTTTCAGTGGAAAGATCACGTACAGGGCGAATCTCAACTTTGCCGTTCACGGCCACTGGCTTATCCTTGATTGCATGAAGCCCAAGAACAGCTCGAAGAAGTTAGGTAACATGTCAAAATGATTTGCGAAGTTCCCACATACCTGTCTGGGGAAGGTTGATGATGGGGGTTCCCATCAAAGACCCAAAGACCCCGCCCTAAAAGAAGTGTTACTAAGTAGACTTATTTCGAGAAGGCGGGGATGTACTCACGTTGCTAATAGTGAAAGAGCCTCCAGCCATGTCTTCGATTGTCAACTTATTATCACGTGCCTTGTAGAAGAAAGTTAGCATTGAACAGGTTTGCTTTCGTCGTTGACCTACCTTCTTGCCAAGGTCCGCAATGGCTTTTTCAATGCCGACCAGGTCCATTCCCTCCGCATTGCGGACTACCGGAGTAACGAGTCCCTTCTCGGTAGCAACAGCTACACTTATATCCACATAGTCGCGGTAGACAATGGTATCTCCGCCATTGGGACCCTCGATAGATGCATTGACTGCCGGGACGTCTCTCATAGCCAGAACGCAAGCGCGGGAAAATGCGCTCATAAACCCAAGCTTCACGCCAGTCTTTTTCAACACGTCATCCTTGTATAGCTTCCGGAATTCCATTAGGGAGGACATGTCAACCTCGTTAAAGGTAGTGAGTGACGCTGCTGTGTTCTGAGACTGCTTCAAGCGCTCAGCGATCCTCAACCTCATCCTGTTCATTTTTACCTATGTATAAATCAAAGACAATTTGCAGTATTAGCAGGAGATTGGGATTGTATATTTCTAGTACATACCCTTCGTTCCTCGCGGCCTCCAAGGTTGGGTTTAGCATCTTCAGAAGCCTGTTCCTTAGGCGCAGTCGATTCTGCCTTCTTTGGAGATTCAGGCGCCGGGGTAGTGGCCTTCTCAGAAGAAGACGGAGTTTTCGGTGCCTTTTGATGTTCCGGCTCCGAGGCTGTAGGCTTATCAGCAGCGGCTGGCGCTGAAGGCTTTTCAGTTGGCTCTTCTTTCTTGACTTCAGGGCCACCTCCAAGCTCCAACCTGACAAGATCCTGGCCCACGGTGACCGTGTCTTCTTCGCTCACAAGAAGCTCTTTAATTGTTCCTGACTCAGGGGCGTTGACAGATACATCGATCTAGGCAGAGTGAGCGTGTATTCGTAGAGAATCTAACATCAGGAAGATGTGTGAAGGCTTGCCACTGGAGTTTCAATTGTCTTCACATACCTTGTCTGTTTCGATGGTCGCAATTTCCTCATCACGCTCAACGTAATCGCCAACCTCTTGCAACCACGTCAGTTAACTATAGCAGCTATCTACAGGGAACTCACGTTTCGAAAACTGTTTAAGCGTTCCTTCAGTGATTGATTCTGCCATCTGCGGAACCTTGACTACAGTGTCCGCTTTTGAACCAGACCACATTCTTGATTAGATTGATGGCTCGTAGAATGAAGGAGGAAAGTGATACCATATGTTCTGATTTGGGAGACCCTAAAGGAAGAAGTGTTGAAGCGAGGCATGTTTGGACTACAAAAGTAATCAGCGGTCTGTTGCTTTGATATACTGAGGGTTATTTCACACTGACCCGAGAACCGCAACTTGCTGGAGTCCCGAGTTTGGCTTAACGTAGCTCTTCACACTTTTGCGGAGGACAGCCGAAGTAAAGTTCCTGGAGCGGCCATTGAAGAAACTGCGAGAAGCACTGGCGCTTCGAGAAAGAGTTCGCAAATGTTGCTCGGAGAGACGGTGGAACGGTAATCGGGAAGCCATGGTGACTTTGTTATGACGGAGGCAGACAGAAAAGTGGTAAAGAAAAGGAATAGTATATATGAATGGATATAGAGGTTTGTCCACAGGAAAAGACTTTAAAGAGGGTGTGGATGGTGTTATGTGTTGGCTATCTTAAATCCCATGGATATTTCCTGTCGGAGAGGTAGAGTGATGAGACTTACGTCGGCGTCCGGGAGGGAGCTGAAGCCCGGGCCGAGAGAACCGGAATTTCCCTCAGCAGCTCCATGCATTCCCTGCATCCGGCAAATCAACGGAGTATTATTATTACGCTTGTTCGGGTGCCAGAAGAGACCAGATTGGCACTTTCTAGCTCCGCCGAGAACAAACGGCTAAACATTCCAATGAGCTGGAACTTATGCAAAGCCAGAGACTGCGCTCAGAATAAATACTACTGTACTCTAAGTCGGCCAATTCCGTACCCTCCCCCCAAAACAACCATCGTTCTGAAAAAATTGTTTTAAATAAACATGCCTCTTAACGCAGCCGCGTAAGTTAGTGACTCGAGGGGCGACAAGAAGATATGCTGACCGTTCTTGTACAGCTCACTTTATCGCCGGTCTCTGAAACTCGCACTTGACTGGGCTGTTCATCGCCATATCTGGAGGGGACAGGCAGTGTATATCCGATCCCTTTTTGAGGCGAACAGGGGCGTTCGTGACCCGCGTCAGCGAAAGGTATCAAGTCCCCTGCCCAGATATGTTTTCAACGAGCTAAATGGCAGAACAATCAGGTGCTACTTCAAGAAACAGAAAAATTACTACAATCTTGGAAGCACCCCGATCCTTACCGCGCACCGACCGCTCCAGGTGGTAAGTGATAATACCTTTAACTGAAGTGTATCATGATATTCTGACAGTTCCAAAGGCAGCAAATACGAGAGGAACATCCCTGCTCCCAGATTGCCTCGTGAGTGGACATAATCCCACCGAACAATGGCATGTCTTAACTAAGAACTTTAACCAGTTGCTTCGCAGTCCGCGCCGGCTCATTGAGTCTCGCCCAAGCACTTTCCCAGGATAACCTATTTTCAAGTCCAATGTAGAACGGCCGGGGTCTCGCGCGAGGTTGCACCATAGAGGTCGCAGTTACACTTGAATTTTATCTTTACATCGACGAAAGGGTCTATTTGACGTTATTGAAGCTTTACATGGAATTCATTTTTGGACCCATGAAAATGCTATCGGTATCATTGCATGTCCGTAGACATAATGTACAACCATAAACTTCAAAACACTATAAAAACGCAGAGCCATAAACGTTCCGACCAGAACCCCGTTATCACATCAATAAGAGAACCAAACCGCGCCGAATCAGAGAACCCGAATTAAAAGAAATTGTTCACAGCTCTTGGCTTCCCGAGCCCTTTCCGCTCTTGGGGGTCTTCTTGGGCAGAAGGTCTGTCGATGACATTAGTAATGGTATAGACAATCATAGCATAATACTCACTTTGGTGGATGTTAGGGAGAACACCGCCCTGGGCAATGGTAACATGTCCCAGGAGCTTGTTCAACTCCTCGTCATTGCGGATAGCGAGCTGAAGGTGGCGTGGGATGATACGGGTCTTCTTGTTGTCGCGAGCAGCATTTCCAGCCAACTCAAGGATTTCGGCAGCGAGATACTCGAGAACAGCGGCGAGGTAGACAGGGGCGCCTTCGAATAGGTTATTAAATTTATCAGACGCCGAAGATATTATTGGCTTACCGGCACCGACACGCTGAGCGTAGTTGCCCTTGCGGAGAAGACGGTGAACACGTCCAACAGGGAAAGCAAGACCCGCCTTTGATGAACGGCTATGGAATTGATTAGCGTGTATATAATATGAGATGAAGGTTTGCCATACGACTGCGCGTTCTTGCTGCCACTAGCCTTGCCTCCGGATTTGCCTCCAGTCATTTTGGTTGATGTTGTCAGAAAGACGGTGTCAATTGGTAAGTCGATAGTTAATCCAGTGGGGTTGACGGAATCGCAATAGTGATGGTTAAGACGCGGTGTTGAAGGGTGGTCGGCCAACGCGAGGGAGCGGAGGACATATATAACAACGCGATTGGGGTGACGTTAGACAACCCGGGAGCCTTTCAGATCACCCTCTCGCTTAGCGGGGCTAGCCAATCATAGAGAAGATCATACTCCGACGCACCCATAGCTTGGCAAAGTTGTGTTTGGTATGATTCCGCATGTAATTGTTCTAAATACAGTTAGATTGGTAATAAATCGTCCTTGTTTCAATACTAATATCTTGGCGTGATCTTAGTCAACTTTCCGCGGCAAAGGGCGCGTTTTTCGCGATCTAATCATACAGATCATACATATCCGTGACCGTATCGAAATTCTGCTTCTTTCGCGGACATCAGGATCAACTGGACATTTGCGAGCTAGTATAAGTAGCGCGCCTCCCTCGTCGCCGCGTCTCCCTCATTCCTATTCTCCTCCTCATTCTATCATCTGTCTACGCCCACGCTGCAATCGAGCCACCTGTATTCGCCTCAAATTTATCTATTCTTCACATTTAATTTCAATTTCCAAAATGCCTCCCAAAGCCGCTGAGAAGAAGCCCAGCACCGGTGGTAAGGCCCCGGCTGGCGGTAAGGCCCCCGCCGAGAAGAAGGAAGCTGGCAAGAAGACCGCCGCCGCCTCTTCTGGTGATAAGAAGAAGCGTGGAAAGACCAGGAAGGAGACTTACTCTTCCTACATCTACAAGGGTAGGTTTTGGCACATTCGCGACTTTTTTTCCCCCTCCCCTCGGGGTAAACTAATTCTGGTTGCAGTCTTGAAGCAGGTTCACCCCGATACTGGTATCTCGACTCGTGCCATGTCTATCCTGAACTCTTTTGTCAACGGTATGTTTTATATATATAAAATATGCGTACGGTCGTTGCGCTTTTTCTATTTCTTTTTTTCTAATTGCGTATGCACTATAGATATCTTTGAGCGTGTTGCCACCGAAGCCTCGAAACTTGCCGCCTACAACAAGAAGTCCACTATTTCTTCACGGGAGATCCAGACCTCGTAAGTAAACATGATCTTCGCGAGTGGGTCAAGATACTGACATGGCGTTTAGTGTGAGGCTTATCCTTCCCGGTGAACTGGCGAAGCATGCGGTGTCGGAAGGTACCAAGGCTGTGACGAAGTATTCCTCTTCTGCCAAATAAGCATTTCCATTTTTCTCTCTTTGTTTTTATGCAGGATTGTTCTTTTGCTACCTCGTCATCTGCTATGGTTTTGAGGTGGTGGGTTACAGGGTGTTTGCGGGATTTTTAATGTGTCATGGGATGGCTTGATATCTTTTTCCCCTTGGGCCAAATGTTTTTATGGTTTTCGTGACATGAATGCGGTGTAACATAACTCGGATCTGGGGTTGGCTGCGTGGGCTCACCTTCCCTGGTTGAATTCGAATATCAAATTGCTCAGTCGCATATCCATCGATGTCACTACATTGCAAGATAAGTCTTAAAAATGTCTTGATTTGTTGTCCAAACGGCAATGTAATTTCTAGTTATATATTTCCTCAGTTTGCCTTTATTCGATATCACTCCACACATCAACTTGATCAAGCGCTTCTGCTTCATGCCGATAGGCCGGGTTCATTTCATTGAGCACGTGGATTATCGGTCTTCCTTCAACAGCTCTGACGCGACTTATCCAATCAAGCCAGTCTTCTCTGTTTCGGATAAGAAAACCTATTAGCATGCTTGGATCCATGTCCTTCACGTGAATCCTTCTTAGTCTCCTCGTATGATAACTATCAACACTTTCCACCGAATATGATTCGCTACCACTGTATTCAGGGACTGCCGGGCGAGTGTTATGTGGATCCAGGTAAAACAGATAAGACCCCTGGGTACCAACAAAATAGTGAGACGCAGAAGGGCGTCCGCTATAAATGACGTCAGCTTCTGGGTATCATTTGATTTTTGACTGGTGAGAGTATACCCTGCAATACCGACAGATTGAGGAAACTTCAATGTAGCCTTTAACCCGTCCCAATATACAGGCGTGATATGGTCGATACCCAACCTCGTCCCTAAAAGGATAAGAGTGGGCTGGAAGACACCCATGTCGTTACAGGCGACACTCATAAACTGATCCTGATAGACCTCCGAGGTATCGTTTGTGACATATACCTTGAGTAGTGGGTGTTCATATTTAGAAGATAAAGCCCTGTTCTCTTCTTGAGCTTGTAATTAACTGTCCCATGTTGGACTTGTAACTTACCCTATACATTTGGCAGTCGCAGAAGGTCCGAACCACTCTCCTGGGTATTTACCACATGATTCCGCGCCATGCTTGACGAACTGATGTATTGAAAATGGAGCATCCGGAATGTCGGCAAAAAGCGATAGCAATTGTGCCTCTTCTCTAGAATTCTTTTGACGGCGCCAATCTGGAGGTGCATTAGCATGTCATCACTGGGACATAGATGAAGTATAATACCGCGGCCTAGCAACAATATAGACATCGCATTTGCCAGCAAACTTTGGCCAGATCGAATCATACAACCCCAGCCAGTATCGGAAGTAAATCCTTGCGTATCTACTAGTTGACTTCTCAAACGTACACTTAGTGTCAGCGATGCGTTCGAGTCACTACCCTCGAGCTTTGGTATTGGTGGGAAGTTTGATCGATAAGTCATCCAGATCTTCGATTCGAAGTCCAACAGAAATAACTCCGGCCAGCCGTAGTCAGGTGCCTTTCGGAGACTTGTTGGCCCTGGTGTTTCCTCATTCGAGTTTCTTCCATTTACTGGATATAACATTAGTCCTAGTGGGGACATATTGACAATGCCTGAACGTTCAGCCATGTGATCGGGCAGGGGCTTACGGGGCTTTCCTGAAGCAAGAGCATCCTGGTCGGGGGCGTACTCTATTCCCAGGCACCAGATTGATGCATTTGGTTCTTCGTCATTTTTTGGCTCCGGGTCCCAGAGATATTGTACGATTCGTTTGCTGCATCGCCCTATGTCCATACTGCCCATACCTACTATCGTCTTGGTGTCTTGGGTGTTGCTTTGTCGTCGCACGATTGTGGTAGTTTGGGGTTGGTGTGGAAATACGTCACTGTAGGATAGATACTATATATTCCCGGCCCGCTCTAGAGACCCGGGCCAAGAGGCTGGACAGTAGGAACAGGTATCAACACAAGGGTAACACCGGTCATCAGTAAAGGTTGGCAGCGAAAAAGGTAGCCGAAAAAGATGAAGTAGCCGCAGCGATGCTGTCATGAAGAGGGGTCATAATAGTCACTACCTAGGTATGCATAGTTATACATTTTAGCAGTCACGGGGTAAGCTAATTTAGGTGGAAGACTGGGCGGATTACTACTCCGTATTGTTTGGGCATTATATAAATCCTGGAGGTTTTACAACATACTACGGATTGAGGGTACAGTACTGAAGCCTGCACCCGCAATGCGATAGATTTATACCATGTGCACATACTCAATAACTGATTACCTTACCAATTGAGTCAGTATGAGCACAGCAAGCAACAAGAAGAGTAATGACAGCCCAGTACTCCGTACTCCGTACCTCAAACGGGATACCCCGCCGAATACTATTCACCGCCAACAATATTAAAATAAATTAGCCACATTGCCAAGAACCAGAGACACTTAGATTGAGCTGCGAGGCAGTACAAACCATTCTGGCTGATCGTTCCACCCACAATTGCCTAATTGTGGGCCTTTTTGAAACATATCTGCCACACAGCTTGTCGGTTCTAGCGAAAGGCTCTCCATACAAGGACAAAGCGAAAAATGACGCGCTCCGTCAAGGCCAAAGCCCGCAACAAGAAGCAGAAGGGGGCAGAAGATGACTTTCCAGGTGTGATAATCCTTGAGTGGAAATTGACAGCTCAATATTGCTAACGTCTCTAGCCTACCGTAAGGATAAACTTACTATGCAGCAAGAAGCGCGCAATACAGAGGGACGCAGTCTTTGGAGGGCAGGTGTCTCCCTTCGCCACAGAGCAGTTCAATTTGTGAGCGCCCAGGATTTACAACCAGATCAAGAAAATGAGCCCCAACCCGCAGAGTTGGATAAAGATGAGCTCTCCAAAAAGCCACAGGAGCCTTGCGCCAACAAGTCCAAAACCACCTCAACACCAGCACATCAGGCGGGGGTTGAGGATACACCCCTCTGCCTAAATCCAGCTGGAAATATTACACCAGTGTCAAACCCGGATCCTGGGACTGGTCCTTCACCGATTTGCATAGACTCTAGCGAGGATGAAATAGTTTTCCGTGGGCGAAGAACAGAGCAATATTGGAAGGCTCAGTCTACCAATCCCCTGATACCGCACTCCATCGCTGGCACCACTGGTGGCTCACGGCCCGGAGAAGGCATTGGGCGCAAAAAATTGGAACTATCTCTCGCAAATCCCGATGCCGAGTTCATATCCGTATCTGATGATGCTTCCAATCTACGACGAAGAAGAAATAGTAACACGTTCGTCCCAATAAAACACGGGAAGCAGAAACAAAAACTACAAAGGTTCACAAAAGACGAGGATGATGTTTTGGCCGATTATATAGCCAACATCGATGACGAGTACCTGATG
The DNA here is from genome assembly GCA_003184645.1 of Aspergillus ellipticus CBS 707.79. Taxonomy (NCBI): domain Eukaryota; kingdom Fungi; phylum Ascomycota; class Eurotiomycetes; order Eurotiales; family Aspergillaceae; genus Aspergillus; species Aspergillus ellipticus. Next base: position 21,447 of record KZ825857.1, on the reverse strand, counting down.
CTCGATAATTCTTCGCAATCAACAGAAGTGACCGGCCATGATCTTGAAGCCATCGAGCCAGCAGCGCCTATCACAAGACCGGGGCCGATGAATCCTCGAGTTATGAAACTTTCAGTTCTCGATAAGGTTGAGAACACCTCGCAAGCGCATGAAAAACCGACACTGCACGAAAATGAAGCAACTTGTGAAAACAGTGACCAAGGCTGTAAGCGAATAATTAGATTACTAACGCTCTTTATTATGTTGGACAGTGCTTACTTTGTCAGGCCAAGAGAACCACGAAAACGCGAAGACTCAGGATGACTGGAATACCCAACAGTTGCACTCAGATAGTGAGTTGATTGTCTCATCAGGCGCGTCTGATGCAGAAGATGATGAAGCGAACGAATTAGACGTGAGTTTCCCTCTAACAACACCATTCAATTGCAGAACATCTACGCGTAGAACGCGGCGCGCAAGCAAACCCTTCCACTGATTTTCTTTAGGATTTGGAAACATTAGAGGGAAACTTTTTTGCATCAGCTACTGCTTTTGCAGATGCATTAGAATTAGACCCTTATTATGGGTTTGATATCATGGATTATAACAGGCCAAGTCTGAGAGGCAAGGATCATCCTTTTGATGACATGCTCTCAGACAGTGATCTTGAATCAAGACTGGCAAATGCTTGGCAATCCGACAGGAACAAGAAAAAACTAAGAAAGCAAAAAAGAGAAGAACTTCGCTCACAGGGACTGCTAGGTCGAACTCGCCAGGGCCCAGTTTTGAAGACCAAATATGCCAATGGGATAGATTCAGAAGATCTTAAATCGGAGATTCGGAATTTCCTACTATCTCCAAATAACAGGTGCTTTTCAAACCCCGCCCAAAGAATACAGACTGCGCATGGTTTGCAGACTTCTGACAATGATTTGTGTAGTTTGGCTTTACCCTCGATGGCAAAACAACACCGAAAACTAGTCCACGAGCTCGCGAACGCCTTATGCTTGAATTCGCAATCTCGTGGCAAAGGATCTTCCCGATTTCCAATAATACATAAGACGTCTCGGACTCCCGTATATACGCAGAAAACCAGTTTTCAAATGGACCGGATATTGTACAAAGGACGTCTCGGACAACGCGGGTTCAAGCCGCGAGATCAAAATTCGACCAAAACCAGTAAATCTCGTCGTGGCCGCCCGGATTCCTCTGTCTCTTACATGGATGGTGATGTCGTTGGCGGTTCTGCCCCTGAAATTGGTTCTGAGAATAAGGGCAGGGCAATGCTTGAAAAAATGGGTTGGAGCATCGGCACCCCCCTTGGTGCAACCAACAATAAGGGCATCCTTTTGCCAGTTGCGCATGTTGTGAAGAACTCAAGAGCCGGGTTGGGCTAAGTTCAATGTGGGGATTTTCCAAACATAGTAAGTAGGTAATGGCTCATTTGTCTTTTAAATAGAATACATGACATACATCAAAGGTATCCCATACAGTTTCTGATATTTTGCCTGTACCATACCCGTTGAGAGATAGGTGCTGGAAGTACTTTAATGCTTAATTGGGAGGCCTGTCTTCAGAAATAATGATTTTGCAGCAAAGAATGCTTGAGTTCCTGGTTGAAAGCTCCATCGAGGTATTAAATTATTATAAGTTATTTCATTCCAGGTTTCTTTTTCTTGTGCTGGCGTATTGCTTGAGGTTTTGCATGGTCTGATTCCGTGACATGGGAGAAAAGCTGATTTCTAGAGGGAAAGCAAGCATTGCAGGTGGCACATTTGATGTCTCCAGCCTGGCTCTTCTGGAGCCGAGTTTGTTTTTTCAGGCGCTTTTGCTTGGCCTTTCCCATATTTTGAACCGTTGACGAGTTATTTAGTTCTAAATCCGCAAGATCCTGGCTTAGTCCATCCGTTGAGTCAGAAATGATTTGTGCTGAGACATCTGCGAGATGCCGTCTGCTATCGGCAGACTCTGTTGAAGCATGGAGAAATTCATCGTCTGGATTCGAGGGCGTATTTTCTTGTGATTTTATGAATGAAATCTGGTTCATATCGGTGTATGAGGAAAATTCATCACCAGCACTGCTGGCTTCTTCGTTGCCGCTTCCATCATTGGGTCCGGTGTTGTCGCCCAGGCTTGGGTCAGTTGATATAAATGCAGATACTCCATTGACCTTTATGGTATCCGGAGTAATGGATCCTGTATCTGTATGAGAGAGTGTGGCAGCCTGTGTCTCGTGCTTCAGAGATCCCCCCTCTAGGCCCAATTGTCTATTTTCGGCCTTCATTTCTTTTTGTAGTTGCTTAACAGCTTTGATGTGCTTCTTGCTGCGCTCATGTGCATTAAATTGTTCCATGCTTTTGAAGACTTTCCGACACACAACACATTCAAAATGCTCTATCTCTCCCTCGGAGCTGACCAGCTCATTTTCAAATTCTTCCGACTTGGCCCAATCTTGTATAATGTAATTCCGTAGCCTTGCTTGATTTGCTGCCCGTGATTTGGCAGCTTGAGAAGCAACAGATTGTCGGAGAAATTCCTGACGCTGAGACTCACTTTGAGCGCTGGACTTGTATCGTGGGTCGCGCTTTCTTACAAAAGCTACAAGCGATCTAACAGCATCATTGAACTCGCGAATACCTTCCTCTCTGAAACGTTTATTTTCTTTTTCCATCAACCTGCGAACTCGGCGATCTGGAGCTTCCGAATAACGGTAGACATCTTTCCACGCGAACGTCCTTTTTGTAGAAAAGCCACTCCATGTAGCATAAAATGGGCGTACAACTCTGTCGAAATCATCATTACGAGATCCGAAAGTCGGGTAATCAAGTACTTCTGCATCCTCCCCACGACAAGCTATCTCATCCATGGCAATTCGCGAAAAGATTTCACGGAGACCACCGTAGAATCCATCCGAGGAATCGGAGAACCTCATTCGAGGGCTGAACCTTGAGAAGAGCTTAAAAATGTCGTCTGCAGTCGTTGTGCGCACATGAGAGGGCACGTCGGGATTTCCCGAGCCGGCTTGATTTCCTAACATGACATCGCGATGAGCATCATACCATGAGCGCTCCTGGGGATCCGAAAGGATTTCATAGGCAGACTGAATTTCTGCGAAAAGCTTGGTGGTAGATTCGACATTCCCATAATTTCGATCTGGATGCAACTCCAAGGCTTTTTTCCTATAGGCTTTTTTGATCCTAGAAAAGGAGCAACATTATGGGATATTAGTGCTTTAGTACTCCCAGTATTAATCCAATCTTCTTCTTTCATATCTTGGACTTCTTTTTTTTTCTCCGTCCATGTTCAACACTTTTGGGCAAAGAAGAAATACAGGAGAGATTCTAGGAGAAGCGAGATAAACTTACTCCTCTGGAGATGCATCCTGCTCTACCTGTAAAAGCGCATAATAGTCGACTTTTCCATCAGACTCTTTATTGGAGCAGTCTGTGTTCTTTTCATTAGTTGTAGAGTAATACTGACCCATGGGTTTCTGATGAAAATAAAGTAGCAAAAAAAATTAAGATGATTGCTTTCACTGAGGTGCACTTTACAGTGGATGAGGTAGTACTAATGAATGATGAGAACGGCAGAACTTTCCGCTCGGGTTCAATCAGTATTTAGTCCGCTTGGCTCTGATTTGCACAAGTAGCCTGGGTAGCACAGATATAAGTGGCACTACTATCACAGCTTTCAGTCTTACCGGTATCCTATTTATCATATTTTTCTGTGCCCCATGCACCGGAATGGTTCCTTCTCTCGACTGCTTCCCCGAAGAGTTACTACGCCACATTGTCAGCTACTGCCCACCCCATTCCACTGCTGCTTTAGAACAGACGGCTCGTCGGTTCCGCGGAGTAACAAACGAGCCTTTACTATGGCGCTACTACTGTTTGAGCCACTTCAAATATTGGGCTGAGGAGCATGAATTTTCGAAGAAGATTGCAGGTCACATAGCCAATGTGAACTGGAAATCACTTTATATAACGAGGCATCTAAGATATCACACAACCTGCCACTTTTTGGATAGTATTCTTGCAACCCAGACAGGAAGAATCGAAAAGATCAAAATGATAATAGATCTTGGCTATGATGCTAAGGATGCTCTTCTACAAAATGTATCAGTCCAGCCAAGGTTGCAGGACTACTTGGCAAGAAGGTTTGTTTAGTCCACACTTGTCAATGATGCTATATGATTCTAATCATATTTTTCTAAGATATTACGCCGGGGCACTCCTAACTTGCCTCCACCGAAGTCTCGCTGTACGAGAATGGGCTAAACTCAAGAAAGGCGAGGCATTATCTTTGGACAGAGCATTGGGTGCATTTGATCTTTTTATCCCACAGAGCGGAATTGGAAGCTTAGATGAGGTACGTAAAACTACACTCTACAATGACGCGCTCTCTGACATAGTTATAGATAAGCGACAGGCTGGATGAACTTTCTTCCATGATGGCTTTAAACTACCCTGACATTGAGAAGCTTACATATCGTGATAGGGCTAAAGCTGTTGCGAATTTCTTAAGGGTAAATAATCTTACGGGCATCAAGCCAGAGAAGGAGTATTATTGCTTGGAGCATAACTTTCTAGGCATTGCTTTGAACGACCCTCAACACAATTCACTCCCCTTAGTGTCGGCTGCTATCTACTGTTATATTGCTCGGCGGGCCGGCCTCAATGCCCGGCCATGTGGATTTCCTTTCCACGTCCACGTAATAGTTATGCCGCAAAATGGCCATGATATTGATGGTAACCGACTTGAAGCTGGAAAGCAGGGATATCCAATATATATGGATCCTTTCCGATCCGACACAGAGACACCTGTCGAGGATCTTGAGTACCAGTTAAACTTACTTGGTGCATCTGCTATGGACAAAGCGAGCTTTCTAGGCGAATCCAACCCATCGGAGATCCTTCTGCGATGCAGCAAAAATATCTTGAATTCTGTGCAACACATGGCCCAGTTTTCAGATGTGCACTTTACGTCAATTGATGTAGGTAGTGCTAAATATGCTGCAATTTGGTCGTCCATGTTACTTTCCGATATTGCTCGACCGACGGAATTCAGACGTAACTTGCTGTGGCTAATGGAGCTTTTTGCTACCGAATTCCCGTCTGACATACATCTGATTGAACAATATGTTATTCCTCTTATTAACGGAATGCCAGAGTATGAGCATGTCCTGGAGAGCCTGCATGTTATGCGGGCAGTGGATGAGATACCAAAGCAGGTGAAATGGCGCTCTTCTCAGCGCACAAAGATAAAGTATCTTGTCGGTCAGGTATTTAAACATCGTCGGTACGAATACCGGGCTATCATAACGGGCTGGGACACTGAGTGCGGTGCTGGGGAACTATGGATGAGAAGGATGGGAATAGATCGCTTACAGGGTGGCAGGCATCAAAGTTTCTATCATGTACTGTAAGGTTAACTCTCAAATCTCTTTGAGTTTTCCCAAACTGACTGTTTTTAGTGTTGAGGATAAAAGTGTTCGTTATGTGGCTGAGGAAAACATTCAGCCTATAGAACCAGAATTTTCAGATTTACCGCAAGATCTTGTTATGGTAGCAGGAAAATATTTCAAAAGATGGGATATATTTACAAAAAAATTTGTTAGTAATATTCAAGATGAATATCCAGAACATTAATATTAGAAAAAAAATTATTAATATTAGGATTTATATACTAATTATAAAATATTGAAAGATTAAGATTATTAATTACTAGATTAAATATTAGATGTTTTAATTGATAATTTTAATTTAGAATTAATATATATTTAATTATTATATTTTGATCTAATTTTAATTATAATTTAATAATTAGAATAAACTATAAAGTATATAATTTATTATATTTATATTAAGTTTTAATAAGCTAGCTTAGATAGAAATTAGATAAAAATTAAATAATAATTAAATATAATTAAATATCTACAGATATCTCTAGATAGAAATTTAATAAAAAGATTTTATTATTATAAACTATTTATTTTATTAAATTTAAATATTTAAAAATATAATTTATTAATTAATTAAATATATATATATTATTTATCTGATTATTAATTTAATAAAAAATATAAAACTTTTTAATAATTTAAGCTAATTTAACTAAAAATTATTCGATTATTAATTTAAATTTTTAAATGGATAATAAATAATTAAAATTAAAAATAATCAATGGAATTATTATATTTAAATAATTAAAATATATAAAACTATCCTGATATATTTTTATATTGAAAAATATAATATGTTTAATATTATATATATATATATATATATATATAATTAATATAATAAAACTATTATAATATATTTATTTTTTTAAAATAATTCATTATTATATAAGATTATAATTATAATTACTAAATTATATATTTTAAATATTTCTTTTATTCTAATTTTTATAAATTAATATTATATTATATACTATTAATTTTATTTTTAAATTATATTTTTTTAAATAAATTTTAGTAAGTATCCAGCAGGAATTTATATAATATTTATTAAAATTTTTTTACATTCTAATTAGTATAATACTTTAAATATATTATAAATATATAAAAAGAATTTAATCAAATATTTTAATTTTTAATAAAATTTAATAACTAATAAAATATAATCAAATCTAATTTATTATATTATTAATAAGATATTAAAATTTAAAAAATAAAATATTTTTAAAAATTTATAAATTAAAAAATAAAATTTATTATAATAGATTATATATATTATATTTAATTCTATTTAAAATTAATTATTAAAATAATATAATACTAGATATAGTATTATAAAATTTATTAAAAAAAAGTTCTTCTAAAACTTATTTATAATAAAATATTTAATAAATAAAGCTCTAATATTCTAAACTGAATAAAAAAGGTTTTATAAAATTAAATAAAAATATTTTAAAAACTTTCTAGAAAAAAATTAAATTTATAAATTTTAATATTAAAAATCTAAAATTCTAGAAATATATTTAATAGAATTTTAAAAATATTAAAAATATATAAAAATTTAAATATTTTATTTTATTTATACTTAATATATTAATATTATAATATTATCTAGTTTTTATAAATCTAGAATAAAATAAGTTTTTATAATAAATTATTTATAATAATTATTTTTTATTTAAAAATAATGAATTTTTTTAGGAATACATAACATATTAAATTATATTAAATAAAAAAAATAAAATTAAATAAATTATTTAATTAAATATATAGAAATTATTATTGATTATAATCTTATTAATATTAATAATTATTTTTATTGAAATTAGTAGTTTATAAAATAGAAATAAAAACTAATTTACATAATTATTTATATAATATAATTAGATTTTATTAAAATTAAAATTAATAAAAATATTATATTTTTAAATCCGATAGATAATAATACTAAATTTATTAAATAAATAATTATTATTTTTATTATTTTATCAGATTCATTAATAATTAATAATTTTACTTTTTAATTAAATACTAATTTTATTTTTTTTATTTTAATAATATAATTTTAAATTAACCCGAGTTCTTATTAATATAGATTATAAATATTAAACTAATCTATTAGTATAGGTTAAAAAAATTACGAAAATTATATCCAAACTCTAATCTAATAATAAATTAATGTGACAGAAATCTAATTCAGGCTATTATTGATTAGATTTATTAATATTACTTTTCAAATTTATTTTTTAAATATTTTTTTATTTTATAAAGATTTGATAAAATTACTAAATAAAATTATTTAATATATAAATTTTTTTAAAAATATTAATAATATTAATTTATAAAATTGATAAATTATAATATAATTATTATAAATAATTATAATTTTATACTAATATCTTTATAATTAATTAAAAATTTAAAAACTTTTATTTTAACTTTTATAAAATAGTTAAAATATTTCTTAAATAATAAATTTACTAATTCTTAGAATTTATTAAATATATTAATCAGTTTGAATAATATAATTAAATAATTAAATAATTTATATTTTATCTGAAAAACTGGTTTTTATTTATAGTTTATTATAATTTATATTTATAAATTAATGAATATATAAGTTAATTTATAATAACAAATATTTATTTTTAATTATTTATTTATTATATTTGTAATAATTAATATATATTTATAAATTAAATTTATTTTGAAATTAATTTGTAAGTTTTTTTTAAATCATAAATAAATTATTATTATTTTTTATAAATCTATTTTTATATAAAAGGATTTATTTATCAGGAAAGAAAATCTGTTAATTGCTAACTAAAATATAATAATTAGAAATATATTAATAAAATAGTCTATATCTATAGAATAAACTGATTCTTAAGAAATTAATAATTTATTAAAAATAAACTATTTTTTTATAATTAATAAAAAATAATACTTAATAATTAATAATCTTATAATTTAAAAACTATTTTTAATTTACTGCTAGAAAAACTTAAATTATTTTAAATAAGATATTTTATTATAAATAATATTTTTATTATTTAACTAAACTATTTAAATCAGGTTTTGGAAATATTTTTAGAATTATTATAAAAATTTAGAATAAAATGTATAAAAATAATAAAATAAATAAATTTATTAAAAAAATAATCTAAAGTCTAATATAAAATTAATATTAATTATATATTGAATTTAGTAATATTTATAATAATTTACAAAAATTAATATATAAATATAAAAAACATTTTTTTTTAATATATATATATTTTTTATATTCTATATTTCTCTATCTTTTTTTATAATATTATTTCATTATTGATTTTATTATATTTTATTATATTTTATTATATTTTATTATATTTTATTATATTTTATTATATTTTATTATATTTTATTATATTTTATTATATTTTATTAATGTTTTACTATATTCTAATAATTAGATATATATATATTTCATTTTCTTTTAATTTTTATTTTTTCATTAAAATAAAAATAAACATTAATTAAAATATATATATTTTATATACATTTTTTATATATAAATTTTATTTAAATAATTTACTTATTTTTTATAAACTATTTTTATATTTAAATAGAAGACTTTAAATTTATAATAAAACCTTTTATTTTAAGTTATTATTAACTTTTTATTATAAGTTATTATTATAATATTTAAGCTTTAGTATTACATAGAAATTAATTTATAAATAATAAATTATATATAACTATATATTTATATTATTTATTTTATTTTATTAATATAATGTTAATATATAGTTTTTAAATAAATATAAACAATATTTTTAAAATTTAATATATTTAATAAATTTTAAAACTAGTTTTCTAGATTTTTTAAATTTTAAATTTTATATTAATAATTGAACTAATCTTATTTTTATAATATAAAATAATTTTAATAACTTATTATAGTATTTTTCTTATTTTATTTATTAGTTTTTATTAAATTCTTTATATTTATTTTTATATTTTTTAAAATCAAAATATTCTATTTTATACAGATGATACTTTTTTTTTAGAAATTGATTTCAATTTTAATATAAAAATCTGTATAATAACTTTGTCAAAAAATATATAAAATATTTTATTTATAATTATATTAATTATATGATTATAAATAAATTAAATAATTCAAAATATTATAAATTAATTTATAGATAGAATATAAATAATAAAATAATAAAAAATGATTAATTTTTAAAAACTTTATTTAGAATAACTAAAATTATATTAAATTATTAATAGTAAATTTATAATAAAATTTATTAAATATTTTTTAAAAAAGTATAATAAAATTAGAAACAATTTAAAAAACTTTATATAATGTATTTCTTAGTATAATATTCTTTTAATAAATAATTGTTTATAAGAAACCTTTTACTCCAGTGATTTTTTAAAATAATTTATTAATAGATTATTATAATAACTATAAATAAGTATTTGTTTTAATAATTCTATTTAAAAAATATATAAAAGTATTTTTAAAATAATTTAATATTTAAATCTAGAAAGTTTTTAAAGTATAATAGTATTTTATTATTAAATTTCCAGACTTTTAATTTATAATTATAAGATTATATCTTATAATTTAAATTTAATATTTATTAAATAAATTTATTTTATAATATATTTTTATAATACTATAAATTAAAAAATAAATTGTTTTAGATAATTTAGTCAGCTGTTTCTATACTAGTTTAATTATTTAAAGTTTTTAAACTTAATATTATAGAAATATTAAATCTAGAGTATTTCTTCTGTATATTATATAATTCAAATTTCTATAAATTTTTTTAATAGTTTATTTATAAAATTAGATTTTTTTATCTAATATTTAATGATAAAATTAAATATTATAAGATATATAAGTTATTCAACTTATTCTTTATTAATTATAATTTAATATATAAAAGATTATATATTTAAATAATATAAAAACTCTCAATAATTTATAGAAAAAATATTCTTTTTATTTAATTATAATAAAATATTATTTATTTTTTTAAAGTATTAATTTTAAGTTATTAAGATTTTACAGAATTAAGATATATTAAAACTATTATTTATTAAAAAATAATAATTAAATAATAAAATACTATTTTTTCTATAAGATTCAGATATAATTTATTCAATTTTTATTTATTTTTTTAATATAAGAAAAAAATAATATAATATAAAATAATTTTTAATAAATTATAATACAAATTATAAAATTCCAGAAATATTTAGATATTATAATAATTTTTAAAAATGAACTATAAAATAATATTATTTATTTAATTAAAATTTATAAAAATATTATTATATATTAAAAATAATTATATTAAATATAGAAAATTATTTTTTATTTATTTATTTTAATATAAATTTAATAATAAATATTTTATTCTAGATACTTAATTAAAAAGTTTTAATATAAAGAATAAAAAATAATAATTTTTAATTAAAATCTTATTCAATTTATAATAACTAATCTAAAATTAAAAATTATTATCTTTTTAAAATAAATAAAATAAAAATATTAGTAAACGATTTTGATAATTAAACTTATTTTAATATAAAATTATAAGATAATAATTTATTAAATTTAATATTAATAATATAATTAATTAATTTATATAATAAAAACTACTATAAAAAATTTATAAAAAATATATTTTTAGAATTCTAAAATTTTAGAAACTATTTTTTAAATTTTAATAAATTAATAATTAATAATGTTTATTTTTATAAAACTATTAAAATCTGTAAAAGTATTTTAAAAAAATTTAAAATTTCAATAAAATATAAAAATAATAAATTATTTTTATTTTTAAAAAAAGAGTTAAAACTGTAAAGTTTATTTTAATTTTTTAAATTATTTTTAAAACTTTAATAGAAAAAATTAATATATTTTAACTAACTAGATTTTTTAAATAATCTTAGAATAAGAATATATAAGATAATAAATACTTTTATATATATAATAATATAAAAAATATTTATTTTTTTAATACTTTTTTAATTATAATTTAATATATCTTTTTTAAAAATTTTATTATAGGATTTAAAAGAATATTATTTTAAGAAATATTTATTATTATTATTTTCTAGTTTATAATACTAGATAATAATAAATACCATATTATTATTATTTTTAAATTAATACAAAATATATTCTTATATAACATAATTAAAGTTAAAAAATAAATTTGTATAATAAAATAATATTATTTATTTTTTAATTTATTTTAAAAACCATTTTAGAAACTATTTTACAGATTTTAACTATATTATTAATATATTTATATATATTTTAATTCAATTATAATATAAGATTATAAAATAAGTATTTTTAAACTAATATAAAAATTTATTTTTTAAATTTAAATTATAATTTTTTAAAATCTTATTTATTTTTTATAAATTTATTATTATCATTATAATATTAATTTTATATATATATAGAATTTATATAATTAATAATAATAAATATATTTTTTTAAATAATAGTTTTTAAGATTTTTTAAAATATATATTTTAAATTAATAATTTATTTTTATTATTATTAAAATTTAATATTTAATATAAAATAAAATATATTTCTAATTTTAATCTTATTTTTTTTAATCTAAAGTAGAATCTAATAAAAATTAATAATATCTTATAAAACGTTTATTAAATAAATATATAATCTTTTAATCTATGTTATTTATTTATTTCAATTAATAAATATAATCTTTGAATTCTTAGATTTCTTTAATAATTTAAGATTTATTAGAAAATTATTTAAAAATGATTTTTTATTAATAATTTTAAGAAGTTTACTATTTTCAGTAAATAGTATCTTTTTTAAATACTTAAAAAAAAGAATTAGAATATAATAAAATCTAATTATTAAAATAAAAATTTTATTAGTTATATAAAAAGCTAATTAAAATATAATAATTAAAAATATATTAATACGATAGTCTATATCTATAGGATAGGCTGAGTTTTAAAACATTAATAGTTATTTTATATATATTTATAATATTTATAATATAATTAATTATATTTATATTAAATATTATAATAATTAATTTAATAAAAATTTTATAATTGGTTTTTAAATTTATTAAATTAATTTTAAACATAATAATTTATTTTTACTTTACTATTAACTAGTATTTGTTTTTATCATAATAAATTTTTATATTTGAAATAAATAAATAGTTTTATAATAAGTTTTATTATTATATTTTATAATTTGATTTATTAATTAAATTATTTTTTTTTCAAAAATTATATTTTTTTATATTATTAAATAAGATTTAATTTTAATTTTAATTTTAAGACTAATATAATTAGATTGTATTAAACTATAAAATTCTTTAATTATTTATAAATCTTTTATTTTATACAATTAAAAAATAATTTAAAAAAAATATTATTATATTTAAATTTTAAATTTTATAATTTAATTTTAATTCTTATTTTTTAATATTAAAAATATATAAATTATTTTTTATTTTTATAAAAAATTAATTTTAAAATTTATAATTAAATTTTCTATTTTCAAATTTTTAAATTATCTAATTATAGTTTTAAAACTTTTTATAACTTTATTTATTTATGTTTCATAAAATTTAAATATATAATCTAAATAAATTACCATAATTTCTATTTATTATTTTATAAGATTTTAGAATTATTTAAAAATTTAAAACCTTTTTGATTATTTATAATAAAATTTAATTATTATAAATATAATTTATAGTATTTTATACAAATATAATTTTAATAAATTATATTATAAATTTAAATAATATAAAACAATATATTTTACTGTAAATTTTAAAATACTAGTATATTTATTTAAGTTATTATTATTATTTTAATATTTATTATTTTTTATAGATATATATATTTAGAAAAATTTATAAATTATATAGTATTTTATCCAAATAATATAACTGATTCTATAGCTATTGCAGGGGACTGGTTTTCTAGTATAAATAATTCTTATAATATATAATTATTAGGATCGTCCAGAAGGTATAGTAATCTAGGGAGCTAAGGAACTAAATATAAGCTGAAATAATAGAAGACTGTTATAAATAGAACTGAGTACTGCTCTTTTAAAATCTTTTATTTATTAATTAATAAATTTTAGACTAGTTTTTTTTAGACTATTCTAACTAGTTCTATTTTTAATATTTATTTTTTTTTAAAAAAATCTATTTTTTATCTTCTAGCTAGTATATATTAGTTAGCTGATATTCTATTACATATTAAAGATTAAAAAAGATTTAATAAATATAGAAATAGTTTTAAATAAAATTAGATTTTTTTATAAATATAAATATTATTTTTATATTTTATTTTTTATTTTTTTCGCATTGTCTTATTATAGATTTTTATAAATTTATTTTAATTTATTTTAATATAATATAGTTTACTTTTTTTAATTTTAGTTTTATAATAATAATATTTATTAATATATAATTATTGTTATTAATATACTAATTTATAATATTATAAATCATTAATTATTTTTAAATTAATTAGTAAAATATTTATAGATTTTTACTAAATCTATATTATACATCAATATATAATTAATCAATATATTATTACTACTACTGGTTTAATCTCTTTTATTTTATATTATTTATAAATTGAGATTATTATTTTTTATCTATTTCAGACTAGTACTATATATTCATTTAAAATAAAAATTTTAATTCTAATTAAATATTAGAAAAATAATTTTGAATATTATATATATATTATATATTTTATATTTATTATAATCATTTTTTTTATTTATAAATTTTGGATTTTAAATTTTTAAACTGCTGCTGCTGCTATAATTCTTAATAAATTAATTGAATATTAATAATATTTTATTAATCATTATTTTTATAATCTAATAAATTAAATTATTTATATATAATATATTAACTAATTTATAAAAATAATAACAATATATAATATTTTAATAGAAATTATTATATTTATATTTTATTATAATATTATAAATTTTATGATAAAGAAAAATATTTATATATAATATATAAATATAAATATATTTTATACTTAATTTATTATTAGATTAGAAATAATAATTTTCAGATAATTAATTTTATTATTATTATTATTATTTGTTTCAGTTTATATCCGCTGATTATTATCAGAATTATTTTTTAATAAATTAATCTTTAGTATAAATCAGACTAATTTAATAAAAATATTAAATCATATAATTAATATAATAAGAATATATTTATTTTACTGAGAAATTTATTTTATAAAATTTTTATAATATAATACTATATAAATTTAATTTATAAAAATCTAAATATATTATTAATGTAATTAATTTAATATTATCATTTCTAAAAATAAATATTTTTTAACTAATATTACTAATATATATATAATTTATTTTTTTAAAACAAAATTTTATTTAGTTTTAATACTTATATAAAGCTACTTAACTTTAATTTTATAAAAATATTAATATATTATTAAAATAATTAATTTAAATATTATTATTTTAACAGCAGATATTTATATAATTCATTTTTTTTCTAGACAAAACTTATAATCTAATTTTTATAAAATAATATATAGAATACTAAGACTATTAACGTTTTTTTAAATATATCTATTTATAAAAATTTAAAAAATATTAATAATATATTTAAATTTGTTTATATAACTTTTTAAAACTTTTATTTAAATATATATTATTAATTTATTAAATTAATTATCTACTAGATCTATAACTTTATTTATTATTTTATTCTTTAAATAAATAATTTTTAGTTATATAATTTTATATACAAATTTTAATTTTTAAATAATTTTTATATTGAGTTATTATATTTAGTTCCAGAAACTAGATATATTATTAATAAATATATAAAATAAAATTATACATTAATTATTCTAACTTTTAATATATATCTTAATATTTTTAATTTATATTTTTTCTTTAAAATCTCTAGATTATTTAGTTGGAAAAAAAAGTTTTTAAAAGGTTTTTATAAATAGTTTTAATTTATAAAAATCTAGATGTTTTTATTATATTATTTTTAAAGTAATAATAAATTTAAATATAAATAAAAGATTATATTAGTATTTTTATTATATCTATTATAAAATAATAATTATTATTCTAAAAATAAGTTTTTAAATAAATTATAAAATTATAATATTTTGTTATATAACTTTTATACTAGTTTTTAATTATAGATTTTATTAAAGATTATATTATTAATTTATTAGTAATTGTTTAAAATACTAAAAATATTATAATATTAATATTTAAATGAAATTTAACTAAATTTAGATTTTTTATTTTTATTTTTTTATTAGACAGAGATCTTATTATTTATATTTGTTTTTAAAAAATTTAATATTATTTTAGAAATTAATTTATATATTATTTTAAAAATACATTATAAATTTAAAATATTATTTTAATAATTCTGTATCTTTTATAAAAAGAATAATTAGAATTCTTAAATTATTTAAAGAATATAATAATCTAATAAATAAAAAAATTAAATATAAAATAAAAAAATAAAAGATTGGTATATATAGAACTGATTATTATTTTTCTAAATTTTTATATTTATTATATTATATTATAAGATATAAGTTATATAGCTCAGCTAACTATATAACTAATATAATCAGTAAGCGAGCGGAACTCACAAGCAAGTGGAACACTTAACTCGTAATTTCCGCATTCCACCAAAATATGAGGCTTTTAATTAATAAAATCAACTCCTAAAATAGCTATATTATTAAACAAATATAAAGAATAAGAAGATAAGATTCTTATAACTATTAATATTTAAAAAAATAATTACATTTTATTATTATAAGAAATAATATATATTTTTAAATTTTTATAAACTAGTTTCTAGAACTATATGAAAAAAAATAAAATTATAAAATAGTATATATAAAAATTTATATAAATAAATTCTTTTAAAAAATAAAATATTAAAATAATAAATTATGTTTTTAAATTAGTAAAATTTTCTTCTAGATTTTTTTATATTTATAAAATAGTATCTATAATAATCTAGAAATAAAAAATAAATATATAACTTTATAAAATATTATAAATTTTTAAATATAAATATTTTTATTAATATAGTTATAAAAAATCTTTTTATAAAAATTTAAGATTTATTTAAAAATAGTTTAATTATATTAATACTATTACATCTAAATATAGAATTATTAATAAAAATATTTATATTATAATAAAACTAGTTTTACTATAAACTTAGTAATTATTATTAAAATAATAATAAAATCTAATTATATAAATAAACTATTTTTTATATAGTCTGAAAATTATAAATAAATAATATTAATTAAATATATTAATACTTTAGACTGGGCCCTGGCTTTATATTTTACTATTAAAATATATATATATATTAAAATCTAGTATAAAAATAATATATTTTATTCATATAGAATTACTATCTTGCTAAATAATTCGATAAATAATAAAGTTAGATTGTATTAACTTAAATATTATTTTTATCTATATAATTCTATATTTCTTATATTTTTATTAGTTTTTAAATATTATTCATTTTATCCTATTAAAAAAGATATATAATAATTTGATTAAATAATTAATTTATTAAACAATTTATTATATTAATAAGATTAATTTTTTAAATATATTTTTAAAAAACTGAGAACTTATTTTTAAAACATTATTTTTTCAGAATATTTTTTTAGTATCTAGTTTAATATTTTTCTAATTAGATAAAATATTTAAAAATATTAAATAATAAAAACAATATAAAACTATAATTAAAAGATTATTATATAAATCTTTATAAAATCTTGTAGAATTAATAAAAACTTTATTATATACTATTAAAAATTAAAAAAATATATTAAATAAAATATATTAAATAAAATAAGTTTATTTAAATAAAAAAATATATTAAATAAAGAATTATAATTTATAGACTATAGATAAACATTAAATTAAAAATAAAAAATAAAATATTTATTAATTAATAGATTTTAAAATATTTATAGTTTATAAAACTAGATAGTTTTTTTACCGGACTTATAAAAAAGATAAAGTTCTAGAAATCTAATAATCTGATCTTATAGCTGGTAAGAAAGAGTCTTAATATTATATATTATTTTATTATTTTTTATATAATTAAGTTAGCTATATATATATAAGATATCTATTAAGAGTAAAATATCAAGAAGAGGTAATTCAAACAGTATAAAAAGATTAATATTTAACTTCAAATTTATATATAAAGCAGAATTACAAGTTAGGTGTTCCACTCGCTTACCGTTCCGCTCGCTTACCGATTATATTAAGCTACCTGCTGATTAATAGATTCTAGGCCGGTTCCTGCCTCAGGCTGCCCTGCCCGGCTCTGCCTCTAACAATAGTAGTACTGTAAGAGTTAAAAGAATCATAATCCTTATACCTATTTAATAATTAAAAAAAATCTAAATAATTATAAATTTAGTTTATATTTAATAATTTTAATAATAACTATAATATATTAATAACACAAATAGATATATATATTATAATCTAATTATAATAATAATAATAATAATATATAGTCTTAATTATAATAGTATTTTATATATTAAACAGTATATTTAAAATATTCTTTAATATTAAAATAAAAGATAAATTTTTATTTAATAAGCTTACTTTTAAATATATTTTTTATTAAGTATTAAAGTTACTCTAGATTAATACTAAATATTAATTTATAAGAAGATAGTTTAATAGACTTCTTAATAAATAAATTAAGTATTAAAATAATAATATATAATTAAATAATCTAATTAAAATTAATATAATTATAAAATATATATATATATATATATATATATTATAATATATTTTAACTTTCTATATAGTATATTTTATTTATTTATTAATATACAGATAATATATAGAAATGAAGTATTATTAATATTATAGATAATTAATAATAGAATTATATTATAATTTTATTATAAAATAAATATAGATAGTAAATTATAATTATATATTTATATATATTTGATAAATTTATCTATAATAATAAAGATTTAATTAAGTTTTTATTTAATATGAATTTACAGTAGTAAACCTATAATAAAATCTATTATAATAATTTTAAATAATTAGAATAATATAATAAATTCTAATATACTATGGAGTTTATAATAATAAAACGTTATATAAAAATAAATTAGATAATAAATGATATATTATTTTAATATATGATAGTTTTAATATATAATAGAATTTTAAAATAGTAAAATATACTTAATAAAATCTTAATATTCATTATTTAAAAAAATAAATAAATATATTTATTATTTACTATATAGTTTGTAATAAATAATAAAACATATTTTTATTATATATAGTATATTATTATTTTTAATATAAAAAAGACAGGTATATTTATAGCTATTGAAAGTTTTATTAATATAGAAATTATTAAGATATATCTTATATAACTAACTCCTCAAATATAATAACAGAGTTAAACCGGTATAATTAAATAATTTAATAGTATTATTTTTATTTTCATAAATACTAGTAATAAATACTATTATTTATATATAACTACTAAAAATATTATTAAACTTAATTTTATTATAATTAATATTAATAGATACCTAAAATAAATAAAATAAAATACAAATAATAATAGTAGTAATATTAGAACAAGAATATATTTTAATTTAAAATGATTAAATATAGTGACATATATATTAAATATAAATTGAATATAATTTATATAATTTATATAATAAAATATAATATTAATAATATATAAGATCCTGAGTTGTATGAAATAATGTATTTTAATTAATTATATTATATTTAATAAATTTTTAAAAAAACTTCAGAAACATATATATTAATCCATTTATTATTAATAAATAATTTAACCTATAGATAATAAATAAAAATTAGTTTTTAAATAAATATATTCATAATTTTAATAAAATTAAGGTTAGTATTTATAAAATAATTATAAAATAATAATTTTAGTATAATATCTAGAATTAGTTCAAATATAAAATTATAATTAGTAGATGAAATATTATTATTAAAATGTATTTAATTTTACAGATTATTTAATAATATAATTAAATTTAGAGTTTTATTATATAGAAACATAGAAATTATTATATAATAATATTTTAATAAAATATTAATTAAAATAAGTAATAATTTTTTTAAAATTAATAATATCTATATTATTAAATAAAATTTCTTTTATTAATTTAATTAATTATATTTACGTAATAACTTTAATATATTAGAATAAATTAAAAGCAGCTGGAAAATATATAAAAAAGAATTTAATAAATATAATATTAATAATACTGCTGGAATATTCTATATTAAAATATATTTTATTATAGATTATTATAATATTAAATCTAATTATAATAATAGTTATATACTATATATATAAAGTAATAATTATAAACAATCTATTAAATTTAATAATAGTAGACTTAATAATATAAGTTATATTTTGAGTTGAAAATAATATTAACAGTAGCAGTAATAGGAGATATAATATTAATATTTTATTTAAAATATAATAAATATTTATAAAAGTAATTATTTAATACAAATTCTTAATAAAATATTTAATAAATAGTAATAATAAACTAGAATTTAATAAAAAATATATTTTAACTATCTGAATAATAAATATTATATAGATTAAAACTACAATAATTATTAAAAATCATTTTTATAATATATATAATTAAATTAATTTATAAATATTTACTAATTATTAAAGAATTTATTTTTAAACAAATTTTAAATATAGTAGTAATATAAATATAGTTAAAACTTTATAATTAATAATTATTATAATTACTGTAATTATTATATAAAACCAAAACTTATAATTATAATACCAGCAGTAGTAGTAATAAAAAAAAATTAATAAAATTTAATTACAAAACTTTTATAAAATGTAATTACAAAAGTTTATTAAATTGTTTTAATTTTTTTAATTATAAAAATATATTAAACTCTAGTAAAAAAACAATACAAATAATACAAAAATTAATTATAGAAATCTTATATTTAGTATTATAGATAGTAAAGTGGATTATATATTATAATATTAAAATAATTAATCTTAAATATTACGATATATTTTTGATATATATAATATTATAAAAAATTTTTATTTTATAAGATATTAGTTATATAAACTACTAATTTAAAGAATATTAATTCTATTAAATATAAATACTAGAAGATAGTAATCTAGGAAAATTATTTTTATAAAGTTTTTAAAACAAAAGATTTATTAATTATTTATAAAACAAAAGTAGTAAATAGTAAAAAAAATAATTAATAAATTTAAAAAACAATAATTAATTAAAAAAATAAAATTAAAAATAAAAATAAAATTTATTAGAAATTCTTCAAATTTTTATTCAATTAATATAAATTTTAAATCTTTAGTAATAGTTTAATCTAGCTATTAAATATTTATCAGACTAATTAATAAATAAAAAGAAGTATTATAGAAAATTATATTAATAATTACTTTTATTATTATAATTAACAGCTAGAAAATATTATTATAGAATAATTTACTAGTTATTAAATTATATTATAAAAAATATTTTTATAAAAAGTAAATTTAGATTAGAAAACAAAAGATTTATAAAACATTAATTAAAAAGCTTTTTTCAAATTAAGGTTTTTCTAAATATAAAAGATTTTATAATAAACATTTTTAATAATATTTAATTTTTATAAAAATTTAAAATCTAAAATATTAAAAAAAATTATAAAAATTATACAAATTATAAAAATTATACAAATTATAAAAATTATAAAAATTATACAAATTATAAAAATTATAAAAATTATAAAAATTATAAAAATTATAAAAATTATAAAAATTATAAAAATTATAAAAATTATAAAAATTATAAAAATT